>JAJPGS010000166.1:672500-860000 GCA_028654335.1 Alnus rubra | reverse complement strand
AAAGTTATGGCTATGTTGGCCAAAAATTTTAGAAGACTGATGAAAGATGATCGGTTCAAGAAGAAGTTTTCTGATAAAATAAAGAAACCTCTCAGAGAAGCTGAACCAAAGGAAAAGGAGAAGAGAGATCCCAGAGGACCCCGATGTTTTGAATGCTCAGGCTTTGGGCATATCGGGGTGGATTGTGGGAATCTCAAAAAGGGCAAGGGGAAGGCATACAATGTGACTCTCAGTGATGAGTCAGAAGAAGAAGCTCCAGAGTCTGAAAACATTTTGGCCTTTGTAGACCCACATGTTGAATAAGAAGACTCATATTACTCAGAGCATAGTGAAAATGAGGAAGAGCTCAAAGAGGCCTACAAGACACTCTACAAAGAGTTTGAGAAGCTGAGGGAAGGCCCAAAGCAGCACCCAAATGATCTGAACAATTTGTAGACTGAAAAGAGTTCATTGCTGCTTAAAGTGCAAGAGCTCGAGGAAAAGCTACTAGAGACACAGCTCCAACTAGAGAGAGTCACTGATGAGAAGTTGACTCGCATGCTGTCCATCCAGAAGAGCCCAAATGACAAGACTGGTCTCGGGTATGTAGCTTCCTCTTCTGATGTTCCTTCTTCCTCAAAGACTGTATTTGTGAAGCCTACAGTCCCAGAGCTTCCTCTCGCTGTTGAAGATAAACAGAAGGAAAAGGTTAATGATGATGTTCCAAGCACTCAGCAGCCTCATTCCATCAGAAGACCTCCTATTTGCCATCACTGCGGTCTCAGTGGGCATGTTTGGCCTTAGTGCTCCCTCTTGAAAGCTTAAAAGGCCAAAGCCAAGAAAAAAGCGTCCAGACAAGCTCATTATGGCGCTAGACCTGCGGCTCAGCATCAGACTCCTTGGCATCAGGCATCCTATCAAGTACCATGGGGACAAGCATCAAGGCATCAGTATCAAGCCCCTTGGTCTCATGCTCCTCAGCATCAGCGGCCTCAGCAACGGTTTGTATCATCCAATCACAATGGCACTTACAAGAGCAAACCCAAGCATTTGAGAAGGCCTCAAGAGCAATACTCCGGTGAGCCTCCTGTCTGGATGCAGAACATGATGGAGTGGATGATGCAGTCTTGTCAGCAACCACCCACTGGAAGGCAGACTTGGGCTGAGAAGGGCAGTTACCCCAGGAAGGGGAACCGACACACCTAGCACGTTCGGGTGTTTATGCCTAGGATTTGGTTCCTAATCCTAAGGCATCAGGTTTGATTGCTTGCACGTTTTATGTTATATTTATGTGCTTGTTATGCAATCTAGGAACTAGTTTGTTGTGCCCCCTTTTCTCTTGAGAGAACTTTGCAGGTATTTATTGGGGAAGACAGAAAAAGCAGGTCGAGCGAATGTTTTCTGTTCTGACATCTTTGAGCATTTACAGGTGTGATCTTACCTTTGCATATGATGTCATTTCCATATTGCATGTTTTGTTTGTTTTAAATAAATAAAAATAAAAAAAATAAAAAAATAAAAATTGGGAGAATTTGCAGGATTAATCCTTCTCTTGGCTTATTAGATATTGTATGTATCTTCACCTGATATCTCAATTCTGTGAGCACCAATACTTTGCTTAGATGTATTTGAGAGTTTTATGACTATTTTGGCCAAGTGATTTTCATGTTTATGCAAAAGTAGGATAGCTCCTTCCCTCATGCGATGAAAAAGTGCACTATCCGAGACTCCCTAAAGGTACATAATTCCTTCTCTGACTAGTTGCTTCTAGAATTTCTAAATTAGAGAGAGGTTTGTGATAAGATGGTCAAATTGACCACAAGCTAGTCGAACCTAGCATCTATAAATTCTGGCACTTCCTCTAGCTTGCAGCACCATAAGAATTTAGCAGTTATTCGTATGAATTTTGTGCTTTAAAAATTGTCTATTCACTGCTTCTGTACTGAATTTGCAATATACATTTCCCTCTATAAGCAAGTAAAAATTTATCTTGTCCTTCATGGTACAAGGAAAACAATTCGGTGTTGTATCTCAACGGGAGTGTATCAGATGAGGATGGCTAGGCCCTAGTAAAAGTAAGGTTTGACTTTTGGCTAATCTGGCATGGATTCTCTCTCTTCTTTAGGAAATCCGGTTGCTCTTGTCATGATTTTTCAAACCTTGTCGGTTCAGTCTCCACACACACACGCATTGCTTGAGTTAAGTTGTCTATTTGACTTTTCTATGATTAGGAAAATTACTTGTGCTAATTGAAATCTCAACTCTCTTTTATATCTCTGTTAAGTTTTGAGATGCTTTCTGATTGTGTTATCAGTTAATTATACATGCGTGTTCTAACACTGACCTGAGAAAATTGATCTCTGTAAAATTTTCCTCAGTTTTTCTGGTGTTTCAGTGTGGAGCGTCCGGACGGTCTACATTGACGTCCGGACGGACTGGTGGTCCAGACGGCACTCTGTTGGAGTCCGGACGGGGATGGAGGCCACATGTCCGGACAGGACCTGATGGAGTCTGGACGTGCGCTATCATCATCATCCGAACGGTCTCTTTATATCGTCCGGACGCGCGCGACCAGTCTGCTCCTTTCCGAGGCAGCGAGCGTCCGGACGTCATCAATCCACCGTCCGGACGGGGACCCCACAGAGGCTATAAATTCCCCTGCTCGCCGCATTCTCACTATACCCCACTCAATCTCACTTTTGGCTGTTTGTGAGTTCTCTTTTTGTGAGTTTTTGGCTTTTTGCATTTTTCTCATATATTCCAGGTATTGTTTTTCAGCCCTTATCTCTTTAGTTTTTTTTAAAAAAAACTGTTAGAATGTTATTTATTTTTGGAATATGAGATGCATATATCTGCCATGTTGAAATTTCTTGGACTTAGTTGTGATATTATTTTGTATTTATTTTCACAAGTCCTTTTTACTGCTGTTATTCTGCCAAATTTTTGTTATCCTAACAAGAATATTTTTGGAATATTTTTCTTTGGAAAATTCTTGTTGGATCTTTTGCAAAAACATGTCTGCTGGCAGTCCACCCCCAGGGTTCGTCAGAGGCTTGTGGAAGATAGGGGTGCAATTCAGGCCAAAATTATGGACCGCTCCGTCATTGCTGAGCGGAACGTCCTTCGGGCTGATATCATGGTGCCACCGCTGGACAACATACTTGACATCATCCAGACGTACAACTGGGGATATCTCCACAGCTGTGCTTGTGTGGTGTACACCAGATTGGTCAAGTTGTTCTACGCCAACCTAGAGGTGGTGTAGAATGATGATCATGGAGTGGTGCTTCAGTCCTCCGTTGCAGGCCATCTCATCACTGTTGATCCTCAGGACATCAGTCACATCATCCGAGTCCCAGTGCTCGATATTTTGGCCAGCCCATACAATGAGGTGGTGCTTCCTCCATTCCTGGATGATCTCAGGGAATTCTTCTGTGTCGTTCCCCAAGGTGAGGAACGCTCTACTGCCATCCGGATTGGTGCCATGTCATCCTCCCACCGTATGCTAGCCAAGATCATTCAACAGAACATCTGGCCTGTTGCCCGGCGCAGTGATCTGATCCTGAAACGAGCCCAGTTTGTCTATGCAATCCACCTCCGCTTGCCTTTCTACTTGTGCAAGCACATTTTGGGGGTTATGTTAGAGGCCCGTGATGAGAGCACTGCTAGTCTTCCGTTTGGCTGCCTCCTCACTCAGATTATTCTTCAGTCGGGCATCAATGTCAATGGTGAACCGAAGATGAAAATCCAACAGCCCATCAGCAAGCAGACATTGATGAAGTCTAATGCGCAGCTGCGAAGAGATGACTCCGATGATGAGGTGCCCCCACCTCCTACTATGCCAGTCGGCTTTCCAGATATGGCTTCATCCTCACAGACTGTTCCGCCATCTGAGCCGGAGGTCAATTATGCTCAGATTATGGAGGCTCTTACTGCACTTCAGGGAGGGATGAGCAGCATGCAGGTGTCTATGTCCTCCATGCAGCAGTCCATCTCATCCACGCAGCTAGCTGTTCACTCCATCGACAGGCTCGTGGAGCAGAACCAGATTGACCTTCAGGAGTGCCTGAAGTATCATCATCCTAGCGGCAGTGATGATGAGGATGATGCAAACGGGATCTTACCCATGCCTGAGGATGTTTGATTCCCTCTTGTGTTTGTTGACTTTTTATTGTCTTTTGTTATTTTGAGACAATTTTTTGCTTTGTTAAAACTTTTGGATATATATTACTCTGTTTCCTGGGTCCTTCTGAGACCGTTAGGGGAGTAATTTGTATGACAGTTAGTTTTTATTACTTTGTTTTACCCTTTGTCCCTTTGTGACAAAAAGGGGGAGTAATTTTTATTTTTGGATCGGGAATGTATTTCCAAACTGGTCAAGTGATTTTTGTCCCAGAATGGCCAAATGGGGAGTTTGTTAGTATTTTGGCCTCATTCTGTGTTTGGACAAAATCACTTAAGTGTAAAGATGCTGTAAACAGGGATTCCACTATTCGAAGTCTGCAAATCAGAAGAATTCAAGTTCCCTGTCAGCCGTCCGGACGATCGAGCCATCCGGTCCGGACAACGTGTCATCCCGTCCAGAAGCTAGACAGATTAGCATCATCCGTCCGGACGAAGTGTTCATTCCGTCCGGACCCCATACTGTATCGAGAAGTTTCTGTGCCAACTTGCATCCGTCCGGATGTTTCAACATCACGTCCAGACGCCTCTCAGTACTCGATCAGTTTCTGATTTCTTTCCAAGTTACAAGAAAGGGAAGATCAATCAACAGTCCGGACGATGTGGTATCTCGTCCGGACGCGCGTCTCCTTAAGGCAAGAATCGTAATTCAGATATGACCGTCCGGACGTCTGACAGCTATGGTCCGGACACGCGTGCATCAAAGAAGGAATATGCCGATTCGTCTTCAACCCCTATCATGGTCCAGACGCGCGCAATGCAGATATGGAAATTGCATGTTGAAGAATTACCGTCCGGACGCTCATCCCCCATGGTCCGGATGCTCTAAAGCCTTATAAGGAAATTACTTGCAGCGGACGTGCGACCGTCCGGACGATGTGCCATACCGTCCGGACGAGGCCCTTAAACATGAAAGATTTCCCCGCAAAATTTTTGGAAAATCTTGTCCCACAGTTGTCCGTCCGGAAGGACCATGTACACCATCCGGACGGCGCCCAGGTATATTTTGCCTAACGCTCATTTGAGCCCCCAGCCTATAAATAGAGGCCCCTGGGCACTGAGAACTGCAAGAATTCGGTGTGAATTCCATTAGAGCTCAGAGAAGTCATCAATCCCTCTGAAGCCGTTTTACAAGTGTGCTGTGCTATAAACCGAAGTCTATCTTAGAAGTCAACTCTAAGGTAAGGAGTTCCATTGAAGACCCCTTCATGTAGGAGAACCTGGTTGGGAAGTGTTCGTGTTGGGTTACACATCAGAGATCAAGGTACAACCACTGCATCGGTACATGTGAGTGTTACTGTCTTGTATCTAGCTATGTCTTCTGAATAGTGGAATTCCTGGGTTTGGCTGCCCTGGAGTGGTTTTTCTCTTAACTGAGTTTCCACTTCGTCAACAAAAATCTATGTGTCATTTACTTTCCGTTGTGCTTTAATTTTTGTTGACACTTATGCACACACTTTATTTTTAGAAGTCAATTTCATTTTTCACGTCCGAACACTCTTCTCCTTAAGGCAAGAATCGCAATTCAAATTCAACCGTCTGGATGCCAGTCTGCCATTGTCCGGACGCTCGTGCATCTGATTTGGAAATTGCGTGTTGAAGATCAACCGTCCTAACGGCCATCCCCCTTGGTCCGGACCTGCGAAAGCCTTATATGGAAATTACTTGCCGCATGCGACCGTCCAAACGACAGTGCCTCACCGTCCGGACGAGGCTCTCAAACAGGAAAGATTTTTAGCGAAAATCTCAAAAATTCTGGTCGCACAGTTGTCCGTCCGGATGGCTCAGGTTCATCGTCCAGACAGCGTCCGTACATACTACAACAGTCGCCCATTTGAACCCTCAGCCAATAAATAGAAGCCCCTGGGCATTGAGAACTGCAAGAATTCGGTATTGAATTCCTTCAGAGCTTAGAGAGTTATTTTGTGAAGTTATCGGAGCTGATTTGTTCTCTCTCAAGCCATTGCAAGTGTGCTGTTGCTGCGCTACAACTGAAGTCTATCTTAGGGGACGGCCCTAAGATAAAGGATTCCATTGAAGACCTTTTCAGGTAGGAGACTTGGTTGGGAAGCGTTCGTGTTGGGTTACGCGTTAGAGAGCAAGGTACGACCACTGCATCAGGGGTATGTGAGTGTTACTGCTTTGTATCTAGCTTTGTCTTCTGAATAATGGAAATCTGGGTTTGGCTACCCCGGAGTGGTTTTTCTCTTAATTGAGTTTCCACTTCGTCAACAAAATATCTGTCTCTTTTAATTCCGTATTGTGATATTTGTTGCACATTATTGCACACACTTGCCTTTTATTTTTAGAGGTCAGTTTCATTTTTCAAGAACATATGTCTAGATAAAGCATGTAGGTAAAAGTAAACCTGACCTCAGGGAGAGAGGTTTGACTATACCAAGACAGAAAAGCAATGACATGCTTTCTCTATCATCCCTAGAATGTGCCTGCAGAAACTTCTCAAAGCAACCAAGAGAAAATCTAGGGATAGAAAAGGTGGTTCCTCAAACAAATTGCAAGGCAAAAATAGGATATATAAGATATGACAATCATTGCAATGCAAACATACCTGGTATGCACTAGGATTTAGGAACCAAAATCCTAGGCATGGTGAGACTGCACGTATACTAGGTGAGTCCACTCCCCTTCAAGGGGTGAATGGTCTCATCCTTTATGAGCCATGTACTCGAGGTAGATATGATTGGGTATTGCTCATACTGTCCACTCTCCTTAGCATACCTTGCATCAAGCTCAGAAACCTTTCATAGTCAAGGCAACTATTGGTTTCTGGGGCTTTCTCTTGTAGTGCCTTGATTTGTTCTTCTTTGGTTTACCACTCTAATTGGTAAGAACAAACTTCTGCTGATGTCGTGGAGCCTATCAGAGGTAGAGTGCCTAATGTAGCTCTTGTTGGCAACTCCCTCTGAACCTTCAAATTTTGGAGTTGTGGACATTTGGGTCGCATGTGACCGTTGATGCTGCAGCGATGACAGGGGGCAAGCTTCTTTTGTTTGAATGCTTCTGGACATTCTCTGCAGAATTATGGTTAGCATTCTTAAAAATAACATTGCTCTTACCTTTTATATGTCTCCTATGAGGAGGGACATATTTAGATAAGGAAGAATCTTCAACTTCACTTTTCCTCAGAGCATCCTGCTTAATCCAAGGCCTGTGGAATTTCAACAAATAACAATTTGGCCTAATATGACCAATCTTTCCACAATTATGACACTTAGGAATAAACTTACCTTGTATTCCTCATTCCTTAGATTTAGGCATCACGTGATTAGTTAAGCAAGAATTATCTAAACAAGTTGTATCTTCCACCACAGGCTTAATATCAATAGAATCTAATTCGAAATTAGAAGCATGAGAAGTAGAAGTACTTAAATCATCAACAGTTAAATCAGGCTTGTTAGAAACATTTGAGTGAATACAAAGTATGCTTTTCAAATTATCACTTGAGAATTTTTCCAATTTATTCTCAAGTTCATTAAAAGTATTAAGCAACAGGGTATTCTCTGATTTTCAAAGAGTCAATCAAAACATGTGATTCAGACAATTGTATAAACAAAGACTCTTTTTCTTGCTTCACCTTTTTGAGCTCTTTTGGAGAAACCATTTTATCCAATTTAGCAAAAACTTTAGAGAGCTCAATATCATAATTTTCTTCAGATAACTGAGAGAAATCCATGATAAAAGGTGTAATCAAAAAATAGAAGTCACAAAGAGATAAGGATCACACTCAGGAATTAAATCATTTAAACGAAGTGTACCTACTCTGACACCATTTGAAAAATAAATATATGACTTCTAAATACCAAGTGTGTGTTCGTGTGCAACAAAATATCTTAAATGCAGAAAATAAAAGACAAGATATTTGTTGATGAAGTGGAAACTATGTGAAGAGAAAAACCACTTCGGGCAGCCAAACCCAAGAAATTCACTATCCAAAGACAAAAGCAAGTTACAAAGAACTCGTACTCACAAAAACTATTGTTGTAGTCATACCTTTAACTATAACACGAAGCCCATCGTAAACGCTTCCCAACCAAGTTTCCTACTTGAAGGGGTCTTTGATGAATAGCTTTACCTTAGGGCCGACCCCTAAGATAGACTTCATACGAACAAAGATAGCACACACCGGCAATGGCTAGAGAGCTACCGGATCTTCAATTCTCCCTAAACACCTTCTCTAAGCACTATGGAATTCTATACTAGATTCTTACAAATAACAAGCCTAGAGCCCTCTTTATATAGGCTTCAGAAAACCTAATTCTAGACAAATTCAGACTCTGTCTGTAGAGCGTCTGGAAGGAATATAGCCTTGCCCGGACGGTCTTCTGCGACTGCCTTTCCAGAATAGCATGATTCTTCCTAAAACAAGACCGCGTCTGAACAACCTGGCCAAGTGTCCGGAGGGTCTTCGCCAAAAACTTGATGTGAATTTTTATTGTACTCTCAAGTGCACGAATCGTTTGCAGTTAATGGATTGCAATTGTGAGGTCAATCCCACAAGGGATTATGTTTTTTAAGAACAATTTTGTTTTTGAACTAATTAAATCTTAACCTAGCTCCAAAAAAGGTTTGATTTTGATAAATAAAATAAAGCATAAATAAAATAAAACCAAAAGAAAACAAAAGAAAAATACTAAGGTTTTGGAATCCACACTCACCGAATCATAACAACATACTCCATGTTCATCAATATTAATCCGAAGTTCTCACAATTAAAATCTTAAGTATGTTTTACTATGCTTCAAACAGTTAATCAAAACATCTCATGTATCCATTCTTTACACAAATCACAAAAGATATCCGGTTTAAACCAAATCATCAAATGTATCCATAGAATAAATCACAAGAGATATCCAATTATTTTGTAAATAAAAACCAAGCAATCAATTATGTGAAATTATCTCAAATCATCAAATGTATCCTTGAATCACAAAAGATATCCAATAATCATTCCACACATTGAAAAGAAGTAAAACAATTGAAATATTAAACACAAAAAAATCGGACAATAAAAACTTACATGAAAGTGCTGTTGTTATTCATTGATGAGGCTCCATCCTCAACCTTAGTTGAGAAATTAGCTACACATGATTATTGAAAAAAAAAAAAACTAACCTAAAGAAAAGCTAAACTAAAAAGAAGAAAATATATTTGGTCTCTAGCTTCCCCTCCTCTTCTTGAGGCTTAGAGGTCTATTTATAAGGAGAAAACAAACCCTAGAAGCCCTAGAATTTCTAGAAAAATCGGACTTCAATCTCCTAGTCAAATTTAGAAGCAATCATAGTACAAATCGGAATAGAATTCGTCTAAATTTGCGTTCTTAGATTTCGCGACATTTTTGGCATAGCAGACATCCAAATTTGGAAAATCCTATTTCATTTGTAGTATTTTGAGTTAGATTTCGAACGCCGCTAGTTTCATCTTAAGCCAATATTTGAACGGAAAGTTATGGCCAAAATACTATGGTATGTGCAGAATCTGAAATTTAATCAAATCCGATTTTGACTCCAATTAGAGAAATTCCGATTTAATCCTTTCACTGATTTGGTTAAACATAACTACATCATCTAGGTCTTCCAAGCTTTGCATTTTTTTCGCCTTAAAGCTGTTGTTTTCTCTTAATGTTCTGCAAAACACTAAAATACCAAAACTAACTAAAAACATATGCTAAAGGTTTAGCATATGCAAATTATGGAGTCCAAATATACAATATTTTGCACTCATCAACTGTAACTCCTTTCCGCACTTGTAAAGGAAACCCAGAATATTCTAGAATACTGGATAGCGTCTAGACGTCTTGCAGAAACTTCAAAAATAGTGTCGACTGAAATCCAACTCCGTGTAGAAATTGAAGAAGCTTGACCTATGTTAGTATATTGGCCTTATTCTGTGTAATGATGCGGTAAACAGGGATTCCACTTTCAGAGTGAAGTCAGAAGATTCTGCTTGCGAGTCAGAAGAATTTCAAGTTCCCTGTCAGCCGTCCGGACGATGTGTCATCCCATCCGGATGCCCATCTGTCTACTGTTCCATCCGTCCGGACGACGTGTCATTCCGTCCGGACATCAGACAGACAAGCATCATCTGTCCGGACGATGTGCTTCTTCCATTCGGACACCTACATCGTATCGAGAAGCTTCTGTGCCAGCTTTTTCCGTCTGGACGTTTCAGCAGCACGTCCGGACGCCTATCAATTCTCGAACGGTTCACTGATTCTTTCCAAGTTCCATGAATGGGAAGATCAATCAACCGTTTGGACGATGTGGCATCCCGTCCGGACGCGTATCTCCGTAAGGCAAGAATCGCAGTTAAAAATGGACCGTCTGAACATCTGACAGCTGTGGTCCGGACGCTGGTACATCATATATGGTAACTGCCGATTCGACTTCAACCGTCCGGACGTCTCCCCCTCATGGTCCGGACGCACGAGCATCAGATATGGAAATTGCGTGTTGAAGTTTAGCCGTCCGGATGCTCCTGCCCCATGGTCCGGAAGAGCGAAGCCTGTTATGGAAATTACTTGCAGCGGACGTGCGTCCGTCCGGACGATGTTCTTATACAGGAAAGATTTCTCCGCGAAAATTTTGAAAAATCCTGTCGCACAGTTGTCCGTCCGGACGGCCATGGTTCACCGTCCAGACGGCTCCCATGCATATTTTGTCTGACGCCCATTCTGACCCCCAGCCTATAAATAGGGTCCCTTGGGCACTTAGAGCTGCAAGAATTCGGTGTGAATTCCATTAGAGCTCAGAGACGTGATATTTCCTCTGAAGCCGTTTTTCAAGTGTGCTGTGCTGTAAACGGAAGTCTATCTTAGAGGTCGGCTCTAAGGTAAGGAGTTCCATTGAAGACCCCTTCAGGTAGGTGAACCTGGTTGGGAAGCGTTCGTGTTGGGTTACACGTCAGAGATCAAGGTACGACCACTGCATCGGAACATGTGAGTGCTACTGTCTTGTATCTAGCTTTGTCTTCTGAATAGTGGAATTCCTGGGTTTGGCTGCCCCGGAGTGGTTTTTCTCTTAACTGAGTTTCCACTTCATCAACAAAAATCTCTGTGTCATTTACTTTCCGCTGTGCTTAAATTTTTGTTGACACTTGTTGCACACACTTTACTTTTAGAAGTCATTTCAATTTTTCAACCTACCGTCCGGACGGTGTTGCCCTGACATCCGGAAGCCTTCAAAGGCCCGTCCGGACGGTTGCACAGGAACAAGCTAGCTGACTTCGAACTTGGATGGAATCTTCATGTACATGGCTTGAAATAAACACTATCCATAAAACATGAAGATTTTGAATAAGACCGATAATCCTGTTTAAATAGCAACCATTACATAAAGTGTTTTTGCCATCCAGAATGTAGCCAACATAAAATACTAATAGATCCAAATATACAATATTTGGCATTCACCAAATACTCCCAAGCTTACATTTTGCTAGTCCCTTAGCAAAGCAAAATGAAAGATGAAATCAAAGCATGAAACACATAAGTCCACTGTCGTGGGAGAGACGATTGCATTTAACATATGCAACAAGCCTTTTAAACCTCTAGGCATCCCTAGAGGACGAGTGAAGTCTCGTGAGGGTTTAACAGCAATGATACCCATAAATATTTTAAAGCACTATGTTATTTACAAACAAGGATTTCCACACAACATATGGTTTATACATCATGAGCAGGTTTAACACGGTGAACTCTACAACCACATCATCAGGACAACAAAAATCATTCAACTCATAGCTGGAAAATGGAGACAACACATGCTCCAATAAATGCAAAGTGAGATTAACATAGACTCATGGGGTTTCAATTTTTCTCAAAGCTTGTGTACCCCAAAATTCATAGGAATCCTATCAGATGAAAACAACCAAGGCTTAAATCAAAATGTGCATTTTTTTTTCTTTTTGTGTGTAGGCTGTGCAATGCATGACTCCCTTAAGCTTTCTAATTGACCTATGTAATGAGTGTTGGGCTAATGACTCTCAAACCAAATGGTTTTAGGGCACTAGATGTAGAAACATCTCTAAGGGCTTAATTACTCAGGTCAAAAAGGCTACGAAGCCAAACTAGCCATACAATCAACCAAATTGAATATCTCATCTTTTTATGCGAGCACTCAATGAAGTTAAGTTAACATCAATGTTTAACACGTGCATATATGAGCTGTCATTTCCTGTTAGATAATTTAACATGTGTTCATTAGTTAGTTTGATTTCGGTTTACAGCTTTCTCTTGTATAAATACAGTTCTAGTTGTAATATTTCATAATTCATTCAATACAATCAGTTCTACATTTTCTGATTCAATCTTCTCTCTCGAGATCATTCCATCTCTCTTTGTTTTCCTTTCTTCATCTTCATTTTCATTCCTCAACATATCAAGAATCTGATATGGTATTGAGGCAAGAGGCCCAGTTACTCAATGAGAAACTAAAACTATGATGTTTTTTTTTTATCTTTTTATCATATTTTTTTAGCCAAGGTTTCTGATGTGGTCGTTTTGTGTACAAAAATATCTTGAATAAAACTAGCACTCGCAATAGTACGAATCCTTGTAGGATAGGGCTATATTGAGGGTGTCGAACCTCAAGGACTGCGTATGTGTTGTTATCAAGCTTTTGAAAATTAAATAAAACTTAATTTAAAAGAAGTTTGATTTGATTTTGTTTATAACTAAGTTAAATGCATAAAACTAAAGACATACAAATAAAGATTGTAGTGATGAGAGAAAGAATAGGGGATTGATTTAACCACTCACCGCATAACAATGGTCAATCATAAATTAATAAGGGAATTCATACTATGCATGATATAGGGCTCGTCTCACTCGAGTATTCCAGAAATTACCTCTAAAGAATAAGTATAAATAATCCATCTTCGATTGGTACGAATTGTCTACCTAAATTACACTAAACTAGGGTGTAGTACGATGCGTCTTACCTAGGCATGGTCTATCTAACCCTCTTGATCATATATAAATTAAAACTATTGTATAACAATCATTCACATAATCACAAAAAATATGAAGGATTGAGTTCAATCAATATAAAAGACTTTCTAAGACAAGATAAGAAATTCATAATGATTGAATATAAACATTAAGATCAATTCTCACAGTTATACAACCATCATGCATATAGAAAATACTAAACTAAAATACAATTAAACCATTGATACTTGGAAATGGCTACATCAACACCCTAGTACGAATTTAGCCGCTCATCATGGTGCGGGATAGCCTCTTGCCATGTTCTTCTCCTCTTCAACTTGTCAAGCCTCCAAGAAGAATTTTCTGTCTAAAGCTACGCACACCTTCTCTTGAAGCTTAGGGGTCTATTTATAGAGACTAGGAGAGGCCTACAAGCCCTAGGAATTAAAGAAAAATCGGAACTTAGTCTCTTAGTCCAAGTAGGAAAATGATTTCAAATTCGTCCAGATTTGCGATCTTTTATTGCAGGGCAATTTTGGCATAGTAAACGTCCGAGATCTGAGATCTGAGAAGAAAGTTATGATCAAAACACTAAGACATATGCAGAATCCAAATTTGAATCCAATCCGATTTTGACTCTTATTAGAGAAATTCCGATTTATTCATTCCCTTGATTTGATTAAACTTAACCACATCATGTAGGTCTTCTATTAGGATTGGTTAAGCTTAACCATATCTTCTAAATCTTCTCAAAGTGTGCTTTAAGCCCAAAATCAATGGAATTAATTGCATGTTTATTTAAAACCTGAAAACAATAAAACAACACAAAATCAAACAAATAACAATGTTAAGGAATTAACATATGCAAGTTAAGGAGCTTGAATGTGCAACACTTTTTGGCACTTATCAGTTTCATCAACAAATCATCCTACGAATCTCAAGACACACACTCCTCAATTCAAATCTCATAATGCACAGATCCTATGCTAATGTGTCAAAATACTCAAACAAGTGAAGTCTCTCCAATCCAGCAAATAAGTCAAAGTATTCAGATTTCTAATGACATAAACAAATACATATGTGCTATCTCATTTAACCTCATAGGCATTTATTGATATGTCTAGCATGAAAACTCATCAATGCAACTTAGCTGTAACCGTATACATATGTGTTGTTCCATTCAACCTCATAGGCATACTGATACATCTAGTCATGAAAACATTGGGTAGCATTAGCCCAAAACTGAGCCATGTCAAGCATATTGAAAGGTGGAGGAGAAATAGGTGGCGTAACGCGGTCCCCTTCATTCACCGATTCCTCATCCTCATGTTGTAGAAGTGGTTTTTGTCTAGGCGGCATAGCTATGCGCAATCACATTTGAAAAATTGAAATGACTTCTAAAAAGGTAAGTGTGTGTGTACACAAAGTGTTAACAAAATAACAATGCGGAAATTAAAAGACACAAAAAATTTTGTTAACGAAGGGGAAACTCAATATGAGAAAAACCACTCCGGGGCAGCCAAACCCAGGATATCCACTATTCAGAAGACAATACTAGTTACAAAGTAGTAGCACTCACATACCCCTGATGCAGTGGTCGTACCTTGAACTATAACGTGTAACCCAATACGAACGCCTCCCAACCAGGTCTCCTATCTGAAGGGGTCTTCAATGGAATCTTTTACCTTAGGGCCAATCCCTGAGATAGGCTTCAGATTAAGCGCAGCAACAGCACACACAGCAACGGCTTTAGAGAGATCAACTCAGCTCAATAATCTCACAATATAGCTCTTTAAGCACTAATGGAATTCAATACCGAATTCTTGCTGTTGTCAAGCCTAGGGACCTCTATTTATAGGCTCAGGGTTCAAATGAGCATTTGGCATCATAGGCGCCGTCCGGACGGTAAACAAGGGTCATTCGGACGAACAATTGTGCGATCGACTTCCCGATAATTTTACTGAAATTATTTCCTGTTTGTGTGTCGCGTCCGGACCATGCTAACTGGCGTCGGGATGTCTAGATTTTGAATGCGATACTTGCCTTATGGATGAGAGCGTCCAGAAGGGAATCCACGTCGTTCGCACGATTGCAGCAATCTTCCCATAACTGTGTTTTGGAAAGAAATCCTGCAGCTTGTCGAACACTGAGAGTCGTCCGGACGTGCTGCTGAAACGTCCGAACGGATGCAAGCTGGAGCAGTTCGAAACTTCTTGACACAGGGGAAGGTTCGGACGGGAAGTTCTCATCGTCCAGACGGTTGGTAGGGAACCGAATTTTCTGCCTTGAAAATTGTGTAGAACCTTCTAGAAGTACTTCTGAATAGCGGAATTCCTGTTAAAAAGCATCTTTACAAAGATGTGATTTTTTCCAACAGAATGTGGCCAATTACAAACTAACAAACTCCCCCTTTGGCCATTCTAGGAAAAAAATCACTTGACTAGTTAAAAATACAATCCCAGCCTAAGTAAAAATTACTCCCCATTTTTGTCACAAAGGGACAAAGGGTAAAACAGAGTAATAAGAAAACACACAAAAATTACTCCCCCTAAAGGTCTCAGAAGGACCAGGGTAAATAGAGTAATAAAGTCCACAAGTCTGAAATAAACAAGGACTAAAAAACAACATTAAGCTGAAAAGAGGAAAGAAGTGCAACATGGTTAGATCCTTCACAAGTACATTATTAGCACACTTATGTATCCCAGTCTCACAAATCAGTCAAAGAACAAGTCAGAATTATGCAAACTGAAAATTGAAATTGACTTCTAAAGGAAAGTGTGTGCAATAAGTGTCAACAAAAATCAAGCACAGCGGAAAATAAAAGACACATAGTTTTTGTTGACGAAGTGGAAACTCAATTAAGAGAAAAACCACTCCGGGGCAGCCAAACCCAGGAATTCCACTATTCAGAAGATGAAGCTAGATACAAGATAGTAACACTCACATTAACCCGATGCAGTGGTCGTACCTTGCTCTCTGACGTGTAACCCAACACGAACGCTTCCCAACTAGGTCTCCTACCTGAAGGGGTCTTCAATGGAACTCCTTACCTTTGAGCCGACCTCTAAGTTAGAGCCGACCTCTAAGATAGACTTCAGTTGTAGCGCAGCATACTTGAAACAGCTTTCAGAGGGATCTTGAACTTCTCTGAGCTCTTGTGAAATTTAATACTGAATTCTTACAGTTCTCAATGCCCAGAGGCCTCTATTTATAGGCTGGGGCTCAAATGAGCGTCAGGAAAAATACACCTGGGCGCCGTCCGGACAGTGGACATGGGCCGTCTGGACGGACAACTGTACGACAAGATTTTTCTGAAAATTTCGTGGGGAAATCTTTCTTGTTTAAGAGCCTCGTCCAGACGGGATGACACATCGTCCGAACGGTCGCACGTCCGCTGCAAGTAATTTCCTTATAAGGCTTCGCTCGTTCGGACCATGGGGGATGAGCGTCCGGACGGCTGAACTTCAACACGCAATTTCCATATCTAATGTGCGCGCGTCCGAACCATGATAGGCAGTCGTCCGGACGGTTGAAGTCGAATCGGCAATTTCCTTCTTTGATGAAGCTTGATCGTCCGGACCATGAAGGCTGACGTCCGGATGGTTGAACTTGGTATGCACGTTCTTGCCTTATAGAGGACATCGTCTGGACGGGATCACACACGTCCGGACGGTAGCAGCCGTCTTCCCATAACTGTGTCTTGAGGCAGAACCCTAATTCTTGTCAAACACTGAATGGCGTCTGGACGGTATAACCATGTCGTCCGGACGGATGCGCTGGAACACTGGGATCTTCTCGAACTCTGAAGAGCGTCCGGACGATTTGCCATTACGTCCGGACGGATACAAACTTGAACTGTTCGAAGCTTTTAGACACTGATGGGCATCCGGACGGAAAGATCTCGTCGTCCGGACGGATGTTGCTGACTGATGAGCGTCCGGACGGAATACCACGTCGTCCGGACGACTGACAGGAAACTGAAATAAACTTCCGTTAAAACTTCACAGAATCTTCTTGAAGACCATAGCTGAAGAGTAGACTCTGGATAAAGCACCATCCCTGTGAAATCAGCAACATTACATAGAAGTTATTTTGTTCAACAGAATGCAGCCAACACAAAAACTAACACAAACATATAGTCGATGGACAAGTATAAGATAAGCAAAGATATCCCTGCAAACATAAGAATGAGAATAGCTTGCTCAACTCATGCAGTGTGTGTGTGTGTGTGTGTGTGTGTGTGTGTGTGTGTGAAGGCTTTTTCAAAAAGGTATGACTTTCACTGATAGGCACAAAGTGATGGAAATCAAGGCACCGCTTTGAAGTATCTCGTTCAAGTACCAATTGGGCCGGTTACGAGAGCACGAGCAAAGAAGTTTAAGGATGTGCTCAACGGACTCATCCAAGAGTTATGGGCTCAAGCAAATTTGTGGAGGCCCATTGAGCATGATCCACGTGGCCAACAAAGAATTGTCACCTTGATTCAAGTTCTAGAAGGATCCGGTCAAGGCCAAGAATTGGCAAGAAAACAATCGCAGAAAATCTAAACCAAATTGATGCGGAATAATTGATGGTGGGCTATATGGAAATACGTTGGACCACAAAGATAATTGATGGTGAACTGGCATGGAAATATGAAGAGTGCCATATTTAGAATGATTTCATGCCTTATT
Source organism: Alnus rubra (assembly GCA_028654335.1). Classification (NCBI taxonomy): domain Eukaryota; kingdom Viridiplantae; phylum Streptophyta; class Magnoliopsida; order Fagales; family Betulaceae; genus Alnus; species Alnus rubra. The sequence continues at coordinate 842,222 of JAJPGS010000166.1, read as the reverse complement.
TAAGTTAGATATTTAAGTATATTTTGATTTGTTCACTTTTTAGATTAGGACTTTATTTTCTTTCCTTGCTAGGAATTGATTTGTTTTATTTATTAGGATTAGAACTACTTTCTCCGCAAGTAATTTTCTTGTATAAATAGGTGTACCTACCATGTAATGGGGGGACATTGATGATTCATAAAACTTGTGAGGTTTTATTCTCTTTGGTTCTTTGAAGAACTACTCGAACTTATCGGGATTTCCCGTGGCGTTCATCTCGACTTATCAAACGGAATTTCCACCACCGTTTGTGGCGTCTTCCTTATACCGAGGTTCTTGTTTGTCATAAACAACGGGTCGAGGTTTTTTCCATTCGAATCTGTCCTTAGAACGGTCTTGGGTTCCCTTTCGTTGTTGGGTCTCGTTATTCTTGACGGGGTTCACATCATTTGGTATCAGAGCACAGTTTCTAGTTCAGAGCCAACTATGTCTATAACACTCTCCAAAGAATCATGGGCAGAACTTAACCGGTGGAAAGATCAATTTTTCCAGCAATGGAGAGATGAAATTGCGGCGCGTCAGGTACGATTCTCATCTATTTCATTAGAAAACCCACCCGAACAACTGCCAAAACCCACAACCCCACCACAAATCAACCCGGCAGAACCATCACTGCCCAAAACCACAGCCCCACCACCATGCAAAGACCCCGAACCCATCACTGCACGACTACAAGACCAACCACCACCATCACCCTTAGAAAAACCACTCAAACAACAACCCACAAAAGCCACCCTACCACCACCATCACCCCTTGAAAATTTTCCAGAAAAACAACCACTGCCTATACCCACAGTCGTAGCAACACCTCCGAAATTCCCACCATGTTCATCAATCACACAGCCACTCCATCACCCACGGTACCGACCCCCGAAACCTCAAAACCCAGCCACCCTCTTCATGATTCCCTCAACCCAACGTTTCCCATACCTCAAGATCACCCATGGTCAGCCACAAACCAAAAAAACAATCCCCACCATGGAAACCCAATTTTTTCCACATAGATTGGTTCAAAAGGAAGAAACGGGCCAGATACAAAATGAGCAACAGAGGACCGAAGAAGAAGAGGCAGGTGTTGAGGGCCAACATTTAGGGGTTCACAATTCCGACGATTTGGCGTTTAGCAAGAAAGAGGCTCGGGGAGCCGACCCAAACTGGGCCGTGGCCTAGAGCATCGTTCCCTGGCCGGCGGCAAGACCTAGAAGTTGGAACGATGGAGGGAGGTCCGACGAAGCAAGCTTCTTCACCGGGCTATTTCTCCGGTCACCAGCGGCCACCCAAACGCCCCCCAGACGGCGATTACCCACCGAACGACAATTTCGGCGTGAAGAGCGGCAGACCAGAATCCATTGAGCACAGGGGCGAGCCTCCATGTGATTCTGTGACGGATGCAGAGACACCGGCCGATGATCAACAATTTCCGGTGAGCGAGATGGACAGAGGAGGCCGTTCGGGGTCTGCTGCTGGAAGGCAATTGAGAGGAATTTTTTATGGGGGAGGAAGGACGTGCGGCTATGGGGGCGTGAAGGCAGGGATTTTTTTTTTTTTTTGGAGAAACCAACGCTGTAATGCCCAACGCAAAAAAAAAAAAAAAAAAAAAAAAAAAAAAAAAAAAGAAAAGAAAAGAAAAAAGAAAAAAGAAAAAAGAGATGGCCCTTTCCAAATCCTCGAGCGTGGTGATTTGAGGACAAATCATTTTCAAGAGGAAGGGAATGATGGAAATCAAGGCACCGCTTTGAAGTATCTCGTTCAAGTACCAATTGGGCCGGTTACGAGAGCACGAGCAAAGAAGTTTAAGGATGTGCTCAACGGACTCATCCAAGAGTTATGGGCTCAAGCAAATTTGTGGAGGCCCATTGAGCATGATCCACGTGGCCAACAAAGAATTGTCACCTTGATTCAAGTTCTAGAAGGATCCGGTCAAGGCCAAGAATTGGCAAGAAAACAATCACAAAAAATCTAAACCAAATGGATGCGAAATAATTGATGGTGGGCTATATGGAAATACGTTGGACCACAAAGATAATTGATGGTGAACCGGCATGGAAATATGAAGAGTGCCATATTTAGAATGATTTCATGCCTTATTTAAGTTAGATATTTAAGTATATTTTGATTTGTTCACTTTTTAGATTAGGACTTTATTTTCTTTCCTTGCTAGGAATTGATTTGTTTTATTTATTAGGATTAGAACTACTTTCTCCGCAAGTAATTTTCTTGTATAAATAGGTGTACCTACCATGTAATGGGGGGACATTGATGATTCATAAAACTTGTGAGGTTTTATTCTCTTTGGTTCTTTGAAGAACTACTCGAACTTATCGGGATTTCCCGTGGCGTTCATCTCGACTTATCAAACGGAATTTCCACCACCGTTTGTGGCGTCTTCCTTATACCGAGGTTCTTGTTTGTCATAAACAACGGGTCGAGGTTTTTTCCATTCGAATCTATCCTTAGAACGGTCTTGGGTTCCCTTTCGTTGTTGGGTCTGGTTATTCTTGATGGGGTTCACATCACAAAGCAACTAGATCTTCCAAACAAGAGAGAAAATCAGTGAGAGATTAGTCAAAAGTCAAACCTTATTAATTACTAGGGCCTAGCCACCCTCATCTGATACACTCCCCCTAAGATGCAGCATTCAATTATTTTACTTGTACCATGAAGGACAAGGTAAATATTTTACTTGCACCATGAAGGACAAGGCATATTTTAGCACATAAGCAGAAAATATAGATATATAGTGCAGAATTCATATGAGTAACTGCTTGATTCTTTTGATGCTGCAACCTTGAGAAAATGCCATAATTTTTAGGGTCTAGGTTCAACTAGCATCTGGTCAATTTGACCATATCGTCAAAAACCTCTCTCATATTTGGAGTGTCTAGAAGCAAAAGAATAGAGAGGAAAATACACACCTTTGGGGAGCCTAGGATAGTGCACAGGGTCATCACATGAGAAAAACAACTATCAATCATAAACAGTGAGCATGAACACTTTGAATATGTCAGACTTATGTTCTCAACCACATGTAAGAATAATTCATCAAAGCACAATGAACTAATAAACCAGAATCAATACATGAGATAGCTGACAAACCTTTGAAAGAACTGCCCTGCTACAAAACTCCCCATTTTTTTTTATTATTAAACAAAATGCTATATGGAAATGACATCATATAACATGCAAGACATAATCAAACCTGTGTAGGCTCGATGTTGCCAATACAGAAAAACAATTGCTCGACCTGCTTTTTCTGTCTTGCCCAAATAGTACCTGCAATATTCTCTCAAGAGAAATAGGGGGCAAAACACAACTGGTTCCCAGATTACATAATAACCATAAAACATAACAAGTAAAGGTCCAAGCAATCAAACCTGATGCCTTAGGATTAGAAACCAAATCCTAGGCATGAACACCTTTTCCTGCTAGGTGCGTACATTCCCCTCTTGGGGTGAGCATCTCCCTTCTTTCTAACCCAGGCCTGCCTTCCTATGGGTGGTTGCTGGCAAGACTTCATCTGTTGACTCATCCACTCCATTATGCTTTGCATCCAAATAGGTGGCTCTCTGTAGTATTGATCATCTTCCACCTTCTGCGACCTTTTAGAGTGCTTGGATTTGATCTTGGATTTGCCACTGTGATTGGCAGGAACAAATCGTTGCTGAGGTCGCTGATGTTGAGATGCCTAGTGCCAAGATGCATGAGACCAAGGAGCTTGATATTGAGGAGCTTGATGCCTTGGTGCTTGCTTCCATAAAGCTTGGTAAGGAGCCTGATACCATGGAGTCTGATGCTAGGTCAGAGGTCTAGTGCCTTGATTAGCTTGTTTGGGCACTTCTTTCTTGACCTTTGCTTTCTGTTCTTTCAGAAGGGAGGACTGAGGTTGGATATGCCCACTTAGACCGCAGTGATGGTATATAGGAGATCTACTGATGGAAGGGGGCTTCTGAGTGCCCGGAACATCTCCATAAAGCTTGCCTTCCCTTTATTTTCAACAGTGGGGGGAGGATCTGGGACTACAGGCTTAACAAAGACAGTCCTGGAGGTAGAGGGAGTGTCAGTGGGAGGAGCTACATACCCGAGACCAGTCTTGTCGGTTGGGCTCTTCTGAATTGATAGCATGTGAGTCAGCTTTTCATCAGTGACTCTCTCTAATTGGAGTTGTGTCTCTAGTAACTTCTCCTCTAGCTCTTGTATTTTCCGAAACAAGGAACTCTTCTCAGTCTACAAACTGTTCAAATCATGAAGGTGCTGCTTACGTCCTTCACTCAGTTTTTCATACTCTACATAGAGAGTTTTGTACGCCTCCTTGAGTTCATCCCCATTGTCGCTGTGCTCTGAGTAATAAGAATCCTCCTCTTTTACAAGTGGAGCCACAAAGGCTAGAAATTGTTCTGACTCAGGAGCTTCTTCTTCTTCTGACTCATCACTAAGGGTCACATTGTATGCCTTCCCTTTGCCCTTCTTGAGATTCCCACAATCAGCTCGCATATGCCCAAATCCTGAGCACTCAAAGCATCTTGGACCTCTGATATCTTTCTTCTCCGCTTCCTCAGGTTCAGCTTCTCTAGGGGCATTCTTCATCTTTTCAGAAAACTTCCTATTGAATCGATCATCTCTCATTAGTCTTCTGAAATTTTTGGCCAGCATAGCCACAGCTTTTTCTTCCTCCTCAGAGTCATCTTCAGATGTGGTTTCTACCTTTTTCTTGGAAGCCTTCAAGGAAATGGTCTTCAGCTTTTTGACCGGGGGCAGGGACAGCTCATAAGTTTGAAGAGATCCCACCAACTCTTCAATCTTCATTTGTTCCAGATCTTTGCTCTCTTCAATTGTAGTCACCTTGATCCTGAAACGCTTAGGCAAAGATCTTAGAGTTTTTCGGATAAGTTTTACATCCGAGACGGGCTTCCCAAGACTCACCATGGAGTTTCTTAACGAAGTGGAAACTCAATATAAGAAAAACCACTCTGGGGCAGCCAAACCCAGGATATCCACTATTCATAAGACAAGACTGGTTACAAAGTAGTAGCACTCACATACCCCTGATGTAGTGGTCGTACCTTGAACTCTAACGTGTAACCCAACATGAATGCCTCCCAACCAGGTCTCCTACCTGAAGGGGTCTTCAATGGAATCCTTTACCTTAGGGCCAACCCCTAAGATAGACTTCAGATTAAGTGCAGCAATAGCACACATAGCAACGGCTTCAAAGAGATCAACTTAGCTCAATAATCTCACAATATAGCTCTCTAAGCACTAATGAAATTCAATACCGAATTCTTGCTGTTCTCAAGCCTAGGGACCTCTATTTATAGGCTCAGGGTTCAAATGAGCGTCTAGCTTGATAAAACATAGGTGCCGTCCGGACGGTAAACAAGGGCCGTCCGGATAGACAACTGTGCGATCGACTTCCAGAGAATTTCGCGGCAATTCTTTCTTGTTTTTGAGCTGCATCCAGACGGTAGTGCCCTGTCGTCTAGACGGTCGCACTTCCGCTGCAAGCAATTTCCTTATAAAGGCTTCGCGCGTCCAGACCAGGGGAATGGTCGTCCGGATGGTTGATTCGATGCATGCAATTTCCATATCTGATGCACGCTCGTCCGGACCATGCTAATTGGAGTCCGGACGTCTGGATTTTGAATGCGATACTCGCCTTATGGATGAGCGCTTCCGGATGGGAATCCACATCGTCCGGACGGCTGCAGCAATCTTCCCATAACTGTGTTTTGGAAAGAAATCCTAAAGCTTATCGAATACTGAGAGTCGTCCGGACGTGCTATTGAAATGTCCAGACGGATGCAAGCTGGAGCAGTTCGAAATTTCTCGAAACAAGGGAAGGTTCGGATGGGAAGTTCTCGTCGTCCGGACGGTATGACACGTTGTCCAGACGGCTGGTGCTTTGGACAGAGGGGCATCCAAATGGTATGACACATCGTCTGGACGGCTGGCTGGGAACCGAATTTTCTACCTTGCAAACTGTGCAGAATCTTCTGGAAGCACTTCTGAATAGCAGAATCCCTGTTAAAAAACATCTTTACAAATATGTGATTTTGTCCAACAAAATGTGGCCACTTACAAACTAACAACATTGAAGTCAGCCTACTAGTCTGAGAGTGGAAGAGGTGCCACATAAACAAGCATAAACCATATCAAATGCATTACAATGAACATGAAATGCACCCAACAAAAACCTAAAGTTTTTGTATCTTCAGCCTTTGTTATAAGCTTTTAGAATCCTAAGGCTCTTGTGTCACCCTTTGACTCTAACACAACTCTAGACTCTGTTTTCCTATGACCCCCAGAGCTAACTACTCTGACACCATAAGCTATGATGACCCTTTTTTTTTATAGAAAATAGAATCACCACAGTGCATGACGATTAGTCATTAAGCCAGCTTAATGTACACATCCCAAAATATGCACTTGATACATCAAAGATAAATATCTATGCAGTGGAAACTAATATCATAAAACTAACTAGGGTTAATTACAACATCAGAGCCATACATTTGTCTATCAGTTTAAAGCTTAATCAAATATTATACACATTAAGAATGGCTATGCAAAAAAGAGTGTCATATGCAACACAAGCCATATATCTAACGTCTATACAAAATACGGACTGTCCATAAGTCCAACACATACAACCGTCGCAATAGGCTTCAGTCGTAGTATCCCAAGTACAAAGCCACAAGGTCCTCATCGACGTCTGCAGTACCTGCAGCCAAAGCATCAATGTCTACACGATCATGGTGGTAGCCACGTACGGATAAGTGAAAGTATGAGTTCACCAACTCAGCAGTATAATGAGGCAATCATTATGATTCTACCATATATTTACCATAACGGCTACTTGTAGATTGATAATTTTTGCATAAAAGGTTTCTTAGCCGATAGAGTAAACCATGGCATTTGGTTCATAAATCAATTACATACATTATACACATCAGTAAATATATATCATGTGACTCAGCTATACTCGTATACAAGCATCCCACAACTTCGGGGTACACAAGCATACAGGTATGTCTAAGTAGAAAATGAGTGGCATCACACTCCACTATACAGAGATACAGGCATTTCCCAACCTTTGGGAAATACAAGTATCTAAGCACAATTAAACATAGTGCCTTATAAAACATCATATGCACTCTAGCTAACCATATACATATGCTCTGTTCCATTCAAACTCATAGACATATCGATACGTTTAGCATGATATCCTATATAAAACATTTTATGCAATTTAGCTGTAATTGTATACATATATTCTGTCACATTCAAACTCATAGGCATACTGATACATCTTGCTACGAAAACATCTTAAAACGTAAATCATGTCACACGTCATGTCATGCTTGCCATACATCTGTTTATTTGTTTTCTGTTTCTGATGCCCTGGGGCTTTATGCCCAGTGGTTTAACACTTGCTCTAATTGCTAGTTGCTGTGGGACTCAAACCCCCGGTCTTATTTCTGATGCCCTGGGGCTTTATACCCAGTGGTCTTACACTTGCTCTGCCGAGATATCTTTCAACCTTGGTCTTACGTTTAGCGTTAATGATTTCGTTCCACGCTCATGCTCATCGTATCTCGTACCCATCATGCTCATGCTTTCATACATTTATGCATCATTTTAACATCACATTCTCAACATGATCCTTTCAACACTTCGCAAACTCTTTAACTCAACATAAAGCTCGTAATACACATTTCTTATCTTAATCTCATAAATATACTTGAAAACTCATAAACCATCATCAAAACATATCTCAACATAATTGAAAACATTCACAAGCGTATATCCTTCTAAAATAACATTGGCTCGAATTTAGAACACAATATCATTTTGTGGTAGCAAAATCATCGGAAGTTTAATATCATTTCTCAGTGAGTAGAATACTCACTTTGGCTGTTTGGTAATTTGGCTATGAAGGAATCTTCCTCGTAAGCCTTGCAATGCACTACTGCATTATCACATTGCACGATACATCAAAACTAATACATAATATTTTCTAACTCTAAACTCTCCACTTAGCTCTTAAATTGCTCAAGAAATAAACCCATGGAAAACCCATAGAATTTCTAGGGTTCCATTTGACAACCCATTAACTAACAATATTAACCCATAAGATTACCTTAGGGTTAGACACCAAAAATCACAACTTAGAACACTTATGCTCTGTTTGTTTCGGTGTAAAATGGTTTCCGTCGTAAAATATTTTCAGGAAAGTCATTTTTCATAAATATATTTTTCGTTGAAATCATTTTTTCGATGTTTGGCTCGTACGGAAAATTACAAATATTTTTTATATTTTTATTCAATCATATTAATTTATAAAAATCAAATTTTATTCACAACATAAAAAATATTAATGTAAAATAATATGAAAATATTTTTTTTTATATTTGACGCATACAGATTCTGGTAAAAGAGGCCAGAATTCGATACAAAACGGCAAGATCCTGGCCAATTGCTTGGAGGCACAATACTGCAAGAATTTGGCGACGATAGCCGGACGTCGCCGGATTCTGGCATAATTTTTCAAATTCCGGAACCGACCAGTGCTGGAATTTGGCTTGTCGGAATCCGGCGATAGTTGACTACGTCGTTTAAAAGAAGGACGACTGCGTCTGCCATCTACAGAAAATGATTTATGCTTTAAAAGCATAAATCATTTTTCTAAATTTACTTAGTATTTTTGGTCAAACGGAAATCATTTTTCGGTTAACTATTATTTTCGCCCCTACCAAACACTGGAAAATGCTGAAATCATTTTTCAAAAACCATTTTACGCCGAAACAAACGGAACATTAGATAAAAACTAGGGTTTTGGGTCTTACCTTGATTTCTCACCAAAAGTGAAGCCCAACGCTTTGAGATGATCAAGAACACTCCAAAACACAATACCTAAAGAAAATTCAAAGATTAAACTCAAACTCTCAAAAATCAACACAAAATCTAGAGGAATTTGGATTTTCGGATTTACCTCAAACCAATCGGTGAAAACATAGACCATGCTTCAAGGATCACAATTCCGGCGTCGGATTTAAGTTTAGAGGCTTCAATACACTAGGCTCTTGAGTTTTGTCTCAAAACCCTAGGAGAGAGAAAGAGCTAGGGTGAGGGAGAGAACTTTCAGAGAAAATGAGCTGAAATAAGCTCATTTGTGTTTTAAAACGAGACTTGTCTGGACACATAAGTAACTCGTCCAGACACGCGCATAAGGAATCGCAGATTTGGACCTACTGTAAGGCCCGTCCGGACACAAAGAAATCAGGACTCACTGGGAGTCCCGTCTGTTGGCTGTTCAGACACAGCAACAGACTCGGACTTTCTGTCAAGTCCATCCGGACACGCGTCTTGGTCCATCCGAACGTAATACACAGAAAGTCACCAATGACTCACTTATCCATCCATCCATCCAGACACAGAAATGGTCTGTCTGGACGCACAACCCAGAAATTCAATATTAAGTGTTTTCTATGTGTTTTTCTTGCACATTTTACCTAATTAAACACTTAATTAATCTATTTTATGTTTTTAACACTTAATTAATATCTTGGACATTAAAATCTCTAGTCTTACGGATTGGATGAAATTGTTCTTGACCCATGAGTCTTGTGATGATAAGGTATGTGCGTTAATAGTATCTAATACAACCACCTCATCTTCAGGAACTTCTGAAGATGTAGTTTCTCTTGCATCTAACATCTCATCTAGAACAGCCTTGCTCTTTAGTCTGTAATTGTTTACATAGTCCTCATAAAGAAATCTTGTATTTGTGGTAACAAATACTTTCATTTCTTTAGGACTATAAAACAAACAACTCATTGTCTCTTTTGGATATCCAACAAACAAACATACTTCTGTTTTTTATTCCAACTTATCAGTCTTTTCTTTTAACACATGTGCTGGGCAACCCCAAATGTGGATGTATCTCATACTGGGCTTTCACCCTGTCCACAATTCAGCAGGTATCTTGGAAACAGTTTTAGATGGAGCCAAATTTAGCAAGTGTGTTATTGTTTCTAAATCAAATCCCCATAATGACATAGGTAGAGTAGCATAACTCATCATTGCTCTTACCATTTCTAAAAGAGTTTTTATTTCTTCTCTCTGCTACATTGTAATATCAAAGATATTAGTTAATAGTTTAAAACACAAATTAGATTAATTAAGGGAGAAATTAGGTAAAGTATGGAGAAAAAACACTTACAAAAGCATTTGGGTGATTTTCAAGGTTGCATGTCCAGACAGACCCATTTGGTGTCCGGACAGGTTAGTCAGTAGATTCACTTCTCAGCAAGTGTCCTGATGGGCCAAATCTATGTCCGGGCAAGCTTGGCAGAAAGTTCCTTCTTTATAGCATGTGTCCAAACAGCCGACTAATGTGTCCAGACAGGCCTGGGTAAAAATTGGCTGAGCGAGTTTTTCAGCTCATTTTCTCCCATCTTCTCCCATTTTTCCGAAAAACCTCTCTTCTCTCTCCTAGGGTTCGATACCAAACCCTAGATCCTAGTATTTTGAAGCTTCCAAACTCAAATGCGACGCCTGAAACGTGACCTAGGTAGAATCATTGTTTTCACTGATTGGTTTGAGATAAATCCGAAAATCTTAGTTCCTCTACATTTTGTGTTGATTTTTGAGAGTTTGAGTTTGATCTCTCAATATTGTTTAGGTATTGTGTATTTTGAAGTGTTCTAAGTTATCTCCAAGCATTGGGTATCACTTTTGGTGAGAAATCTTAGTTTTTGTCTAAGTATTTTAAGTTATTGAATTTTGTATCTAACCCTAAGATGATATGAGTTGATATTGTTAGTTAATGGGTTGTCAAATGGAGGCCTAAAAATTTATGGGTTTTCCATAGGTCTTAGTTCTTGTGCAATTCAAGAGCTAAGTGGGAATTTAGAGTTAGAAAACATTGTGTTGATATTAATATGTCATCACAATGTATTGTACAGTGAAACATTGCGGGGCTTACGAGGAGGATTTTTTCATAGCCGAATTGTCAAGCAACCAAAGTGAGTATTTAACTCATTGAAATAAGATACTAAGTTTTGAGGTTTTATAGTATTACTAAATGATATATATTGGCTTAATGACAAATCGGCATGCCACTGTGATGAATCAATTTTGTCTCAAAAAAAAAAAAAATGGGCCGTCACATACACCATTTTGCTAGGGATTGCCTAATGCAGTAAACTGGGATAAAATCTCTGCTTCTGACAAATGGTCTATAAAGTCCCCGAGGAAGTATTCATGATCAAAGGACTTTAATATGTGAACCCAATTGTTTCTCGGCTTCAGCCTAAAACTCTTTGGACCTTTCAAAAGCTTTAGACTTCCTACGCATCAGGTAAACATAACCATACCTTTAATAGTCATTAGTAAATGTGATGAAATATTCATAACCACCTCGTGTTAGGACACTCATATCAGTGTGCACTAGCTTAAGCAAATCTTTGGCTCTATACGCTTCGCAAAAAATGGTCTCTTGGTCATTTTACCCTCCAAACATGATTCATAGACTGGGTAATCTTGGAAATCCAATGGGCTCAAAAATCCATCATTAACCAGTCTTTGAATCCTCTTTGAGTTAATGTGACCAAGACGATGCTGAAGGTATGCTTCATTAGTAGAATGAATCTTTCTTTTTAATGATAAAGCATTGTGAGTTGGTTCTAAAACAAAATTGTTAACAACATATAAATCAGGAGTAATAATATACAAACCATCTACAATGATACTAGAACAGATAAATAAATTACCCTTCTTTATTATCATTGTACCCCTCAAATCAAAGGTATAACCACACTTACCCAAAAAAGTCACAGAAATCAAATTTCTATGCATGTTGGGTACACACAGACAGTTTGTTAAAATTAAAATTCTTGATTCAAAATGAAGTTCAATAGTTCCAATGGACTGGACCAGAACCATCGTCCCATCTCCAAGCATCAAGTGCATATCTTCTTCATTCAGTTGCCTGGTTACCTGGAACCCTTGCAACGAATTGCAGACATGATTGATCATGAATCCACCCACCAAGACTTAGTGGGATTCGTAGCTAAACATTTTTCAACTAAAAAGGAAGATGTCTCACCTTGACCTAAGGATGCAAGAAACTTAGTGCAGTTCCTCTTCTAGTTCTCTGGCTTATCACAGTGGTAATAATTACCACCACTTTTGCCATTTGTCCCCTTTTCAGCTTTGTTAAACCTCTTGACAAACACTTTGCCAACTTGTTTAACCTGCTTCTTTTTCTTCTTGCCTTTCGGTTTAGAGATGAAGCTTATGCCATGTTTACACCTTAGTCTTCCAGATGCTTTCCACTGCAATTAACTCATTCATCAGTTCAGACAATGTGAAATCTTGTTTGTTCATTATCATATTTAATATGAACTAATTAAAGGAGCTAGGCAAGGATTGGAGTATTATGTCCACTTGAGATTCACCATCAATCTTAGCACCCAGAACTTCCAGTGAATTGAGCATTGCTATGATAGACAAACAATGCTCCCCGTACCTTCAACCATCTTTGTGTTTAATAAAGATCTCATCGTCCCTGACTTAGCAATACAATTTTCCACTCCAAACATTTCCTTCAGGATGGTCATCATGCCAATGGCATGATCTATATCTTGAAGTTGATGTTGGAGTACATTGGATACAGAGGCCAAAACATAACATTTTTTCATTTCATGTGGCTTTTTCCAACAATCAAATCACTGTCTAAAAACCTCAAATGCATTAATAATAGCTGGTTCAACAAGACTAGCTTCAGTCAACAAATATTTGTGCCCTCAACTGTAAGAACAATGTCCAAATTACGTTTCCAATCCACGTAATTTGGACCTGTCAACTTATTCTAATTCAAGATAGTTGAGAAATGACTAAATGAAGACATTATAATTCTGCAATATTAAATTGAGCATATATTAGGCATATCATTTAGCATTAAATATAATATATATGTATATAACCCAATTGAAAACACATAATATTTGTAAATGCAACGACAACCTAATCCTGTAATTTAGAAAACACCCTCCGAATGGAGCAGGGCACACGGTCAAGGCGAGGTGCTTTTAACTACCTTGATTAGGCGAGTTATTTCTCATTGTTAATGTTACTAGACATTAATAATTTGCCACTTTATCTTAGTCTCTAATCTTTGAGATAACAGAGCTTTGAAGGGAGATTAATATCCCACATTAGTCAAGTGTATACCATCAAGTAGATTTGATATGATTGTCAAGTAACCCTACGGAAGCGTGGTCGCTCTCGATACATAACCACATCTCCTCTATCCCTTACAGGAAATCTACAATTGTAATCCACAAAGCAAAGACACCCTCTGAAGGGAACAAGACTCATGGCCAAGGCGAGATGCATTTACTTCATCATTACTATAGACTTATGATGGAGGCTGCAAGATTCAAAATCTTGAACCTCTCTCCACTTGATATTTTTAAAACACATGGGTTTTAAAACAATTGTAATCTCATTACAATTGAGACCTTGCCTTTGTGTTTCTAAAAGAAAACACACTTCCTAATCACATTAGAAACCTCTACTATCTATCATGCTTTCTTTATGTTAAAAGATCAATTTTCAATCCTTTTAATACCATTGGAATTTGCCAATTAAAACTTGATAGTCTTTCGTACCAACCTCATAAAGAAACACATTGTAACGACTCAAGAAAAAGAGCTAGCCAGATCTGCGCTATCACCCCAAAAGGACTAGTCAATTTGGAGTTTTTCTAGAATTCTTTATAAAACTCAGTTTCACCTAATAACTAGGCAATGTGAGACTTAGGACTCATGACTATCTTTATAAACCACACATTCTATATAGACTACTCATCTTCCCAATATGGGACCAGGGTGTTACAAACTCTCCCTTTTAAACTCCTGACGTCCTCGTCAAGGCCACATCATGCAGCGCTCCAGTACCACATAGCTTGCCATTACTAGGTTGGCTCTGATACCATTTGTAACGACCCAAAGAAAAGCGTTAGCCAGATCTGTGCTATCACCCCAAAAGGATTACTCAATTTGGCGTTTTCCTAAAATTCCTTATAAATCCTAATTTCACATAATAACTAAGCAATGTAGGACGTAGCACTCATAAAAATAAAGTTGGGATGTTACAATAGCACTTGACCCCTTCAACTATTACTTTGATGCAAATTACAACCTCTGTTAGTTTATACAATTAAATTGACGAAAAATGCAACTAGCAATGTGCATCTGACTGTTTTTTTAAACTTGAACTGCTGAAATTACCCTTAAAAATTATTAAAACATAAAAATAAAAAAGGCTAAACCATCCATATAGCCGATGGGGATGGTTCAACCAACCCTCACATTGGTAACAGGTGGCTGAACCACCTCCTCAAGATAAAGGGGTGGTTTGACCAACCCTCGACCTTCATTTTTTATTATTATTATTATTTTTAAGGGTCATTTAAGTAGTTCAATTGCTTCTGACGACGCTACTGGGGTGCATACTGTTTCTAGGTAGATGAAGCCCCTGGAGGACATAATGAAGCTGAATTGAGATGCAGCTTGGGATGGAACGAAGAAGCTGATCGGGCTAGGGGTTGTCATTCGCGATAATGGGGGAGTTTGGCGGCGGCTTTGGTTCAAACTGTTCCCCATATAACCGACCCTACACATGCAGAAGCTATGGCCGCATGGAAGGCAGTATCATTTTGCAGTGACTTGGGACTTCGACGTGCAACATTTGAAGGGGATTCCTTGCAAGTTGTATCAGCAATGCGCAAGGATGAACCTTGTTGGACCAGTTTCAGTCAGCTTTGACTCACATGTTAGATCAAGTTTGGATGGAGGAGTGTCCTCTTCCTATCCAAAGCATTGTTCTTGAGGGGCAAGACCTCTCTACTTGATTTATAAAACATAATCTTTTCAACAACAAATAAAAAAGGTAGTTCAAATAAAAAATTAGCATGTGCGGATCACTTGTAGTATTTTGCATCCGTTTATGCTAATGGAGGGTGTAACATGTAACAAAGTGATAGGTAGAGAAGGGTAAGCATCAGTTTTTAAATTTCATAGCCTACGTGTCAATCAAGTCTAAGTTTAGGAGGCCTAAGTGTATTTTCTCCTAATTGTTTTTAGTACGAATGAACAGCTGAGTATTTGGTTGGGTGTTCCTTTTACAGCAATGACAAACAAGGAAGCTCAATATTGCTGCTAGAAAAGAGCACAAGTATAATAAGAGTTTGATGGTGGTGGCTTCCAAGTTGGATTTGCTGGTTGGCATTTAGAAATGGTTTTTCGTGTTTGGTTTATATAATATAGTGATCAGTGGTGGATCAGCAGAGCTAGAGGATTTTGCCCACTCAAAAAATTAGAAGCATACTTTTTTATTTATTAGAAGGATTAGGGAGCATAGACAACATAGAAACTCAAATGTTTGCGCCTTTGAGAAAACATGAAGAAAGTAACATTCTATTCATTAGAGTTCAAACAGGTTAGAGTTGAGTTACACAGCCTTAACAATATATGAACACAGAAGATTTAGAAAAATACTCTTTGAAAGCAATAGTAAGAATGACATTCAGAGGGCCTTCAACACCCGACAACGATATTCTCCAAGCGCCCATATAGGAAAAATGTTTCGGTACGCAGAATAGCTGATCATACAATTCTTGTTGAAAACTCCCATAATCTCCTGTATGACAAAATGCACAAATTATATATATACAAGGTATAGGTAGTTAACTTTCTTGACCATATTCCAGTGAAACACTGTTTCTAAATGATTATTATGCTCTGTGGTCTAAATACGCGTGGCAAACAAGCCAAGTGACTACAATTAAGCTATGTTATGCAGTCTACAAATACCCCCAGATATCTAAAACAATTAATTGTCCGGAGAACCCCCAACTCCTTTTTCTTATATGTTTCCATGTCATCCAACCATCCTCAGTAACAATATGCTAACAATATTTTCTATTTTTCACATGTTTTTCTATTTAGAGCCATAGAAATGGACTGTTGGCCTGTTACTGTCTTTTCTCAGACAATGAACATTAAAAATTATATGCAACTCTTTGATGGTATTAAAAAAATTAAATTAAATTAAATAAAAACTGAAAAACACAGAAGAAGAAAAAAAAATGTGTAGGTTTACCTCTTGAGGAAAATCTCCATTCTCCATTTGAGAATTTATTAGTATTCTTGCCGCACGGTGCAACGGGGTTGGATTTCTCTCAGCCTTCCAAAAAGAGGGGAAAAGATCAATTATAATTACTTAGGCTAGAAACAAGATACAGAAGCAGATAGAATTTTACAGAAAAGCACCAAATGCTGAGCTTAATTGATAAGCACACTGGATTGGCAAGTTATTTCACGCCACCGTACTTGTCATACACCCCAAACACTCTTTAACCAGTAGCTCTTTTGATTGGCATACCCAGCTCAAATATATTTTATCCACTTCAGAGATGTAACAACTATCCAAACTTATTCCGTGATCTATATTTGAGGGGGAAAAAAAAAAAGAAAGAAAGAAAGAAAGAAAGAAAAAAGAAGAAATAAGGCTCCCCTTCTACATGCAACAGATCTCTGTTGGGAAACAAAGAAAGAGCAAAAGAAAATGAAACTGGCTTGATTTGTTGTTTCGCCAATTTTTATTGTTTTAGAAGGAAACTGGCAATGCAGTCAACCAGAATCTATGGTTGCTTTAGATTTTAAACTGTGAGAAGTATGGTGATGGGTGATGGGTGATGGGTGATGGACGAGTTATTTTATGCAAGACAAATTTGAAAAAATAACTCAAATGTTTACATCAAAATCAAAGAATTCACTATGGAGTGAATGAATTTCTGAAACATTTCCAAATTTCCCATCGCATTAGTTTAATTGAGACCCAAGCATTCTCCGATAAAAAATGAAGAAAATAAAAGAATATTATAATAAGAGATTCACAATACAAGTTTTAACAGAGTAGCAACCAAATGCTAAATCAATAGTAATTATTTGATTTGCACCACATTGAAAAACAGGGGGGGTGGGGAGGGGGGAGGGAGAAGATGATTGATCTCCAAATGTACCTGCCCAGCATCAATGAGGGCCAACATAGCCAATCCAGTATTGACTATATGTGGCCTATTCTCTTTGAGATTGGTATACACCTGGTGAAGAAGAGATTTAAGTTAAGATGACTGCATATAGGAGTTACAGCAGAGTATAAGTACTAAATATAGTGCCAATCTTTCACTGTTTTGTTAGCTGAGTAATAGTTTGGAAGGCACCATTGCTAAGACTCTCAAAATTGATGAATTGATTCTAGAAAACAATAATTCTATTAATTTGGTCAACCATCTCTGTTCATTGTTAATGAACATTATGAAACTAGACTTTTGGAATTTGATGATGAAATTTTAAGAATTCACTTTTTTTGCCTTGTGATGGGGAACAATCTAGAAGCATACAAGAAAGCGAGAAAGTTTTAAATAGGCCTTCTATACTTCAAAGATATTGAACAACAGAAATGCATCATTGTTTTATTTGTTTCCACTGCTTCTTAGAGAAGTTAAGAGGGCGATCTGATAAGAACGCAGTCATTTCATGCTCGGTATCATTTCATTGAAAACGAGTTCCATTTATTCGATTAATAAACTATAATTGAAACAACCACTTTCTCTAGAGTCTTTGCATATTGGTGACGTTGCATCAATAACTTCAAGTTGAGAACTCCAACTTTATCACTCAAACTCCATTATGCCATTAAATAAAAGATAGTGACTGCATACTGTTAAAAATGTGAGACTAACAGAGTTCAATACAATCAATCCCTTAGATTTCGTATAAAATTGCCGTGTCGGCATATACAAAGGGGGTTGGAACACAGCCCTGATTGGCTCTCTTTAGGGGAATAAGCAAATAAACATCAAATAAGCTTTCAAAGGACAGCAGAAAAATTGTAAGAACGGATCAACTTTTTTAAATTCAGTCTCAAATTAACCCGGCTGTCCCAGATAAAGTTAACCAGGTTATCTAATCGATATATCAGTTCTGAACCACCACTCCAATCAATACTTTTTTGAAACATTCTCAAAGAATTGTTCTTTTTTTTTTATATTAATATTGTTCTCACAAACCCATACAAGATTGAACCTGTGACCTAACCCTCCAATCCTTATTTATGGGGGAGGAGATGCCATTTGATCCAAAGAAAATTGGCAACATTTTTAAAAAAGCATGCGTCCAATTTCAACATTCTTTTCTTTTGAGGCCTGATCGCCCCTATTGAGGCCAGCTACTAGATCTAAGAACCATCGTACATCAGGTAAAGATCCTTTTCCTGCACATCAACATATTACATTTTATTGTTACTTTACTGCACAGGCTGATGGCGTGTTTCAGGCCCCAGGAAGGCCTACCCTATGACAACAAAAACACTGAGACTGATATAAATCTGCTAGATTTGAACAGTTATTTAGGGTTTGATAAATTACCACTTATCCCAAAAGCTTAAACTGATAAGAAGAGGTAAATTTAATCATTTATATTTTAACAATCTCCCTCACGTGTGGGCTCAAACTTCCCCTTAAAATACGAGGCCCAACACATGGGATATTTTAATTGAAATGGGAGGTGAATGACGAAAACAGGGTTCAAACTCATGACCTCTAGATCTGATATCATGTTAAATTATCACTTATCCAAAAAGCTTAAACTGATAGGAAGAGATAATTTTAATCATTTATATTCTAACAGGGTTCAATAAAAAGAAGAGAGAGAAGAGTTGGGCAGAGGAAAATCTAACTCTATCTCTCCCATATAGGGTTGAGCACCCAAGAACTCATAAATGTGTTCCTCTTCAATCATCTTCTTAATTTTAAGAGCATCGGCTGCACAATCAGTTTGCAAGTTCTGATTAATGGTCCAACTCCTGCCACAAACTACGGAGTTTAAGAAAATAAGTGGCTACTAACCAGTCACCTTGGGTTAGTCCATGTATCCAGTACTTCAAGTCATATTTTAGTGTCGTGTTCCCCATTTTGGAATACATTTGAGCAGCTGCATCCCAAACCTCTTTTGCTGTATGAAGAAACAAGTATCCCTGACTAATCTCCGGTTGCATTGAATGCAACAACCATTACATAATGGTAAAATTTTCTACTTCCCATTTTTCTTGTGTCGGGTCATCTGGCTTTGGTTCTTGAATTTTGCCATTCAAGTATCCTATTTGTCCTTTGCTCTTAACATACAACAGAGCGGACTGTGACCAAGAAAGATAGTTGAACCCATCCAATTTGGCAGTGGTGATTTGGAGGGTTTGATTTTCACCATGGGAGGTCACTTGACTCTCTACCCCTTTCTTTTGATTTGTCTCCGACACTTTCAAATCAGACATCCAATCCAGTAAATTGCTCCAAGACACCACGTGGACCCAAGGAAAATTACAAATAAAAGAGAATACTAAAATTCAACCTTAAAAAAAATACTAATTATTCTGCAATCAACATCTACTCTTTCTTTTTCTTTTTCTTTTTTCTTTTTCTAAACTACAGGTTGTTTAGGGCTTATCTATCGTTTGGCACACTGCTGAACAACAAGTCGTTTTCTCTAGGTTTGAATTGCAAGCCGTTTTCTTTAGGGCTAAATGACTTAGTAGTGATACCCTTCTGAACGACATGTTCTCCACCAGTCACGAAACGATGTGTCATTTAGTTGTGCAAAACAAAACCGCCTCTGTCGTCTCCGGAGGTGCACTACTCCGATAGGCCTCTAAACCTCCACATCAGACCAGAAACCGCCGAATAAACCAGGGAAGACCACCTTGTTCACAATCGATACACCAAACACACTGATTAGCGTTCATAATGGATTGAGTGCTCACCAAATCGCCATCGTTCATCAGAGGAACTGCCCAAAGAACACTGGTGGTCTGTAGGTCGTGTGACCTAGATGATGGTGAGCAACATCTAGTTGCTCAATCACAAATAATACCAGTCGCATGACCACGGGCTAAGATAAACGAAGAAACCCAAAAAAATAAAGGAATCTTAATTCTGCTCTGATACCAAGTAGAAAAGAAAGACCGAGAGAGGGAAGAATAAATTCTTATTCAGTTGTCTTTGTTTCATACGATTACATAGGTCTAAATAGAAGAAACCTATAGACTAATATGGAAAGAAATAAAGGCAATATTACAATAAGAATAACTTAAAGAGAATAAAATCTAGTTTCCATCTTTCAACAATATGATTACCATTATTGTTGTTGTTCTTATCACTACTACTACTATTTTGGATAAGTAACTGAAGGTCGAGATCATTGAGTGGTAATAGTGGCAAGGCCCACAAGTTTAACTACTTGTTGAATATAACTGCATCCAACTTTGTTTTTGTCTAAACATATCGAGAAAGAAAAAGAAAGAAAAAAAAAAAAAAAAGGAAGGATGAAGAAAAAAAAGTTTGCATCATCTGAATTGAACTAAATCTGATTTTAGGAGCTGAGTCCTATGGTATAAGGTAAATTTGCAGTGGAGAAGGCATGTGACCATTCTTGCAGTTCAATTATATTCTTTGGTGATATGGATAAGGAGAAACAATGTGTGAATGAAGATATTGACCACATCTTGCATTAAAATATGGGTTGCGAATTAGGTTTCTCCCTAGTTATATAGGTCTTTATATCTTAACCAATGTCATGGGTAGTCATTATCTGCTTAGAGTCGATTGCAGTCGGATAAAATTAGATTATATATTTCAGAATATCTGTTTTCTTCTCACTCTTGAATTATTTCCTATTACTTGGCATAATATTACAGCGTAATTATTTCTAGACCTCAAGTTTTCAATCAAGGTTCTTCATTCCATCAGATAATCATTGGCGACTATCTCGCAGACAACTGCATAATTCCTATTTCTCCTGAAACATTTTAGTTCTACCTGTTTTAAGAGATCTTTTGGATTTGATGAATCGTACCTACAATTTACTTATCAAGAGCGAATTGTAGTTGCAAGTTCCTTATTGATGTTCTTCCTTCTGATGCCTCCATCAACACGGTGTTCCTAGTCATAATTTTGACTTCCTGTTTAGAACAGTAGTCTATCTGAAATCTCTCTAATGTTTTTTAGCTCTTTACAGATACATCTGATAATGCTCTTCATAGCAATTGATCAGACTTAGTTCCATGCACTTTCCTTATAGTTGATTACTTGATTATCTTGGTTTCATGTCCTTGTGCAAGCATGAACAAGGAGTAGCTTGTGGATCAAAGTCATAAGACAAAGGTAAATATAATTCAGATAGATGAGGTCTAACTACACGAGTTAATTCATCTATGGCATGGTTTCATAATTTGGAACCCATTATACATCAATAAACTGATCAAAGTTCTCATATAAGCAGAACCAGCAAACTTTAAAGGTAAACTATATCAAAAGGAAAACTACAAGCTCTATGCCTGGACAAGAAAATGAAAGATATTTCAAATATCATAGAATCACAAACCTTGTCCTGACAGGATAGGTAACTTTCTCCCCAACCACCTGAAGCAAGCTCTTTGGACAACAGATAATCGCATGCCTTGTGGATGCTAGAACAATTCTTGTAAGTCCTTCCAGCAGCAACCAACCCCTTTATCCCAAACCACCCAGCATAGGTGAAACAGACACCCCAGGATCCATACCTATTTAAATTATTTATATTAATTGGTGGAAGTAATTTCGTAATGACTGTCCACAACAATTCCATGAAATATGAGTGAGGAATTGGGGCTAATCTGAGGCTAGGACAGGAAGAATTATATTCAAGCAAAAATGCAAAATATAAATCAAGAAACAATGTGAAGCAAACCAAGAGCCATCTGATGCTTGTATTTTTTCAATAAACTCTGCAGCTTTAGCAATACAATTTTCTATTTCTTCCCTCCTATGCCCAGGATATAATTTCTTGAATAATGTCAGTGCTTGAATTGCTGCTGATGTACATTCAACATATCTACATCCATTCAATATCATATTAGAGTTTTTCTAATGAAAGTAATAGAATTATAAACATAGAAAATGAAGTGTAACAATATCTTACGGGTAATCAATGACAATATCACCAAAAGTTTCAGCAGGATTGATTAGCTGAAAATAAAAAAGAAACAACAGACAAAGCAAATATAGTCTTAGTATCATCCCGACAGGACGTGCCTACACGTGCTGTCGAGAGAGAGATAGAGAGAGACATTCCAGAGAGAAAAGAAAGAAACACAATTGCTGCTAGCTACTTGTTCTAAGACTAAACTAAAAAATAAAAGGGAAATTAAAGTTGAAGAATTCTATTATTTGTTGATATGGCATGAGCCACACAGAATAAAGAAAGAAGTTCCAAAATGATGCATTCCATCAATTTCAATTAATATCTGCAGATAAGGATGATATTGGCGCACAAAAAACAGAAACAAAAAATGGACTCTATTGAAAAACTAAACTTTAGGAACTTAACCTAATTTATTTTTTTTGATAGGTAAGAAATGATTTATTAAAAAAGCGTAAAGGCGCCCCTTGGTACACAGGAAGTATACACAAGAAACACCAAAAGCTAACCCACAACAACCGACTAAAAACGGAAAAAGAACCCCAGGACCCAAGAAAGAAAGCCCAAAACAACCCACAAAAGAGCTCAACCACACACGAGAAAAAACCCACAGACCCACCAAAGCACATAACCCTACAACATGCGGGCCTTCCCTTTACTACGCCTAGAGGAGACTGAGGCATCGCCATAATTTATGGAGCTTTGCAAATTCAGAAGCTCCCTCTTTCCTTTTGGCTTTTGGCGTGCTATCATCTTCTCTCGCAAAAAATCTTCCTCCATGGCGTCCTGAATAACCAAGGCCTCCTCCTCAAAAGAACCATCCAAAGCCCAATCCAAGGGTAGACCATCCCAATAATCATCGTCCTCCTCCCAAACCACAATCTCCTCATTATGATCAAAACCGACAGGCCAATTTCGAGATTGGGAAAATCCATTTCCTTTGGCAGAAAAATGAGATAGGCAACCTCTTGGGGGGAGGAAGGTCCAACCATCCCGACCTCGACGATCTTCTGCGGCGATGTGAAAATAACTGGCACCTTCGGGCGAGGATTGAGAAATCCCCTTCTAAGACCCTCACTGGAGGCTCTGTAACCTTCTTCTCTGGCGGCTCTACAACCACAACCTTTTTAACAGCACAGCCAGCAGACATCTTCATGGCTTCCAGGGAATCCGAAAAATAGCTCATCATTCCAAATCATAGAATGCCCTTCCCTTAGTTCCTTCGCCCTCCGGTAGTAACACTGAAAAGGCTTAGAAACCACCACAGGGAGAGATGATCGCAACTTCTCACCCAACCCAGCCGCTCCATCAAGAGACGAAGGGGCAAAACTGGGTTGAAGAATCTGAAGTGGCCTCAACGGAATAAACTTAAAGACAGCAGCCAGAGAAAGGGTCAGAACTGCTGGAAAATTAGGATCCAGAGCCGGCGATGGAGGAAACCCGAAGACTGTAGAGGCTGGACTTGAAGGAACTGGAGTCACCTGCAATCCAATAGACCCACCCCCGGAAGAAGACAAAAGGAGCCATCCCACTAGTTGTCGACGACGAGGGTATCTGCCGAAGAGAACACCCCAAAGGGACCAGCGACACCGGACCCACTCCCATTGGGTCAGTCCTCGAACACCTTGTCGACCCACCCCCAGTAAAATGCAACCCCAACAACTCCCCAGAAGCTGATTCCAGCAACATCTCTGGAATGATTCTCGCCGGACGGATGGTTTTGGAGTTCGGTAGAAACCGGCCCAAACGATAACCTGAGCATTTCCGATCCAAGTCTGGGCCAGTCCTCAAACGCCTTGTCGACCCACCCCCAATAAAATGCAAACCCAACATCTTCCCAGAGGCTGACTTCGAATGGGAGGCTCTGGGTCTCGGCAGAAACTGGCCCAAGCCAATACCTATGTGTTTCCAACCCAGGCCAGACCCGAAAAACCGGCCCATAAACTTCCCAGCAGCTCGGCCCATGGCCAATTTGAAACTGATTACCAATTGTTTCCACGTAAGCAAGTTCAAGAATTTGAAATTCAAATTCGAACTTGGGAGAGACTTCTTGCCCAGCGGTCGGTGATTCTGGACTTTGTCCAGAGGATCCAGCGGGGGAGATTCCAAGGAATAGCAGTCTACCGCCATTCTCTGGTCTTCTTCTACAAACCTCACCACCGGAAGAAAATCACACGACTCCGCCGGCAAATCCCTCAATCTAGAGGAAGAACCCCCAAGCTGGACACCTTCCCGACAGTGATCGGGTTCGACCTCAACACCTCCGCAAAAGAGAGCCCAGTCCACTTCGTAGCCAAACCCAAACTTGTCCCTTCTACCTTCCCAGCCTTCTGTTCCAACGCAGACGATGACCCGAGCCCGCATCCCACCATGGCTGAGAGGTAATCTACTTCCTTTCTCAATTCGCCAGAGAACTTGTGCCATCCCCATCCTCCACTACCCTCAGGGATCAGAATGAAACCTTTCCGGCCACCCATCCCGAAAACTATCGCCTCTAAAAAACAGCCAGCTTTGTTGCCACCTATCCTAGCAATCAAGACTTTCGGCCCTTCCTTGAATGACTTGACAAAATCTTGCTCTACCGGGGAACCCAAAAGCCCTTCCATCGTCAACATAAGCCACTAGGAACACTGAAAGCTCAAGATGACCTCACCAGAGAAGTTTTTTCTTTTCTCCTCCACCCTCAACACCGACGACCCATCCAAAACCGAAAAGACAAAAGTCTTGGCTTCTACTATAAATCGCTTATCCATCTCGCGACACACCCAAACACAAAACGGCCACATCAAGGCATCACATCGTCACCAGAAGAAAAACCCACCCAACCAGAATGGTAACCGGCTTACGCCTATACGGAAAAGCGCGACCCAAAAAATGGGACAAAACAAAGTTCTAGCCCCGAAGAACAAACGAGAGGCTAGTTGACGAAAAGGAAAGAGCGAACTCCCGGTTGATGCGCTCTCACTCGCCGATAGAGGGAGAGAGCGGGAGAGGCCTTGTAATATTTCTATGGACCCAAATCAGAAACTTAACCTAATTCAAATTACAAAAGGATTAACAATGTATTTTAGCCATCTCACCAAAAAATTTCTGTCTTCCAATTATTGGTTTGTCATCTCACCATCCGGTAAAAAAGGGACAAGCAATTCAAGGGTATTCCATACAATGGGAGTTAAGGTCAAATTAGCTTATAAAATGCCATTCCAAACGCACTCTGATGGTTTTCTTCTAATGACCTAGCAAGCATCACAAGTTAGTCTGATCAAAGTCACAAAAGGTTCTACGGCCTAGTAATATAAGATATGTGTATGAACATAAACAAGGAAAAAATAATGAAGAACTAATATTTTCTAAATTTCCCCGTGCGAATCTCTGTAGTAAGTTTTTCAGATTTTGCATATTGATCATTTTGGCTTAAAATGAAACTTTTTGATGGTAGGAAGGCATACGTGAAAATGTTCATGTTAATTACTGCAAACATCATTAGGACAACCAAGCCAGCTCACAATATGAAACTCTCCATATGGACATAATTGGAATTAATTTAAACTTTCATAAAAACAGAAAAACTTTTTTTTTTACTATTGCCAAGTTACACATGCACCCGGTGGGACTAGAACCCACAACCTCACCCTCCACCTTGCTAGAAAGGGAGGAAGTCAAATTTGAGCTAAAGCTCATTGGAACCTCCAACCAATGGTAATTAAAACTAACAATAAAATTAAAATGAAAGGTCTTGAGCACTTATAGTAGTTACCTCCAACCAGTGGTAGGATCTGGTCAATTCATAAGTTGCAAAGCCACCATCAGTATTCTGCAGTGGTTTCAGATAAAAGTCAACCATTAGAGAATCATTATTATTATTATTATGTTGTAAGTAATGTAAATTCATTCAAAGCAATGAGGGGCGCAACCCTAGTACAAAGGAAATATACAAGATAACCCCTAAAGTACAAAAAAAAAAAAAAAAAAAAAAAAAAAAAGGAACAAAATTCCAAAAAATGAGAAAAATTAGAAACATGCAAGTTATTCCATACCATTCTTCATGTATAAAGGGATTGTAACATCATCTTCCTAATCTCTAACAATCCATTCTCACGATCTTCAAAGCTCTTTGCGCTCCGCTCTCTCCAAAGACACCACTTTAAACACAAAGGAGGCAACCTCCATATTTTCAAAGCATTACGATTTCTCAATTGTCTCCTCCAACTTACCAACAACTCGCTCACCCTTTGAGGCAAAACCCAAGCAACACTAAGCAATTGAAAAAGTGCACTACAGAATTTTGTTGCAACCTCACAATGAAGGAAAAGATGATCAATAGACTCCCCAACCTCACAATGAAGGAAAAGATGATCAATAGACTCCCCACATTTCTTACACATACAGCACTACTCCGCCACAATAACATTCATCTTTCGTAAATTATCCAGAGTTAGACTCTCTCTCTCTCTCTCTCTTCCATAGTGGCGGCGCGTGAGAGTGCGTTTCGTACGTGGTTGCCTTGATTAGCCTACCAGGCGCCTAGTTGCTGTATGGTGATAGAGTGTTGAGCATCAGGTGTTTGTGGGTCGCGCTAGTAGCTCGATTGGGGGAGTCAGCCGGTGGGTCTCGTTACTGTGTGGCTCATTTCCGTCGAAAATGTGATCATTCTCTGGGTCGGCCGCTTGGGTGCTGGGTGTTTTTTGAGATGGAGTCAAGTTTTATCGTGGAGTCGAAGACTTTTGTCTTCTCGGTTCTGGAAGGGGCGTCGACGCTAAGGGTGGGGGAGAAGAGAAAAAGTTTCTCCGGCGAAATCTTCATTAGTTCTTCTTGCTCTGAGTGGTTGGCTTCGACATTGGAGTTTCTTGTGGATTATCCGGAAGATCAAGACTTCATCAAATCATTCAGGGAAGGATCGAGAGTCTTGATTGCTCGAAGAGGGTGTAACCAAGCCGGCCGTTTCCTAGAGGCAGCTTCATTCGGGATGGGTGGCCGAAAAGGGTTTATTCTGATCCCTGAGGGACGTGGAGGGTGGGGTTGGATCAAATTCTCCGACGAGCTGAGAAAGACCGTTGTTTCCTTCTCTGCTTCAATGGACGGGGGGGCTGGTTTCTTGCATGAGTCGGTGGAGTTTAAGGGGAAGGAAGTAGAGGCTTGGCCGGGTTTGGTCCCTTTCTCGAAGGGGCCCTCTTTTGTGGAGGTGTTGAAGGCAAGTTCGGCCGCTGGTGTGAAGAAGACGCCTCTCGTGGGGGGTCGTTTGTCCGGGAGAGTGGTTATGCCAGTGTGTGAGCTTGACCTTCTTCCGGCGATGAGGGTGATAGATGCAGATCTGAGGTCGGCGTTGGACTGTTCTACCTTGGAGTTTTCTCCGTCTGATCTGTTGGGTAAGGACCAGCCTCACCGTTCGATGGGTAAGACCCTTGTTTCCACTTGCGAGTTTGAAATTTGAAATTTCAAAGTTGCGCACGTGGAGTAAGCGGGTCATAGGTTTCAATTTGGCTTTGGGCCGGGCTGCTAAGAAGCTTCTGGGCCGGCTTGCAAGAATCGGACGGAGTCGAAAGGGAGTGTGTTTGGGTCGCTTCTTGCGAAAACCTAATTCCTTACGGTCGTCGAGTTTCTCGCCAGAGACGACGTTGGTGGCTTCTTCTGGGCCGTGCGATCTCAACTGTCGGAGTTTTCCGTTGGGGATCCTTTGTGCGAAGACCGATCTGGGGGTGGGCCGTCTCTGGTGAAGTCGGTTCCTTTGTTCGTTTTCCCTCCTTTGCCGACTGCAAAGACACCGTCGCCGGCGACTTTGGGCGCTCCTCCGGCGTCGTCTGGGTTTCTATGTGGTGCAGAACTCTCCGTCTATTCTGTTCCTTCACTTTCAGGGGCCTCTGAGTTGGGGAAGAAGATTCGTTCTTCCCCTTCCCCCTTGCTACATAGGCGACCGTTTCAACAATATTTCAGGAGGGCTAGGGAGCTCAGAGCAGGGCATTTGATGGTCTGGAATGATGGGTTTCTTTCTGACTCTTTGGAAGCCTCAAAGCTGTCCGCAAAACCTGTTTTTCTTAAGGATACAGGTGGAGAGTCTGGTGCGAAAAAGAAGACAGAAAATCCAGCGATAATGGGTCTGTTTAGGAAGGGTTTTCTTAATCTTCCCCCGATTGGTTCAGTCCCTCCCTTCTTGCCGCGGGAGGTTAAGGACGTCGGGATGGTTCGACCTTTCTCTCCTCCGCGTGGCTGCATCTCTCCTTGTTCCGTCGAGGGAAATGGATTCTCCCAATATCAAAATTGGCCTGTCGGTTTTGATCACAACGGGGAGATTGTAGTTTGAGAGGAGGAGGAAGATGATTATTGGGAAGGATTGCCCTTGGATCCCATTGGAAGGGGCTTTTGGAGAGGCGGCCTTGGCAATTAGGGATGCCATGGAAGAAGATTTTCAGCGGGAGAAGATGATTGCACGCCAAAAGTCTAAAGGAAAAATGGAGCTGCTAAATCTGCATAGTTCCATCAATTATGGTGATTCTAAAGTTCCCTCTAGGAGTAGGAAAGGCAAGGCACACATGATGTAGGTTTGTGTGCTTTGGTGGGTGGGTTGTGGGGTGTTTTGTTCGCAGTTAGGTGCTATTATAGTTTGTTTTGGGGTTTTTCTTAGTTTTTGGGGGTTCGGGTTTTGTTGGTCCTGTTGGGTTTTTGCGGGTTAGCTTTGGTTGTTCATGTGTATACTGTCTGTGTACTTAGGGGCGTCTTACGCTTCCTTTAATAAAGTCTTATTACTTATCAAAAAAAAATTATCCAGAGTTCGAATTTTTCCTAAAGCCGCCGTCCACACAAAGAACGCCACTCTCGAGTGATCCTTAACGTTCATAATACTCTTCCAAGAAAAAGGGGACCTTACCGGAGTAGATAACTCCTGATAGTAAGGTTTAATTTCAAATGATTTCCTTTTAGAAGGAATCCAGCAAATTTAATCCTTGCCTCCATGCCTTACTCTTTGAGAATACAACTCAAAGAAACCAAAGACCACTTCCACCTCCCAATTATACACAAGTCTTGTAAAGATAATATTCCAATAAATGTTTTCATTCCGAATTTGCATATGATCTGCCACCCACGCATTCTTACCACAATGAATAGTGAATAATTTCGGAGAACTTCAAAGGCTGCTCCCCACATCAAACATCATGCCAAAACCGCACTTTAAATCCATCTCCTATCTTATACCTCACATGTTTAGAAAAACCTTCCCACTCCCTCTTTATACATTTCCACACTCCCACACCATATGGCCCCCCAACTTCCTTAGAACATCAACATCCCCTCATATTATCATATTTAATGTCCACCACCGTTCTCCACAGAGCCTCTTTCTCCATAGCATACCTCAACAACCACTTACTCAAAAGGACTCGGTTAAACTGAATGAGATTTTTTACCCCTAGACCCCCTGAAATTAATGGAGTACACATTTTCGACCACTTCACTAGCTGAAACTTAAACTCATCACCAATACCCCCCAAAAGAAAGTCCCTCCGAAGTTTTTCCAGTCGATTTGCAACTCCTACCGGAATAGGGAAAAAGGACAAATAATACGTCGATAAATTAGAAAGAGTACTTTTTATCAAAGTTAACCTGCCTCCTTTGGATAAATAAAGCATCTTCCAACCTGCCAACCTAAGTTCCGTCTTCTCAATAATGCCACTTCAAATGGTAGAAGCCTTGTAATAAGCACCCAAAGGAAGACCCAAATACTTCATCAGCAACAAAGCCACTCTACACCAAGAATGCTAGCCAAACCCTCCACATCCCCCATATAGCCTAGGGAAACAATCTCTGACTTAGACAAGTTTATCTTCAACCCCAACACCACTTCAAAACTTAAGAGAAGGCATCTCAAATTACGAAGTTGTTCACCACTAGGCTCAAAAATGATTAACATATCATTTGCAAACAATAAATGCGACACTAGCATCTGCTCATGATTCCTCAATCCCACTAAAAAGACAGATAAAAGCCCACTATACATCGTAGCAGACATCATCATGCTAAATGCCTCTATAATAACCACAAACAATAATGGACACAGTGGATCCCCCTGTCTTAATCTACGCAAATTACTAAAAAAGCCTGAAAGCAACTCATTAATGAGAATGGAAAATTGCACCGTAGATATGCAGCGATCTCTTCAACAAATAGAATAGAAACTCCCAATTGACGTGGTCATAGTGTTGGGGATGGTGCCCTAAACTCCAATTTTTTTTATAAGACATTTTAATTTATATTGAATAAAGTTGTTATTCACTTATTTATTTACTTGAGCATATGGCATATAACCTATTTACATGTTTATCTTTATTGCTTATTTATCATGTGCATGTAACTGTTCAATGTAATGTATTGAATATGGTTTATAGTGTAAGTAACGAAATTATTGCACAGAAGATCTTAAACCATAAACCTTGCAAATTCATAATCTTATGTCTGCAGTCGGTAATGGAATTGGGCATTCCATTTGCAAAAGCTATTACACATTAATCATGATGATCTGTTTTAATCATGTGAGGTAGAGACTTCAAATTGATATGTTGGTTTGGAAGCATAAAGATGCAATGCACTGAACGGATAATGGGAGTTGCCATTCCTTTAAAACACTATCGAAATGAATGATTGTAACTCCAAAGACTTCTTATGATATTGATTTATAATTTTGAGAGAATTGTGAACACAGATATGAAGTGTAGATCACTTTGATGAATTTAGCAATAAGACCTTTACGCGGTTAAAATTCTCGATGCGTTAGATGATCACATGTAGCATTGTGGGAACATCTTTCTAAAGAAGGAATTCAAGTTCTTTATTTTAAGGATAAGAAAAATTTCCCTTGAGATAGATTTAATACAGCAGTTTTCCCAGTCCCTGGCCAAAGCATTTTTGTAAGAGTTACTAAAATACTTATGTACATAGTGAAATGAGTTTTAACAAGTACGAGAATAATTCTATGATTAAATTAAGTACTCAAGGATAAAGAAGTAGTTAAGTAAAGTAACAATCTAGCTTACTTTATTTCAATTACGGAACATTACATGGAGGAATCAAAAGTCAATATTAAGAATTGTCGAACGGATTAATTGGTTTAATAAAAAATATACACTAGAATACAATTACAATTGTTTAGTGGAATCAACTGTAATTAAATAGTAACTTGTGACAAGTCATGAAATGACAAGGTCAAAGGCCTATTTGAAGCTAGTTTTTATTTTTTTCGTCCCACTCTAAGCTAATGTAAATTAATCCTTGCTGGGCTCTTATTTATTGGGCTACTTGTTTTAAGTTGTTAAAACATGGGCTAGAGAGACAGTGCATAGAGATGCATGAATAGGAGACTGTGCTTGGGATGAAACTCAAGCCCATAACACCAGCTATAGGCACCTATGTGGAGCATGGAGGCTAGCGTTTTTCCTAACCCTGGCTGTCCACCCTTGTAGTCTCCTAGTGGAATTAGTTTTCCACCTCTCCAAGTATTCCTAGCCCATAAATAGAGGTACCTGCAGGCTTCACAATTGAGTCTTTACACTCTAGTAGTTTATACTGTTTGTTGAAGTTTGCATGAACGGTTTAGACAGAAAAGATGGAGGCACGTTACTATCTTATTCTTCTTGTTACATAGCCTACCAACACATCTTATTATATAGGTTTAGATAAATATAACAATGACCAAAATACCCACAAAACCTAATAACTCTTCTAACACCACCCCTCAAGCAAGAACATATATATCATACAAGCCCAACTTCGAAGAAACAAGCAAACGAAAAAAGACCAAAAAAAAAAAAAACATGCTCTAACGCTTCCCCTAAAACAGCTTGGAGCACGCAAGACAAAGACTTATAAAAATTAAAATAACAAGAAAATTCGCTAAAAACTTCAACGTCGTTTGAAAACTCGCCGAAAAACAACAACGGGCGTTCGGATCTCATCCCAAAACACCAAGGCCGGTAGGATCTCGCCAAGGACTAGTCTGAACCCACCGCAAAACACCAAGGCTGGTCAGATCTCACTGGAAAACACCAAGTTCGGTTGAATATTGCCAAAAAAACACCAATAACCGGTCGAAAAACACCGCAAAACACCAAGGCCGGTCAGATCTTGATAACCAACGACGATCACGTTTCCCGTGATAAACCAACAACAACGAGAACTATTCCCCTTGAGCAACAAACCCAATGGTAGCTCCATGTAGGCCAAACCAACACAAAACGAGCTAAAACACCACTGAATCAGCAAGAAAATGCATGTAATTGGACAGAACACCACTGAACGGGTCAAAAAACACACTGAACCTGTACAAAAACTACTTAACTGGTCAAAAAAACACTGAACCAGCAAACCAGCCAAACACTATTTCAGCTATCCTTGTCTAGGATAGGGAACAGCCAAGCAACCAGAATCAAACAGGGGTCGTCTTCTTCACCAAATGCGCCGGAAACTTGCCAGCAACAACCAGTCTAAGCTGGAAACGCCCACAACTTGCCATAGACACCTCATAACACTTCAAAAGTTGCTGGAGTACACAAAAAACACCATTAAAACCACAAATCCGCTAGAAACTTGCCGGAAAACACCACAACAGCTGTAAAAAACCACCGTATGGCTAGACGTCACTGGTAAACACCACAGAGAATGCTGGAGACCAAGAAAACTACTAAGAAACCCCACAAAAACCACCAAACTTCACAGAAAACCAAACTTTACCGCCAATAGAAGAGAAAGTGGAAGAGTGTATTGGTAGTTACACTGTTGCTTGTTCTTTGCGTAACACTGGAGATAATGTTGTTTGGGCTTTTGGGGGTGTATATGGTCCGAACGATGACAGGGAGAGAAGGGATCTGTGGGCTGAGTTAGCGGGATTGATGAGTTGGTGGGAGATGCCTTGGTGTATTGGGGGAGACTTTAATATGGTTCGTTTTCCTAGTGAGAGATCTAGTGGTGCTGGCTCTTCTGCAGCTATGGAAGAATTTTCTGACTTCATTTTCATGCATAATTTGGTGGACCTTCCCCTTGAAGATGGCCACTTTACTTGGTCTAATGGTCAGGAAGATCAAATTTGGTCAAGGATAGATAGGTTCTTAATTTCTCCGGAGTGGGAGGATCGTTTTCCTGAAGTATCTCAGAGGAGGTTGACAAGACTGTTATCCGATCATTTTCCTTTAATGTTGGATTGTGAGAAGAATAGAGGAGGAAACAGGTCTTTTAAGTTTGAAAACATGTGGCTGAAACATGAGGGTTTTGTTGAGCTGGTGAAAAAGTGGTGGATGTCTTATGACTTTTCTGGTTTGCCAAGCTTCGTTTTGGCCAAAAAAATGAAGGCCTTGAAGGCTGATTTGAAGAAATGGAATGAAGAAGTGTTTGGTGATTTAGGGAAAAAGAAGAAAGAATTATTGGAGGGTATTCGAGAGCTGGAGGTTATCGAAGAAAACCGTTGCCTAGAGGAGGAGGAAAAAGTTCGAAGGGCAGATATGGCGAGAGAGATGGAGAAGACCCTCCTTTTTGAGGAAACAAGCTGGAGGCAAAAGTCTAGAGCTTTGTGGTTAAAGGAGGGGGATAAGAACACAAAATTCTTTCATAGGGTTGCCAACTCACACCGTAAATTCAACCAAGTGGACTCTTTGATGATTAACGGTATTATTTCCTGTAATCATGCGGAGATTAAGGAGCACTTAGTCCATTTCTATAGTAATTTGTACTTGGAGAATTACCGGTGGCGGCCAAGGGTGGAGGGCCTATCTTTTTCATCCATTGATGCGGAGGAGAGCAGTGGGTTAGAAAGAGCCTTTGAGGAGAAGGAGGTGTGGGATGTAATCAGGGATTTGAATGGAGACAAGGCGCCGGGTCCTGACGGATTTACTGCGGCTTTCTTCCGGAAGTGATGGGTTTTTTTAAAAACTGATATCATGGATGTTTTTGCAGAGTTTCACGAGAAAGGCAAGTTTGAAAAGAGCTTGAATGCTACCTTTGTCTCTTTGATTCCTAAGAAGAATGGAGCCATGGATGTCAGAGATTTTCGCCCTATTAGTTTGGTAGGGGGGATTTATAAGATTATATCAAAGGTTCTTGCCAATAGATTTAAATCCGTTGTGGGCAAGATTATCTCCAACACTCAGAATGCTTTTATTGGAGGTCGACAAATATTAGATTCTGTGCTCATTGCAAGTGAATGTGTGGATAGTCAAATTCGATCGGGGGAACCCGGACTTCTGTGTAAGTTAGATCTGGAGAAGGCGTATGATCATGTGAACTGGGATTTCTTGCTCTATTTGCTACAAAGATGTGGTTTGGGGGAAAAAGGAGGAATTGGATTCGTTTCTGTATTTCCACGGTGAGATTCTCTATTCTTGTAAATGGAACCCCTTCGGGTTTCTTTAGTAGCTCTCGTGGTTTGCGACAAGGAGACCCTCTTTCTCCATTGCTGTTTGTGGTGGTTATGGAGGCTCTGAGTAGAATGTTGAATGCCGCTTTGGTTCAAGGTAATTTGACAGGGTTTTCAGTGGGTTCCAGTGATACAGAGGCCTTTGTAGTGAATCATCTGATGTTCGCTGATGATACATTGATTTTTTGTGATGCTCAAGAAGAACAGATTCGTCACCTGAGATGTATCTTATTAGGCTTTGAGGCGGCTTCTGGATTGAAAATTAATTTGGAAAAATCAGAAATTGTTCCAATTGGTGGAGTAGAGGAGGTCGATAGGTTGGCCAATCTTCTTGGTTGTAGGGTTGCCTCTTTGCCTATGACTTACTTGGGTTTGCCGTTGGGTTCTTCTTATAAGTCCAAATCTATTTGGAATGGTGTTATTGAAAAAATGGAAAGGAGGTTGGCGAGGTGGAAGCGGATGTACTTGTCGAAGGGTGCCCGTTGACTCTTATTAACAGTACGCTCTCCAACATGCCCACTTATTACTTATCTTTGTTTCCTATTCCAGTGAGTGTAGCTAATTGCCTTGATAAAATTCAAAAGGATTTTCTTTGGGGAGGCATTGGTGAGGAGAAAAAATTACATCTAATGAATTGGAACAAGATTTGTACACCTTTGTATGTAGGTGGGTTGGGAGTACACAACCTCATCCAGTTCAATAGAGCGCTCTTGGGTAAATGGTTATGGAGATATGGTAGGGAGAGGGAGGCTCTATGGCGTTTGGTGATTGATACCAAATTTCAGAGTCTAAAGGGCGGGTGGTGCTCGACAGAGGTTTCGGGATCTTTTGGAGTGGGGGTATGGAAACTTATAAGGAGAGGGTGGGAGAAATTCCGCAATTTTGTTCGTTTTGAAGTGGGGAGTGGATCTAATATTAGTTTTTGGCAAGATTGGTGGTGTGGGGAAAGTTCCTTGAAGCAATGTTTTCCAGCTCTTTTTTGTTTAGCAAGGAACAAAGATGCATTGGTGGCGGATAACTTGGTGGTCCATAATGGCGTAACTCAGTGGAATGTTCTTTTCACACGACAAATCCAGGATTGGGAAATGGATATGGTCCTTTCTTTCTTCGACCGATTATATTCCACTTCGATTCGTCATGGAGAGGGTGACAAATTAGTGTGGAATCCCTCTAAAAAATGTTTATTTGAGGTGAGATCATTCTACGAAGAACTCTTTAGGAAAGATGGTCCATTTCTTTCATTCTTTCCTTGGAAGAATATTTGGCGAGTTAAGGCTCCAACAAGGGTGGCTTTCTTCGTATGGTCAGCAGCTTTGGGCAAAATCTTGACGCATGATAATTTGCGTAAGAGGAATGTAATAGTAATGGAGTGGTGTTGTCTATGTAAGAAGAGTGGGGAGACTATTGATCACTTGTTGCTTCATTGTGAGGTCGCCCGGGCTCTTTGGAGCTACATTCTTATTTTATTTGGGGTGGAGTGGATTATGCCTCGAACGGTGTTGGAGCTAATGAATAGTTGGGGGGCGGCGATTTGGAATGGTCAACTCAAAGAGGCTTGGCGGTTAGCTCCTCTATGCTTGTTGTGGTGTATTTGGAGGGAGCGGAATGCTCGTCTGTTTGAAGATGTAGAGACAACTATGGTGGAGCTACGGAAGGGGTGGCTAACTACTTTATATTCTTGGATAGCGCCACATCATAGTTTGAGTGTCTTTACTTTTGTAGAGTTTCTAAATGTATTTCCTGTCCGACCCTTTTAGGGGCTCTCTTGTATACTTCCCGTGTATAAGGGTTGCGCCCTTTTGCGCTTTTTAATATAATTGCCATTACTTATCAAAAAAATAAAAAATAGAACACCAAATCGATTTCCTTTTTTTTTTCTTTTTCACACCGGAGATTTTCCTGATCAAGAAGTAGAGCCCTTTTAGAGCTTTATCGAGCCACTGCCCCCACACGGGCGGTGCTTCCAACAAAGAAGACTCACCAAGACGTGAAGGGATTAGATAGAAAATCAAAAATAGAGAGGAAAACTAATATTACAAACAAAGGGACCAATTATCTAAACCCTAAAGCTCTTATACCATGTTATAGACTTATAGTTTACATGAACGGTTTAAACAGAAAAGGTGGAGGCATGTTACTCTCTTATTCTTCATGTTACATAGCCTACCACACACATCTTATTGTATAGGTTTAGATAAACATAACAATGACCAAAATACCCACAAACCCTAATGACTCTAAACCCTAATAACTCTTCTAACACTATTATTATTATTCTTGAACATTCTCAAGAATACCATTGTGAGAGTAATTCGAGAGGCCATTCTCTTTGGTTATATTCAGTCATTGGGGAGAAGACTTGAAGGTCACAATAAATCCCAAGCTAGATGTTCTTCATTGGAGAAGCAATAAAAGAAATTTTTGCTCATAGCAAAGGAGTGGTCATACAAGCAAGTAGGTGTTCTCACATGGTTGTTTGTTTAATTTTAAAAAGGCATGTACTTTTCCATGTCTTCATAAAGTTCGATCCCATAGGGATCCTATTCTGCTGTGCAATATTTTTCCCACATAGGCCTTCTCCAAATCCAATTTGCATAATATTCCCGGCTCCCTAGAGCGAATCCAACTATCCAAACATTCATTCGCCACCAAGACAGAATCCAAAATTTGTCTACCCCTGGTAAACGCATTCTGAGAACTTAAGACAATCTTTTCCAATACCGACTTCAACCTATTTGGCAATATTTTAGAAATAATTTTGTACACCCACCCACTAAGCTGATAGGACGAAAAATACTTAATTTCCACCGCCCTGGCTTTCTTCAGAATAAGAGATACAAAAGTAGCATTGAAACGCTTCTCAAACTTCCCTTGGCTATAGAACTCCTTGAGCACTGCAATAATGTCCTATTTTAATAACTCATCCCAAAGACATCTTGTTTCCACATCACCATTTGGCCCATAAATACCAGTAAATGCCCATTCAAAATTCTCCATTACACATCTAAAAGAACACGCTACCACAAACCTACCCACACATTCTTCAATTTTCTACACCACTCGCCTATCCCACATTAACAGAATGCCTCCTAAGGCCCCTCTTGACCCCAAATACAAACAATCCACATGATTGCAACCCCATAAACTATTAACCACCTCCCTAACAATAACCTCCATTTTTGTCTCTTACAAACACACAATATCAACTTTCCAATCCCTTAGAAGCCCTCTAATCCCCATCCTTTTCTCATTATCATTCAAGCCTCTCACATTCCATGATATGGTCTTAGGTTTCATAAAGAACATTTGCTACCCCTTCCCTTGCCTGTCACTCTATGAGATTGACCTCCCTTAACATCATAATTCTTTCACCGAACATACCAATCTTTAATTCATGATTTCCTTTATTCCCATATTTTCCACTCAAGTTTGAGACACTACCCACTCTACTTTGAGGTCAACTAGCTTCAATCAAAACGAACAAAGCCATAAGTTGATCCTCAAAACCTTCGCAACATAATCCAACTTCATGACAAAAAAATTTTCCCCAAATACAGCTAGTGGATGAATATCAAACATCTCACTTCCCCTACTTTCCTCTTCTGTACATGTCACCACAGCACGTGCAGGATCAACCACAAACCCACAGCATAAATATATGTACTACCCACAAAGCCCCAACTCCCTCCTCATTCTCCACAAGTGCTAGTGAAGTCCTATAAAACTAACACCATTCTACACCCTGATACAATATCTGGTTACTCAACTCAAACACCACCCTCTGCTCAAGAGTCCATACACATCCCAATTTCCAACTACCAATTCACACCCACCCCATTCTCTGCAATGCACTGCCACAACCCCCCACCAGAACTACACCCCTTTAATACCCAACCACCCTTAACCTCCTCCGCATCAACTCCCTCACCCACTTGAAATCGAGAAATCAAAGCCAAAGATGACTCCCCAACTATACTACTCCCACCTCCATCTGTTTTGTGCTCTTCAACGTTATCTACCATAGACCCATTATTTTCCTCCACCATATCGAGCTTTGAACTCCAGGCCAAAGGAGGGACACTCGATGCCATACCGTCAACAAAACCAGCCGTGCACCCAGAGACTACATCAGAACCCTTTGAGTCAAATACGAACTTCGTCGTTGTCATCTCCATACTCCGGTAAGTCCCCGTTGTCGAGCTAAGCACCCCAGACATTCGCACCCCATTGATCTTTCTACTTAGGTTGTACTAGGCAACTATATACCAAGAAGTTACTCATCTCAAGTTCGACTTTTTTTCATTTAATCGTTGGGCTTTGAAATGCTCCTTCCCAATTGCCCCCTTCGAGCCCATTTCCTTATTCTTTAGAAACCCAAACTCCTTTTGGCCCATCACTGAGTCTTCTTTCTTTCCCGACAAAACCACTGTCTTGCCTTTCGAATCCTTTAAATTGTTTTTTATTGGGCCTTCTATCTCCCCAGCACTATTTAGCACAGAGACCATCCCTAACAAACCCAACCATCTATCAACTTCCTTTTAATCGACATCAACATATTCTTTTTTTTTTTTCTTTTTTTTTTTTGATAAGTATGAGAAATATCATTAAAAAGCGCAAAGCGCAATCAAGTACACAAGAAGTATACAAGAAAGGCATCTAGGAAGAAAAATGAAACAATACAAGGAAATCATTAAAACTAAACGATAAAGGTGCGAGGAACGCCGCCGCCCAAGAGTACAAAGAATGAAAGAAAAAGGAAATGAGTTCCTCAATAGATCTTTCTTTGTCCTCAAACTGCCTATCATTGCGTTCCCTCCACAAGCACCACAAAAGGCAACAAGGGACCATCTTCCACACAGCTGCACTCTGAGAACGACCACCCGTCCACCAGCAAGCAAATAAATCTACCACCCGAAGAGGCATAACCCAAGACAAACTGAAGCGACTAAAGATGGCATTCCATAGAGCGCGTGCAACCTCGCAATGGAGAAGAAGGTGATCCACCGACTCCCCATTCATTTTGCACATGCAACATCTATCAATCACAATGACACGCTTCTTTCTAAGGTTGTCCAAAGTGAGGATCTTCCCTTGCGCTGCCGTCCAAGCAAAGAAAGCCACTTTCAAGGGAACCTTGGTCCGCCAAATACTTTTCCAGGGAAAATGAATAGCCTCTTTGCAAACAAGAGCCTTATAGAAAGATCTAACATCAAAATTCCCTTTGTGAGAAGGAGCCCACCAGAGCTGATCTACCCCATCACAATTCACTCTAGTTGAGTACAACAAGGAGAAAAAAGAAGCCAAAACATCCACCTCCCAGTCGTGGGCCGCTCGGAAGAAGCTAACGTCCCACTGATAGGACCCGCTCACCACAACTAAATGGTCTGCAACATGTGCATCCTTGTCACACGCAATGTCGTACAAAACTAGAAAGGCTTCCTTAAGAGGCACCTCACCACACCACACATCATCCCAAAAACGGATCCTAGATCCATTTCCCAGAATAAGTCTAGTATAGCTGCAAAACAACCTCCACCCCTTCCTAATATTCTTCCATAACCCCACTCCATGAGACCCAAGGGGGTCTAAAGAACACCAACCATCCCAAGTAGATCCGAACTTTGCATCCACAACAGATTTCCACCAAGCCTCTATCTCATGGGCATAGCGCCACAGCCACTTCCCTAACAGAGCCATATTGAAAATCCTTAAATTTCTGATGCCCAGACCACCACTAGAAATAGGAGAACAAAACTTGGCCCAATTAACCAAATGAAACTTAAATTCTTCACCTATGCCACCCCACAAGAAATCCCGATGCAACTTCTCAATACGATTAGCAACACTGGAAGGAATAGGGAAAAGGGATAGAAAGTACGTAGGAAGATTAGAGAGAGTGCTTTTTATAAGGGTTACTCTGCCACCCTTTGACAAATACAACCGCTTCCAGCTAGCCAACCGCCTCTCAATCTTGCCAACTACCTCATCCCAGCTAGACTTATTCTTAAAAAGGGCCCCCAATGGAAGACCAAGGTACTTTAACGGAAGAGAAGAAACTCCACAACCCAAAATGCCAGCAAGTTCATCCATGTTATCCACAAGACCCACAGGAACCAAAACTGACTTATCCAAATTAATCTTCAATCCTGAAACAGCTTCAAAGGACAGTAAAAACATACGAAGATAGAGAAGATGTTCAGGACTAGCCCCGCAAAAGACTAAAGCATCGTCTGCAAAAAGCAAATGAGAAATATTAATCACTCCATTGCTACTAGAGCCCACAGAGAACCCAGAGAGAAAGCCCCTTTGAACAGTAACAGAGAACAACTTGCTGAAGGCCTGCATCACAATGACAAACAAAAGAGGCGACAAAGGATCACCCTGTCTAAGACCACGAGAGCTGCCAAAAAAACCAGCAGGGGTGCCATTCACCAAAACCGAGAAGCGCACCGAAGAAATACAATGCGCTATCCAAGAACACCATCTCTCCCCGAAACCACATCTTCTCAACATATACAATAAGAAATCCCAATTAACATGATCATAAGCCTTCTCAATATCCAGTTTACAGAGCAACCCTGGTTCACCAGATTTGATGCGACTATCCAGGCACTCATTAGCTATAAGAACAGAATCAAGAATTTGCCTTCCTTTCACAAAAGCATTTTGGGGATTCGAAATAATCTTCTCCACAACCTTTCTAAGCCTATTAGCAAGAACTTTGGCAATGATCTTGTACACACCACTTACAAGACTAATAGGCCGAAAATCTTTAAGATCCACAGCCCCGAACTTCTTCGGGATTAAGGCTAAGAAAGTGGCGTTAATGCTTTTGACAAACTTGCTATGAGTGTGAAAGTCCTGGAAAACCCCCATTAAGTCAGTCTTGATCACCTCCCAACAATCTTGGAAAAACGCAAGAGTGAACCCATCAGGGCCTGGAGCCTTATCACGATTCAAACCTTTAACCACCTCTAAGACCTCCCTTTCCTCAAAAGGAAGTTCTAAGGAATCGGCTTCACCCGCATCCAAATTGTCAAAAACCATGTTATCCATCCTAGGCCTCCAACAGAAAGGTTCTGCAAAAAGAGATTTGTAAAAATGAACAACATGATCCTTCAACAGTTGCAACTTTAAAGCTCCTTCCAAAACAGGCTTCATCAATACAACCTCTCCATCTTTACCCAGTGATCTCCGGACGATGAATGCGTCACCTTCCTTCCAAGGTTTTCCATATTCAGCATTGATTGTTTTCCGAAAAAGCCTGTATTGCCCCTGCTCGACAAGGCTCTTTTCTAGGACTGCCCCTTCCCTTCCAGCACCTCCACGAATGACTGCCCTCCCTGATCCACAGTTCGTGGCAACACCGTGTTTCTCCCCATTTTTGTTCCCCCCAACATCTTTCTTCTCACTATACTTCTCCAGCCACCTCATCTGAGATATGCAGCTAGCCCATCCACTTCCTTCTCTACCCTCTAGTACTATAACAAAACTACGTCGCCTTCCACCACCATATTCTAATAACTCTAAGAATCTTCCATGATGATTTCGTCACCACTGCAAAATATGCACTGTATTTCCCACTCAATCGGTTTGACAAAACTCGCTCAAATCTCCTGCTTTTTTCAAAGCCTCCATCAAAGTCCTCAGCCAACCTATGCTCGCTCAACCTTCCCAAGACCACCACTTGGAAATTTCCTCTACTTCTCCCTCCTAAACCAATCTCAGAACGAATCTCAAATGATTTTGCTTCAACATAGAAAAATCTCAAGTATCCCATCTCTCAACTCAAATGAAACTAAAACAAACAGAATTGCGATGATACACCTCCGATACCAATCTCACACGCCGACACTTACCCTCACACGCCAAGATTAAAAAATTGCAGCCTGTGTGCAACCTCTTTTGAGAATCATAAGCAGTCATCTACTCCAATTGGATGCATGATCTGCCAGCTGCACAAAGAATCAAAAAATTGCAGAACTGAAAGGGAAATGGGCAGGCACATCTCATTCAGAAATGTTCCTATAGAGAACTCTTTTCTTTCATGAGTTATATTTAACTTTACAGTGCATCATGCCACTCTTGTGTTTGCTTCACAATTTCATATGTATGTTTCTGGCAATAGCAATGAAACAACATAAAGTCTTGAGTTGACTAGCTGACGTCAATTATGAGAATCCTACTATTATACATCAATGCCATTATACAGTCTAGCCACCATGTCTTTTCTCAAGCCATCAACCAGAATTGCTTTTGCTTGATATGCTCAAAAATCATAGTTTATGTTCCTATGTAGATTCTAACTTCCCACTAATAATGCAACATATATGATGGTTACCTGTAAGGAAAGGATAACATATACAGCATCATATAACCGCTTCACATCTACCGATTTCCCGACTGTTTCTGATGGAAATTTTGATAGTAATATAACAGCCTGCACAAGGAAATAGATATCAGAAATTTAGGTTTGTAGATGAAGTCTTTGTACTGTCTGTTCACACTTGACCTTCAATCCTTCCGCTGTACAGTCCGAAATAGGCCATCCATGATCCGCAGTTGAGAATGGCCAAGCACCCTTTGAAATGTGACGATACCAGAAATTTAGATCTCCTGGACAATCTTCTATGACCTTCAAAGAAAAGCACAATTGGTCAAGCAAGGATGATGTCAAACTAGGGTTTGCACAAAAGAGAGGGGCTCAAAACGTAATGTGGCCCTCTCACTGTTTTATTTTTTATATCACGGAAGATACAATAAATTGCAGAAATACCATTTTTCCTTTATTACAATAATACCATTTCTAACACTCTCCTCCAGAGCATATATATTATATAAGTGCAGCTTAAAAGAAATAAACTCTAACCGATTACGATACAACAACTTTATACACAAATCAGCAAGTTGGTCTATAAACTTTACAAATAATGTAGATATATCTCCACTCAATATCTTATCTCAAATGAAATGACAATCAGCCTCAATATATTTTAGTTCTTTCATGAAATGCCACATTAGAAACAATATGTAGTGCAGTCTGATTGTCACAAGATAATGAGATGGGAGTAGGACCTATAAAACCAATTCTTGAAGAAAAAATGTCATAACCGTGTTAGCTAACTAGCAATATGAGCCATTGCTCTAGTTTCTGCCCTAGATCGCGCTACTACCATTTGTTTCTTACACTTCTACGTGGCCAAATTATTGCCCTTCTTTTATAAGCAA
This sequence comes from Alnus rubra, assembly GCA_028654335.1. Taxonomy (NCBI): domain Eukaryota; kingdom Viridiplantae; phylum Streptophyta; class Magnoliopsida; order Fagales; family Betulaceae; genus Alnus; species Alnus rubra. The sequence continues at coordinate 798,485 of JAJPGS010000166.1, read as the reverse complement.
TCAAAATTCATTGAAACGAAAAAGAGCGCATCCAAGTACACACATGATGACAAAAGAAACACCTAACCAAAAAAAGAAAAAGAAAGTCACGAAAACTAGAAATATGAAAAACAATCATAAGCAGTCATCTAGTGGTAAAGAGTTTTGAAGAAAAAAGCTTTTAATTCCACCACCGTCCTCTCTTTTTTGATAAGTAATCGAGATATCATAAAAGTGTAAGGCCCAATTACACGATGAGTATACAAGATAAACGGACTATAACAATGATAACCTTTTTGGGTTCAAGAATAATCAAAAAGGACACATTTAGTACTATGAAGATCAAGTTTATGAAAATCAGACCGAGGTTGTGAACATAATAGGCAAACCCAAAAAAATTCAATGGTAAAGAAAATGAAAGAGAAAAATAAAACAATGTATACTGTCAGTGTACTAAGGGGCGCCTTATGCTTTTTCTATAAAATTGATCTCTTACCTATCAAAAAAAATAAAAATAAAAAATAAAACAATGTGGAAAGAGGGGATGCTCTCTTGAGACAAACGAAGGCATGCTATCGATTAGAAAGCAAGCAGTAAGAATTGCATCAGTCCAAAACGTTTGGAGACATCCATGTGAAACAAGAGAGCTCGAGTAGCCTCCAACAAATAATGATTCTAACATTCACTCACATCATTTTGCTCTAGAGTGTGAATGCAAGATGTTTGATGAACAATGACAATTTGCTCTAGAGTGTGAATGCAAGATGTTTGATGAACAATGACAAATAAAAATAATAAAATAAAAAAAAGAGCTGGATTCAAATTCAACAAATAGGCATCATTAGAACGCAAAATATGAATTTTTAATCCAAATTGAGTTCAATTTTGCTACCAAAAAATTGAAAGATAGAGAATACCTCGTATCAATTTTTCATCAAAAATAACCATGTCATGCAAGAGCGATATTCCCCAAATATCACATAATAGTATAATTTCTTTGAATCAATATTTGTTGGTCCCTATACATTAGAATTAACTAACTAAAAAGGACTAGTAACTCGAGACTGAGACAAAAATGACACGATAATGCTTGCTAAGTTGACAAGCCTCACAATTCAAAGACAACACAACAAAGATTCACAACTTGGTGGTTCAAGCCAGGAAGAAACAAGATGACTGAAATGACAATGCCACTAGAACCAGGACAATGAGAACTTGAGTGCTTCTGGTGGAGAGATAAGTGTGAAGTCCAGATAATAAAGGCCACCGACTCCATGGCCCATAATAAATTAAAACCAAAACCGAGAACATATAACACAAATAATAATTCAAGATCAGGACTAAGAAGTGTATTTTCCAAGCTTCTCTCAACTTTAGATGGGAAACTATTAATAAGTTTTAACACTCTGAGGTGAGTCTACAAGAATATGATAATCAGATAACGTGTTAGACAAACCAGTCATATAGTCAAATGTGCAAGAATCAATGACTATTGGAACATGAATGGAGGAGAAAAGACAATGAGGTGCAATGCCTGACCGAGCAAGGGTAACCGAATATGAGTGACCTGATTATTGGCTAAAAATTGAGCATATTCATCTCTCGGTAGAGAAATCAAATTGGAATCAAGAGTCTGGCCAGAGCTAGCAGGTGATCCAAATGGTGAAGGAATATCCTCAAGATATGAGACTAGATTGGGAGACTCAGATGGCATCCATGAAAATCTCAAAAATAATCGACTATCTGATTAGTACATTGCACCTGACCGAGCAAGGGTAACCGAATATGAGTGACCTGATTATTGGCTAAAAATTGAGCATATTCATCTATCGGTAGAGAAATCAAATTGGAATCAAGAGTCTAGCCAGAGCTAGCAGGTGATCCAAATGGTGAAGGAATATCCTCAAGATATGAGACTAGATTGGGAGACTCAGATGGCATCTATGAAAATCTCAAAAATAATCGACTATGTGATTAGTACAGCCACAATGAGTACATTTACAAGAATCATGACCTCTGGTACGACTACCTCACCATGAGTCACAACCGCCACATGGACAACGGCCACCTCTACCTCCGTGTTCCCTACATAAACTACCAGAACTACCATGAGAGACAACAAAGGCTAAGCAGTCCTCACAGCAATCAGAACTCAACTGTGAGAACCACTATCTGATAGTGTAGAATGCTAAAACCTAGAAAATACCTCAAGAAGAGATGGAAGCTCAGAACTGTCCAAAATTTGTGCATGAACAGGCTCTTACTCTGGCTTCAAGCCAATAACAAAGAGAACAACATTTGCCTCCTAAAGTTAATTTTCCATATGGGAAATCAGATGAGAGTGGTTGATACATAATTCTTTCCTCACAAACACCCATAATCTGATAATAATACTCCAAACTTTGAGTTCCCTACTCGAGCCTAAAACACTGTTTACACCCCATGAATCCGAGTAACATTCCTAGAACCAAAATACATATGCTCAAGATGCTCCCAAAATAACCTTAGCAGTAGAAAGATACAACAGAGTAATCCGATATTGCGTTCAACACTAGTTAGCACGAGGGACATGATTTGGTTATTTTCTTGATCCCAAAGAATAGATGAATCAATGTTTCTAGGGCTCTCTGATACTGGTTGATGATGCAGGTCTTTGCCCTTCAAAAGCACATCCACGGATCTAGCCCAATAAACATAACTATTTCTGTTAACAGAAGTCATCAAAGCATTAAACACCAAAGCCGAAAGTGCAGGTTTAGCAGCCATGATACTCGTCCAGACAATACCCAAACAAGAGCAAGTAACCCAAGAAAATCAACAAACAAGCAAAAACTACTGAAATAAAGAGAATAATACTGTCCTGGAACACAATCAATGTAAAATCCAACCTGGATAGTCATAACCTGCTGGCATAAGGCCGAAAATGCAAGAGGCGAGCTCAAAACCCACAAAATTGGCTGAAAATGATCAGAACCAGCCAAAAAACCACTGAATCAACTAAAACTGGACCTGAACCGGCCAAAAAAACAATGAACTGGCTAAAAACTGATCAGAACAAACCAAAATCAACTAAACCAGCCGAAACACCACTGAGCCGTCCCTGAACTCATTGAAACTTGCTGAAAACGTACTGTACCAGCCAAACAGTAACTGAAAATGTCCGAAATCCACTAAATCTGGGCAAAACAATTTGACAAGACACTGGAAAAACACAAAAATTGGCTGAAACAAAAGTACATTAACTGAAAAGTCATCAAAACCAATCGGAATCAAATGAAATTCAACTAACCCAACCAAAAAGTGCAAACTAGGTTGACTGGCCAATTGGATTTGGGTCAGTTGGGTTTGACCCTATTTGACAGATTGGAACTAGGTTTGATGGGTCCATTTGACCCGGTATGATTTGATCCAAATGCATGGATTGGACCGATCACCCAACTTAGAATTTAACTTGGACTAAACGTATCCGAAGTCAAATCCAAACCAAGCACGGATATCCCTATCCCTAACCCTAACCCAGATAAGAATTGGTTTATGCCTCTAATCAAACTCCACTCCTCATTTCCAAATGAACCACATATTCGCCGGCGGCGACTAACACTCACCATTGGCAACCGCCACAGATAGATTCGCCACTCACGAACCATTGTCAACCACCTCTAATTGATGCAACAAACCACCGACAACAAAGAAACCAACCAATGCTAACACATGCACAACCACTAAAGAAACTACTGGCCACCCGTACAAACATGGCCAACCACCACGAACAGCACCAAATAACCCTGCATAACTAGGTTTCTCAAGGTTCACTCACTACCATAGCAGCGTTGTGTGGTTCTACTCTTCAGTACACACGACATGATGGTAAGGGCTTCACTAAGGAGGATCACGTCAATGACATTCCAACTGTTATGGTGGTGATGGTGCCACCCCCTCCAACCATGAGCATCTAGGATACTTGAAGCCTGCGCTGGCAGCACTGTTAACATACCAAGGTAGACAAAAAAAATCTGGAAGAGAAGGCTTGAAAAACGAGAAAGAATAAATGAATTGGAAAGCACTAAACCTAAGACATGTTTTGATACCATGTCAAACTAGAGTTTGCACAAAAGAGAGGTTCAAAACATAATGTGGCCCTCTAACTATTTTATTATATATATATAGGGGAAAAGATAATACAATAAATGGCTAAAATACTCTTTTCCCTTTATTAATAATTACCTTTCTAATTGATGATAAGAACAGTTTTTAAGATATAGTAAAAAAAACATTTCTGCCAATGAGAACCTGGGAATCCTTTATGTAGTCATGTGCTTTTCTTAAAGTTTGTCCATATTCTTCAGCAAGATTAGTTGATATAATCGCTTGAACAGCAAAAGCAGTATCCCATAATTGACTTCCATTATATCCCTACATCACAATTATTATCAACACACATGGTATGTATTAGATTCAAATAGCTGAGGTAGTGAAACATGAATGTAACCTGTACAATAGGTCATTAAATAACTAAAAAATCCAAAAGTGTACCAAATTCAAACTAACATAAGATCACAAGGGTGGGGAGAGAGAGAGAGAGAGAGGCTCATTAAGTCAGTCAAAGACTGTCTAAAACTCTTTCTGGACCTGCATTTTCATGCCATCCTCGGCAATCCACAAATAATCAAAGATTCTTGGAAGATGCAATTTGAATTCCTCTGAGTTGGGATCCTCTGCCCAACAACAAAGCATATTTAACACCTGCATAATCCACAAATTACACAATCAAGAGCTCCATCAAACTAACAATAACTGCAGTGAGTGCCTCTGAGAGAAGCGTAGAGCTAAGAAGCTAGATGATTTGACTCTTTAACTCATATTATGCTTTAAATACTATCAACAATTTTTGCTTATAGCTTTAAATTTAACTTTTGTAGTGTCAAATGTTGCTCACTAGTTCTCACTTTCAAAAGTAAAACAAAAAGGAAGTGCAAAATCAACAATTCATAATGTGTACCTTATTGACAGGCCCTATGCATATATACCGTGTATTTTCATCTTCATAGTGGATATGTTGCATCACAGTGTGCAGAGCTTTCTCTCTCAATCTTTTTGCAGGCCAACACATAAAAATAGGTTCATATGCATAGTAAAGAGATGCCCAGAGGATATCCTGAACCAGCGGATGTGGGTAGTATAGATCTTCCTAACAATATTACAACAAAAGATAGCATGAAACACGATAGAAGTAGCATATGAACTCTTATTTATGAATTACAACTGCTCTTGCACACAACTGTAGCTAATTATGAACTCAAATTATGTCCATGAAAAGAACAACACTTGAAGTTAGCTTACAATCAATAGACAACAAATGTAAGATGTAATTTAAATTAACAAAAGTAATGAAAAAATAAAAATGAAACCTAGAAAGTGTTGGCAAGTGATGAAAAGAAAAAAAAAAAAAAAAAAAAAAAGAAGAAGAAAGCAAAATTGCAGATAAGCAATAATGAGACTCTGAGCTGATAAGCACTATGGGATTTTGACATATAACTATGAAAGAAGATGATAATATTTGTTGCTAGACTCTACAGCTAGTGAAAAATAATTAATTTGGTCTCCTCCTAAAAGTCATGACCTTCAAGTTAAAATATATTATAAGGCTCTGGTTTTCATGTAGTAACCCTCAGGAAGGGACATGATATTTTGATTGTATTTTGAAAGGCAAGTCTATTTCTTTGTTAGAGAGGCGCATGACTGGGAAGTGGGTGTCTTTACATCCTTCTTTCATGTGTTACATTAAGCCAGGGTGAGTAGAGATCGTGCTGATAAGCTTAGGTGGGTCCCTTCCAAGAAAGGGGTGTTCAAGGTTAAGTCCTATTTCAGCTCCTTGGCCGGCTGTGAGGGCAGTCATTTCCCTTGGAAAAGTGTGTGGAGGACTCAGGCTCCTTCGAGGGCGGCGTTCTTCGCGTGGTCGGCAGCCCTTGGAAAGATTCTTACAGCAGATAATCTCAAGAAGCGAAAGATCATCATTGTGGATAGATGTTACTTGTGCAAAAGAGATGGGGAAACTGTAGACCATCTTCTTCTTCATTGTGATGTGGCTACTACTTTATGGAATCATGTCTTTTCTAGGTTTGGTATGTCTTGGGTTATGCCTAGGAGAGTTGTCGATTTATTCGCATGTTGGTCGAAGGCGGGTAGGTCAAGGAGTGCTGCAGTTTTGGAAGATGGTGCCTATTTGCATTCTTTGGTGTGTTTGGAAGGAGAGAAATTTTAGGTATTTTGAAGACTTGGAGAATTCCATGGAGAATTTTGTTGCTTCGTTTTTTCATACGTTGTATCTTTGGACGGAGGCTTTTTTGTCTCCTGTGTGTATTAGCTTTTCTGATTTTCTTGTTCGTTTTTCTTTACCTTCTTAGGCGTTTCCTTGTGTATACTTCCAGTGTACTTAGAGGCCCGCCTTACACTTTTATAAAATTTTATTCACTTATCAAACTATTGTGTTTTAAATGTGGTGTATGTGTAGAGAAAAAGGATTTGGGGAATGGAATTACCAACTGTGAGGCTAAAGCTATTCTTATTGAGTTCTCTCCATGATTGGATCACAGCTACGACGTCACTATCCTTTTTGAATTTCTTGAAATACATCATATGTACTAGGATTGCACCCCTTATTGTGCTCTTTTAACAAATTTTAGTTATCAAAAATAAAAAATAAAAACACTAGTGACAATTAAGAGTAGAACCATGTAGAAAAATACTAGGGATGGCAATAGGGCAGGTTATGTGCCCAATACATATCCCGAAGTATTTGTATCAAATACGTATTAAATAGCGTACAACAGCTATTTTGAAGAATCTACGCTTCCTAAAATAAAATACATGAGTTTACAAAAGAATGTTAGCTGAAACTTATTTCTAAGTGCGGGAGGAAGAAGAGAACAAGAAAAGAAGAAAAAAGAACTATAATATGGAAGGTAAAAGTGAAATCTATAATACTTAAAGGTGAAAAAAAGCTAGATTTCTCACCAACCTTTGCACAATCACTACGAGCCTTATTCCAATCGATTTCATGATAAGGGACTGTATAAAGCTCCTTTCTCAAAGATTGGATTGTGGATGTGATAGGACCAACAAACCTTTTACCATATAAATATGACATGGGCAAATACACCATCCGGCAATGACACCACATCCTTCCTATAAGAAAATAAGGAAATTCAACAGCAAGAAGTTTAGAACAAACCCATACCACTGTAATTGACAACCCCTACATTCCACTAATGGACTAAAGTTCTTCCTGAACTGTAACAGTGAAAATATGCAGATTTAACAAATTGCAATGGTGTTATATATCTTTTTTCCCAAAATATTTAATTAGTTTTAAAATGTAAGCAATATAAAATACTTTCCGTACATGCAGAGCATATATTGTGTTTAAGAATGACTAAAAAGTTAGAGACCTGGATGACATGGGAGAAGGTAAGGGCAAAGCCATACTTCTGGCAGCAGTGGATTATTCCCAGACCATTCGTACACACCAAGTACCTGAAACCGGTGAAAATCAACCACAACTTAGCTAATATTTTGAAGGCATTGGCTTTTTCAGCACAATATAACAAAATTTAGACGGTGTTCATACTGAAAGCCACATTTTCCCCCATGAAGTGATTGCAGTTGCACCACCATGATCCAAGATCCACTTCCGTGCTTTCTCCACTGCCCCCAGTCCATCCTCAGGTTCACCAAGCAATCTCAAAGTAACATAATTTAGTGCAGTACCAAACATGGTGCTTGGGCCTTCAATATGTAGACCCCAACCCCCATCTTCATTCTGCAATTAGATGGATCACCGTTTCAAAGTTTTGTGTTCATCAGCAATATTAATACTACGAGACCCAAAGAAAATAGAATAAGGCTCTATCGAGTGTAATTCGTAACGCTTTCAACAGTGATATGAGCAACTAACCAGGTAAAAGGAATCAATCATTAAAAAGAGTTCCCACCAGATTGAAGCCGAAGAGAATAAATTATTAGTTGTGCAGTTATCTTTTTCCTTTTTCCTTTAACACAAAGAGACAAACATTGAAATTCAAAGTGGAAAAGGAGCCTCATGCATAAAACAATTAATGTTGCAAGAAAATTCTTGCCTGATGATTGTAGAGATATCTGCAGATCTCACATTGATGCTCTTTTGATAAGACGCCATTCAGAGTTCCAGTAATTGAAAGGGTAATCACCTGTTCCAATTGATAAGAAGGATTACACTTCATGTCAGTTCATGATAATTTTACTGGAACAAATGATAAAGTGAGTGAAAGCAACTCACTCTTCTTCTTCTTCTTCTTCTTTTTTATTTTTATTTTTTCTTTCTTCGGTTTTTTTTTTTTTAATCAAAGCCTCAAAAGATGTCATCCAGTTCATTTTAATGAATGCCGCAAAATTCTAAATAAACTATGCAAATTTTATAGCATGGAATGCTATGCTATCAAATTTATAGATTAGTCAGTTTTTGTTGCACAAAACAAAACATATCGAAATGACTTCTTTTTCTCAGTCTTACCAAACCAGGAATTAGAAACATGGGACCCCCATAATCCCCCGGCCAATGACCATCATCTGCCTGGATTGTTGAGTAGAAATTGATGGCCCTTCGTAAGGTCATTCTTACTGCCTCCTCTCTGACCTCTTCTGTATCGTTAATTTTGACTTGTGGTATATTTACAAAAGATGGGTTCTCCTTTGCAAACTATATCAGAGAGAAAATTAAAGTAACATATTGAGAATCAATTATTACAGAGAGCGAGTTTAAAAAAACAAAACAAAACAAAACAAAAAACAAAAAAGACAATAACAAAATTCAAGCATTTTATTATTTGAACTTAAAGCACAGAAATTTCCCTTGCTCATGTTGTTATCAGTACATGTTTAATTAAAGACAAAGTCTTTATGCGAGAGAATGATAACAAATGTTGCTTAATGTGGCCATTCTTCAAGAAACTGTTATAGATAAACCTTAATGGTCCATTGAAGCCAAGACAACTCATGAAAAAGAGAAAGGGGAAAAGGAATTCGGAATCTTATAACAATCAATACTGATTAATAATAGGCCTACTGAAATCAGCAAAATGTGAAAAGTCAGCAGCTATGAGCATTATATATATATATATATATATACATAAGTTTAGCATCACTTGCATGGGGAAAATAACGGAATATTTACTATACAAATCTAGTAATGAAACCAAAAGACAGGATGGAGATCTCAATGCAGATCCTAGCTCAGAAAGCACTCTAAATTTTAAATCTAAATAGGTTTTAGAAATAGTAGAGATCTTCTTTTTTTTTATAAGTAGCCGAAATATCATTAAAAACGTAAGGTGCACCTAGGTACATAGAAAGTATACAAGAGAAAACACTTAGCTAGCTAGAATGAGAAAAAAGAACAATAATCAGTAATGGAAATATCATTGAAAAGTACAAAGGCATAACCCAAGTACACAGGGAGTAGACAAGATATACACCTACCTAGAAAGAGAAAACAAGTCAAGAAAATCATGAAAACTTAGCAAATTATGACCTAAGGCAGTGGTAAAGTGTTTTGGAAAAGAAAAGCTTTAGTTCCACCACTGTCCTCTCGCGGTCTTCAAAAAATCTATCATTTCTTTCCTCTAAAGACATCACAAAAGGCAGGAGGGAACCATTTCCCACACAATGGCCCTCTGAAGACTACCTCCTGACCTTCTCCAACAAGCAAAAGGATCTACTACTCTTCTAGGCATAACCCAAGATGACTAAAGATAGCACTCCACAAAGCATTGGCGATCTCACAATGGAGAAGAAGATGATCCACAGCCTCCCCACTCCTCATACACATGATCTTCCTCAGGCGGTTGTCCAAGCAAAAAACGCTGCTCTCAAAGGGGACATTATGCCGCCAATAAAGATTGTAATTGTTAACAATAATACGACAGTAGAGCACTCAATAATACCAAGATCAATTCTTTCCCTTCTTAACCTTCGCAGACTCATTCAAGAGTTGATGTTTCAGAATGTTAATACATAATAAAGATTGTAATTGTTATCAAATAGAAAATGTCCAAGCACCTAAGAAGAAGAAAATGATCTTAATTCAATTCTCAATACATACCCATGTAAATAAATTCTTAGAAAAAAAAAATTAAAACCATATATCCTTTCTTAAGCATTATCTTCAACAAAATTGAGAAATATCACTAACTGACTAACAAAGAATTAAACGAGAAAATGAAGAAAACCCAATTTACACCCCGTCTATTGCTTTCTTTTCTTGACGATCACAGACCACAAATCATAGAACCAAACAAGAACCAACAAAGAATTCCAATGTTTGGGATTCTGGGGCGACCTGAATCCGCATGAGGAGGTCGGAGCTGTGCCGCTTCTCGAAGCGGCGCTCCCAGAAACCCCGGCGAGCATTGTCGATCTGCTGAAGCTCTTCTTGAGTGCCGAGCTCTGGATGGAACTCCCACACTTGGCGTCCCATGTGATTGTTCAAACTCCTCAGCCATCTTTCACTGCCGCCGCCACCACCACCATCTCCTCTGACTGTCTCTGCGCCGATCTTCAACTTCCACATTGCACAGTTGTTTAATTCTTTTCGCGGATACGATGAGCTTAAATGGTTAAGAAATAGTAGCACGTTGGAGACACAGAGGAAGAGGAGCTTGACAGCTTTGTTTTCTCTCCTTGTCGCTTTCACAAAACAGAAGAGGCTGTCAACTAAGCACAATTCTGCATGGATTAGGGTATGGTAACTTCACAAAAGGGTATTAAACTAACGCATTTTTTTAATTAAGAATATTGATGTAGCAAAACGTTCAATTGAGTGTATACATTTATCAAAACCGTTTAATATAGGGTATTCTGTCACCCTCCATTTTAAATCGATGACGAAGCTCAAAACACGTGTGTTTCACGTGATTTCTTAAGTATTTATTCCCTTTTTGCCCCTCTATTAAAAAAAATTACATTCATTTAAATATGTTAAAAATATATATATTTATTCAGTTGAAAAAACGACTTCTTCCACAGGATGGACGATGGCCACCAGATGCAGCCTTCATGCGAACTACAATTAATCCAAGAAGACTCTTCTTCTTCGACCGTGATAGATTCGCACCCATGCATCTCGATGGACGCGGAGTTCCCCGGCTTGGTGGTCCGGACGAATGCCGACAACTCGGGCGTTAGGAAACGGCAGCCTAACCTGCAATTGTTCTTGACCCAGGGGACCATGCACTGCTATTTATTTATTTTTTTGGATGAAACCATGCACTGCTATGAGCAGGAAAGAGAAGTTTTTCGATCCAAATATTTAAATGTTCTTGATTGGGTGTTTGGCGTACCATCTCCCCCATGTGAGACCCCACACTGCAAAAATAGTTAGAAGCGTTGAGAATATTTAGTCAAATGATAGAGAGCAATCTGAAACCAGATTGGATAGCTCTTATGAGTGTTCTAAAGGCTTATATTGATGTTGACGATTTAATACAAGGGAAATCAGTAGGCCCAGTTTAAAACCAAATTGTCTCTGTTCAACTCTGTTTTTGTGTTCCAAAATAGAGGATTTGGTTTTCTGCTCTCATGTGTTTTCGGGTGCTTTAATCTATTTCTTGTACTAGAATTCTGCTTGTATGTATAGAAATTTGAAAAGCCCATATTAAGATGAACCTTTATTATCATGTTTGCCATGTTAAAGCATATCTACAACATGGCTTGTCTGAGAGCGATGTCAAAAAGTGAAAATAGTTGGAGAAACTCTGGTTTTGGCTACTTAACCAAAACAGAGGAAATGATCTTATTTATAGCAAGAACTCGTAGGGTCATTTTTACAAATAGCTTTTCCAATGATTTGGATGCAGATGAAAACGTAAGAGAGACATGCAACTAGTACAATAAAGAAATTAAAAACAAGAAACTAGGAAAAGACTTCCAACTGTAGCAGACTTCTGTCAACTGTTGACACCAGGAAAGTCTGGGACTGGCATTGATTATATTCAGGAGGAAAATAAGGACATGGGCTGTTCAGGAAAACAAGGGCATGGGTTGTTCTACAACTATGCATGATTTATGCAAAGGAAACATGAAGCTAAAATACTTGGCAGACACTTTAACAACCTATCTTCTACGATTACCGAACCAAGTGAATGACATACTTTTACAGAAAACACACAAAGTCTATGCTTGTGGGGTTGAAACACATTAATGCTCGTGGCTTCGTTCACTGTGACTTGAAGCCTGATAATGTTCTGATAATGCTTAAGCAATTGGACGTGGCGACCAATCATCTCACAAGGTTCATTCCTCGCAATTTGTGCAAAGGAGGTAGGTTGAAGACGCTGATCTTGATAGAGAATTTCTTCATCGGACCAATCCCTGAAGAGCTTGGCAAGTGCAAGTCTCTTACAAAGATCTGAATCATGAAGAACCAGCTCAACGGGACGATTTCGGCGGGGATTTTCAACTTGCCATTGGCGAAACAGATCGAGGTCCACGACAACCACTTCTTTGGCGAGCTTTCCTTCGAGTTTTCGGCGAACATGCTCGGAATTCTCACGCTGCTAAACTACCACTTCTCGTCCTCTTGTATTCGCCATTTTCACGCAGCATGGGAAGCTAAATGGGGACCAAGCATAATACGCACGTGCTCGCTCTCGTTCCTGGGCTCCTCCGAGCAATCCTCCTCGGCCACCGGGCATAGCATGGGGAGATTCACAAGACCCAGAGCACGTGGGTGATGAGCTTCAACCAGCTTTCAATTTCAGCTCTTCGGTCAGGGCTGTAGACCTCACCGTGGGGATCAACTCGCTGTTGGGGATCAGCGGTTTGCATGGAATCACGAGTTAATCACGTTAAATGGGTTGTGTTTAGATGCATGTGGGTGATAGGGGCAAATTGGGTTGATCACGTTAAAAGAATCACGTGAAAGTCACGTGACTTCACTCGGAATACCTTACATTGAACGGTTTTGATAAATGCATACATTCAATTGAACGTTTTGCTATATTGGTACCCTTAATTGAAAAAGCGCGTTAGTTTGATACCCTTTTGTAAAGTTTCCCCATTAAGTATTATTATTAAAAAATTAAAAATTAATTTTTTTTTTAAAAAAAAACCAACAACAACAACATTTACAATATTGCATCGTTGGATGCTGTGTGATGGGCTAGCACCAGAATTTTTAGTTTATTTTATTTTATTTTATCTAAAAAAAAATTTGTCTTTGTTTGGTTTTCATTAAAAAATAATAAAAATTGTTGGTCGGTTGGTGTCAACGAGAAAGGGAATAGTATCTTGTAGGGCGTGTCGCGAATGAGTTATGCTTATAAAAATGTATGGGATAATTACATCACTGGTTCTTGCGGTTGGCCTAAATTACAAATCACTTTCTGTGATACAAAAAGTTTATAAAAGATTATTGTTGTAAACTATAATTACGAATCACTCTTTGAACCCGTTTTTCGTCCGTAAAGTTAACAGAATCTGTTAATTTATCACGTCATATAAATAGTGAGATAACCTCTAAATATTATTTGTATTGTAATCCACTAACGGACTCTATTAATTGAACGGACGGAAAACGGGTTCAGGGAGATATTTGTAATTATAGTTTACTACAAAGACTCTCCATGAACTTTTTATACTATTGGGAGTGGTTCGTAATTTAGGCCAATTAAAAAATTATTGGTGCAATTATTCCAAAATATATTTAAAAGAAAAAAAAAACACTACAACCTATAACGGGAAGATTGAAGGGTTTGCCATGGTGCGGGACAAACATGGGCAATCCTTCATTTGTTGTACGACGCAACTCATGACAATTTCAAAGTACACATACATAACACACACGTACCCATAACTGTATATGTATATGTGTATGTGTGATAACTTCAAAGTATACCAAAATTGTCTTTGATATATTATATATGTCTTACAAAATCCCAAATTAACCTTTTTTTCTTTCTTTCTATGCATACCAAAAATAACTTTACGTTTTTCTAATGGGTATAAACAGTTTTCTAATCTGAATAAATCCAAAGACAGAACTTAACACCATAAAAGTTCATAATTCATTTTATTAAGGATAAATTTATCATAAATTTTTTAATAAGCGATTTGAATTCACTCCCCTTGATTTTTTTAATTTTGAAAATTAGATGCTTGAGCTTTCGATTATTCGCAATAGATCATTATCTGAGTTTGCAGTCCAAGTAAAACTATAGACCCTTGGGATTCATTTCGGTTTGTGATTTCAAAATGTGAGATTTGAAAAAATGGTTTTTAAAAACGCAATTATTTTTTTTGATATGTCCACAGAAGAGGGGGAGGAGAGATTTGAACTAATGACCTCCACTTCATGATGCGTGGTCCCCAGCCGATTGAGTTATACCTTGGGACTTAAAAACTCACTTAAGTGTTTGGCAAAATCGTAGTTTAGCCTTTAAAATTATGCGTTTTCAAAAAGGGAAATGCTTGGCTACCCACTGGGATCCCACTATTGCATATGTGGACTAATGATGCTCATAAAAAAATGTGGGTCCCTCATCACTCTCTTTATTATCTCTTACATTATTGATTCACATATGCAATTGTGGGATTGGAGTGGGATCCCACCATTGTATATGTGGACCAATGATGCTGTTAAAAAAATGTGAGTCCCACATCACTCTCTTTATTATCTCTCACAATATTGATCCACATATGCAATTGTGGGATCCCACTCCTATCCCACCATTGCATATGTGGACCAATGATGCTGTTAAAAAAATGTGGGTCCCACATCACTTTATTTATTATCTCTCACATCATTGATTCACATATGCAATTGTGGGATTGGAGTGGGATCCCAGTGGGTACCCAATCATTTCCTTTCCAAAAGGGAAATGCTTGGCTACCCACTGGGATCCTACTCCTATCCCACCATTGCATATGTAGACCAATGATGCTGTTAAAAAAATGTGGGTCCCATATCACTCTCTTTATTATCTCTCACATCATTGATCCACATATGCAATTGTGGGATTCCACTCTTATCTCACCATTGCATATGTGGACCAATGATGCTGTTAAAAAAATGTGGGTCCCACATCACTCTCTTTATTATCTCACACATCATTGATCCACATATGCAATTGTGGGATTGGAGTGGGATCCCACCATTGCATATGTGGACCGATGATGCTATTAAAAAAATGTGAGTCCCACATCACCCTCTTTATTATCAAAAAAGCAACATCTTACCTACGATTTGAAAATGCATATTTTTTGCGTTTTCAAATCGCAATTTTTAAAAATGCAATTTCCAAACAATTTATATTCTACGATTTGGTTTAAAATCGAACTTATTGTCTACGAATCGCAATCCCAAACGTGCCCTTAGAGCCACTTGTCAAATCATCTTAAAATATTTTTTTATTTTATTTTATTAAAATCTGAAAAATAAAAACTAAAAATAAATCTTAAAAAGAAAAATGTTGAAAAAAATGACAAATAATTCCTCCAAATTGGGCGAGTAATTCTATCCGGCGATAAAATGTCTATCAAAAGTCCATCGCTGCTGATGTGGCATTACGCCACGTCAGCCCTCATTTAAAAAAAAAAAAAAAAATTCAAAATCCAGCATTAACTATACGCATCAGCCATTTTCTTTCCTCCCCAAAAGTTTTTCCCCCCAATCTTTCCCTCCCTCTCTCCATCTCCTCCCTCAACCACACCGACCGCCACCCATGAGCCCGGCACCGTCAATCGCCAGCTACCACTGCCACCGGTACGTCCAGCTCCATCTCCGGGTCCCCGGCCGTTCTCCATCTCCGGTTAGGCTCCGACAAATCCGACGACCCAACCACCGTAAGGTTTTCTTAGTTTTTTTTCGATCTTTCCTTTTGATTTTCTCTCCAGATCTGGTTTTTTTAGTTGTTTTTGGGTGAGATTTGGGCCCTTCTCTTATACAAGTCATCGGTGGTTTTATCTGTCTCTGTTTCTCTCTTATTTGTTGAAATCTGCTTATCTTGTTCTTTTGTTTTTTCTTTTTGGGTTTGAATCTGCTAGTCATATTCTTTCCGCTATTACCTTTATTTTTCAATTTCTTTATCTTTTTCTTTCAATGTGATGTAAAGACTCGTTTGTCTTTTAAGAATCCTGTTTTGAATACGACTCTATTTCCATGAGGCTTTTCTCTTTTTATTTAATGTATCATCTAGTTAGAAGTGTATTAGTTGTAGGTTACTAGAATCTGTAATTGTGTTGTTGTATATCGAACTTCAATGCTTATTCATCAAAAAATAATTTTTAAAATATTAAATTATTTTTTGCCCCCCTGGTTTTGACAAGGAGCAAAACATATGAGGATTCTTCTTATATTTTATTTATTTTTGTGGGGTTCTTTGGAAAAATGCAAGAAATGTTAGGAATCTCGAAAGATCCTGAGAGAGACAGAACGAAGGTTGATTCTCTAGTTCTCACGCTTGGTTAGTGTTATGTTTTCGTGTATGAGTTTGTTATGGATGGTTTTTTAAACAAGGTTGACATTGAAAAGTGTTTGAATTTTAAATAAGGGTGATATTGAGTTTGTTATGGATGTAGATTCTCAGACAAGCTTACAGAGTCTGCTGGTTTGATTTGGATGTTTCTTACTCTATTTGGTAAAGTGATTCTTCCGAAATTGCTCATTTTTCTGGTTTCTAGGTTGGGCTTTTTGCCTCCATTAATGCCCTTGCTTTCTAGATCGATCATTCTTCAATTTGCTTATTACATTAGCATCGATATTTCCTATTTGAAGTATGTGCAAGCTGACCTGTTTTTGTTTAAGCAGTTAGCAACACTGATCAATGAAGCCAAGACTTCAGAGACCGAGGCTCCTAAAGGAGGTGAATCAAGTTCAGGAGCTACTCGTCAAGTTGCATCGCCTGGTGTTCGAGGAAATGCTTCCTTTGGTCATAGGGATATGTATAGTTCAAATGAACCCATTAGCATGAGGGGTGTTGTTGGTTCTGGAAGCCGAAGCAGAAAAGGGTCTCAGTGAAATAACAACATAGAGCCTCTTCCCGGTGCATGTTATAATGTAGTGTTCAAATTATATTATATGCTTCGATGCAGATGTACGAGATTTAGTTTTTTTGCTAAAATGAATTGTGTATGGAATGTGGCATTTGGTGTCGCTCCATAAATTTCCATTTGTTTTTTTCAGTTTGGCATTCTGGAGTGAAAATGACATTTGGAAAGTAGTAGGATGCAAGTTCTGTACAAAAAGAAGAAAAGTGGAATGCAAATTGCATCTGTACTGTATTGTTATTTGCACATATAATGTTATAAATTTGAAAAGAAATTGCTCTCAGCAACATCGTTATGATATCAAACAACCATTCTTGAATATATATATATATATATAAATTTCAGTCAATTGGGTTTTTGAAATGATGGTATCTAACAAAATCATAACTCAATAGGCTTACCTTCACAGGATCTTCAATTTTTATTCTAAATAATTAATGGGGTTCGATAGGTGTTAGATTCAAATAGGGTACGACTTAAGTTCTATAATTAAGAGGGATGAAGCAACTGGAGTCTGGGCGTACTCAAGGAGAAATGGAGAATAGGTCAATCCAAAGAAGCCTTTACTATTCATTCTAAATTTTATTATGCATGTCTACAACATTTTATGACATGAGAAACTGAAATTTTAACCTCAAAATTACAAAATAATTTCATGAACAAATAAAGAACAGGACATATATGTCACATACAACACTTGAAGTTAGAGCATATAATGTCAAAGTATTATTTTTTGGATGGTTCAAGATTACATAGAACAAAAAGCATTCACGCTCATATACAATAATGACCAATTTTATCTGTTGCTACTACATAAACAAACGTAATCTAAAACGAATATGTAAAAGCAAACAAAAGTGCAATAAATAATCCCCATGACACAAACGAAATGACATTTTATCGCTTTTCTTTTCTTGCTTATTTACAAAGTTCTTCTTTCATAGTCTTAATCCTTACTCTCATTTCGTATACAAGCTTGCCGCCACGTTCACATATGCGTGATTCAAACTATTTAAAATACTTGCAATGTGAGCCTTTTCCATATTGAGCGCATCCAAAGAATCGTCTTTCCGGATTTTCTTCATACATGAAGTCTTTAGATATGTTCTCATACCACAATAGCATTTCCGCAACTCTTCACTGCCATTTCTCGAGGATGACCAATTCGACATCTAAATCAATAGACAAATGATTTCAAATTAACAAATAAAGCATGTGTTTCCTGTAATATGTATATGTCTAAATAACCCAAAATTAACGGTTTGCATTTCATATGATCGAAAAAGCATGAGAAATATGTACTGAATTGTTGACACACACATATACTCAGAACCTATAGTCTGCTGTACATCATTTATGGGCTTCATACCAGAGTTTGATATATATATATATATATATAACTCTCAATATTTGATTTGATAATTCTCAATCACCAAATTTTCCCAAAACGCAACCTCCGTTGTAAACCTCTTACCAATCTTCTAAATCCCCAACAATCCACATCCTCACATCACTCCAAAAACACAATCAATCTACCAGACGCCAAAAACCCCACTTCAAACCCCAAAAAACAAATAATTCCACAGCAACTTCAAACCAATGAACATCAAATCATAAATCCCTAAATGACTCCTAGTACAAAACCAATTTATAAAACACTCAAAACCCAACTGAACTCACCAAATTCATAACCAAACCTCCATAATTTTTTGTTTTTTTTTTTTTTAAAAAAAAAAATGACCTTTTCCAGGATACTCCTAACACACAAAGCACATAATAGAAGCCGAAGGATCCCCTCCTCCCATATCACACTCAAAAAAACAGAGGAAAAATGATAAGAGAATCCATCTCAAACATCTAGATAATGATGTTAGTTATAGGGATTCCCCCTTCCTGTGAACTAGGAATGCATATGATCATAGTGTGGGATTTGATTTTTTTCCATTGCAATTAGAGCAGATTCTCTGGGCCCATGAATGAGTTTTTAATTTATGGCTTAACTAAATCAACCCATAATCAAAAGAGAAACCAAAAACCTCCATTTGACCCCTAAAACACAATCAATCCTCAAAACACACAAAACCCGTTTCAATTCACTAAATTGACATTGAACCCATATCAGAAATGAAACCAAAAGGCTCCAAATCACCCCTCAAACAAAACCAGTCTACAGAGCACACATAACCCTTTTCATTTCACTAAAACCAACAAAATCAGACTGACACATACCTCTTTTTTCATATCAGCCTTCCTGGGCATCAGCCGCATCACAGCAGTGGAGAGCAGCCTTGGCACGCGATCGAACCCGGAGGACTCGATTCCGGGGGCCTAGACCTTGGGGTTCTTGTAGTAGAGGAAGATGTGGCGCTGGTAGAACTCGACGGTCCCGGCGAGTTGGCTCGTCCGCAAGTCGGGGCGAGAACTCGGCTTGACTGGTTGTGGTGTCGGCGGATAGCAAGCCCTCGTTCTGGAAGCTCCTGGAGGCGACGACGATGGGTTTGAGACTGACATAGTAATTTTATCGAACAATACAAGGTCAATGCAACTACTAGAGAAATAGCAAAGGAAATGGAGTACGCAGGATACCTTTTGGCCGGAGATCCGGAGATGGAGCTGGACGTATCGGTGGAGGTGGTAGCTGGTGGTCGACGGTGGCGGGCTCGTGGGTGGCGGTCGGTGGGGTTGAGGGAGGAGATGGAGAGAGGGAGGGAAAGATTGGGGGGAAAACTTTTGGGGAAATAAAAATGGCTGATGCGTATTGTTAACAATGGATTTTGATTTTGATTTTGATTTTTTTTCTTAAAAAAAGAGGGCTGACGTGGCATAGTGCCACATAAGCGGAGATGGACTTTTGATGGACATCTGATCGCCTTATAGAATTACTCAAATTGGGCTTGAGGAACTTCTTCCGACCCAATCTATAAAAATAGCATGTGTCTACTTTGCATAAAAAAAGCATATGTTTTTTTAAATAAAAAAGACAAAGTTGGAAGATACAGTATACACATGCTTTTTTCAATAAATAATAATAAAAAAAATTGTAACTATGTCCTTGCTATTTTTTTTTTGAAGGGGAAGCGTAAATATTTCATTAATAACACCCAAAGGGTAACGAAAGTACAGATTACAAGGACTCAACATAATACAGGAGCCCCATTACAGTTACTCAGATCACAGATTATACCAACAGCTACTACTAATAAGCCTAATCAACAGAAATATGCCTCTACGTTGAGATATGAACCTCTGCTTGCACTATGGAGTCTGTTGGGGATAAATTCCACTCAACCCGATCCAAGGAGAAGATAGACATTCAGCAACTACTTCAGAGAAATCAGATATTAGTTATCTTAGTAAATTCGGATGAGGACTCTACTCCAAGTTGAATTGGAGTAAGTAGTCGTAATCCGATCAGTTAATGATCCTATCCCCAAGAGAATTGGTATATGACTCTAATTAGTCCAAATATAGTTTGATCAGTAGTCCTATCTCTGGTAGAATTGAGATAGGACTTATGGTCCAATCAGATAAGAAGAATGATCAGATCAGAAGTCTAAGAAGATATCAGATTAGAAGTCTAATAAAATATCAGAGTCCA
The DNA here is from genome assembly GCA_028654335.1 of Alnus rubra. Classification (NCBI taxonomy): domain Eukaryota; kingdom Viridiplantae; phylum Streptophyta; class Magnoliopsida; order Fagales; family Betulaceae; genus Alnus; species Alnus rubra. The sequence goes on along the minus strand of JAJPGS010000166.1, from coordinate 777,832 downwards.
ATTAGAACTCTGACATCAATTCTAGATCTCGATTAGAACTTTGACAGCAGTTCTAGATCGACAAGGAGCAGGAATTCTAATCCAGCTTTGACTCCACCTCTTTGCCTATAAATAGGCTCATACCCCAGGTATAAACTAAGATTCAGTTTTTATGCACATAGTATTATTTTCTTATAGAAGCTAATTTAGGCATCGGAGAGGACCCCCGGAAGGGTCCCTTAGTTTTTGTTGTTTTGCAGAATTATTAAGAAGCTTGAAGAACATTAGAAGAACGTGCAGATTCACACCATACCGGAAACTGTACCAACAGTTTGGCGTTGTCTGTGGGAAATGATTATTCGTTCCTCATAAAAGAAAAAGAAGATTCAGCATGGTAATGAACACACGTTCCGGAAACCAGACCAATTGACAGCCCCAGAAAAGAAAATGAAAGAATTCAGAAAAGCTGATGGGGAAGAGCAGAGGCAGGTAAAGAAATTCAAAGATTATAACTTTACACCTCTTAATGCCAAGATATCAGAAGTCCTTATGGAGATCAAAAGAGATCCGGCGTTTCGGGAACCACAAAAGATACCAGGTAATCCTCCTTACAGGAATGCAGGCAAGTATGGTGATTTTCATAAACAAGCAGGTCATTACACCGAGGGGTGTGTAACCCTAAGGTTGTTAATAGAAGAATTCATAAAGAATGGCAAGCTGGTTCGGTTCTTGGGAGAAAAACGGAACCAGCAAGAAAATAACAGGCCTCGGAATCATCGAGACTATCAGCTCCGAGATTAGCAGCCACGTGATTACTATCCCCGAAACCGTCCTCAGCTAGATGAGAGGCATAAGGAGAATGAACCTCGAGATGACAGAGAAAGAAGAAAGCCTTTCGGATCAGTCCTAGCCGAGAGCAAGAAGAAAGCCTCTCGGATCAGTCGTAGCCGAGAGTAAGAAGAAAACCTCTCGGATCAGTCTAGCCGAGAGCAAGAAGAAAGCCTCTCGGATCAGTCCTAGCCGAGAGCAAAAAGAAAACCTCTCGGATCAGTCATAGCCGAGAGTCTCGGATCAGTCCTAGCCGAGAACAAGAAGAAGAGTCTCGGATCAGTCCTAGCCGAGTACAAGAAGAAAACTCTCGGATTAGTCCTAGCCGAGAGTCTCGGATCCTAGCCGAGAGTCTCGGATCAGTCCTAGCCGAGTGCAAGAAGAAACTCTTGGATCAGTCCTAGCCGAGAGTCTCGGATTAGTCCTAGCCGAGTACAAGAAGAGAACTCTCGGATCAGTCCTAGCCGAGAGAAAGAAGAAAACTCTCGGATCAGTCCTAGCCGAGAGTCTTGGATCAGTCCTAGCCGAGAGAAAGAAGAAAGCTCTTGGATCAGTCCTAACTGAGAGTCTCGGATCAATCCTAGCCGAGAGAAAGAAGAAAACCTCTCGGATCAGTCCTAGCCGAGAGAAAGAAGAAAACTCTCGAATCAGACCGAGAGCAAGAAGAAAGGGGGGTCAGATTTAACCCTCAGGTTTTGCAGGTTAGTAGGTTTTCAAAAGGAGACAAAGCTCGGGTTTCCTTAGACATAAAATTCCCGTTATTCAAACAAGCTTCGGATAAAGGGAATTGAGGGGTAGCTGTTGGGGATAAATTCCACTCAACCCGATCAAAGGAGAAGATAAACATTCAGCAACTACTTTAGAGAAATCAGGTATTAGTTATCTCAGTAAATTCGGATGAGGACTCTACTCCAAGTTGAATTTGAGTAAGTAGTCGTAATCTGATCAGTACATGATCCTATCCCCAAGAGAATTGGGATAGGACTTTAATTAGTCCAAATATAGTTTGATCAGTAGTCCTATCCCTGGTAGAATTGGGATATGACTTATGGTCCAATCAGATAAGAATAATGATCAGATCAGAAGTCTAAAGAAGATATCAGATTAGAAGTCTAATAAAAGATCAGAGTCCAATTAGAACTCTGACATCAATTCTAGATCTCGATTAGAACTCTGACAGCAGTTTTAGATCGACAAGGAGCAGAAATTCTAATCCAGCTTTGACTCCACCTCTTTGCCTATAAATAGGTTCATACCCCAGGTATAAACTAAGACTCAGTTTTTATGCACATAGTATTATTTTCTTACAGAAGCTGATTTAGGCATCGGAGAGGACCCCCGGAAGGGTCCCTTAGTTTTTGTTGTTTTGCAGAATTATTAAGAAGCGTGAAGAACATCAGAAGAACATGCAGATTCACACCATACCGGAAACTTTACCAACAGAGTCGGTCACAAAACTCTGCTTAAAAGCAATGACCAGGCAAAATCAAACCCAAAGCAAACTGTTAAATACAATCTGTCAAAAGCAAAAAAAAACACCCAAAGCAGGAACTGCCGTCGGAGGAAATACCACCGGAGACGGCGCGTGCAGCACACTCGCCGCCACAGGACAAACCCCTACAACAGCCTAAAGCAAGAAAACCCCTGGGCACCACCCTGCACGGCGAAGATACGGAAACGTGGCCATCACGGGCGGCCAAAGTGTGAAGAGCACCCTAACGCGTGGAAACCACGAGCCGGTCACGGCTGAGCTACCCGGCCATAGAAGGCAGCGTCTGAGCCAAAGGACGACGATGAGCACGGCAAGCTTGTATTTCCCACATATAAAAGATATAAAAGAGACATGAATTTGTTTAGACACTAGTTTGGAGGAAGTTCTCTAACCCAGGTCGGAAGAAAATTCTGTCCTAAAAAAAAAATATCAGGTCAGACCCCAATTCCTACTCCTTCATCTTCTTCTTCAACGTCTTCAAGCCTCTATTCAATGGTGGGCCGTGGTTCAAGAATCTCTCCAGTGGCAGTAATCCACGACCCAAAAAGTTCGGTATGTTTATTCAATTTTGTTTCTTTTTCAGTTGGATTGTGAATTTTCCTGCTTTAAAAGATTTATCAATTCCTGTCACGAAGCTTCTTCCCATCCCTTCTTTCCCCTTTGTTGGTTCGGGTCTTCATGAGAGAGGGATGAGAACTCGTAACAGAGAGAGATGCCATGGGCGGTGCTCTGTTCCGTGACCCATCAGAAAACCCCTGTGCGTGGCTGATCGTGGTGATTTGAGGCTTATATTCTACCGAGTTAAGGTTCATTTTCAATGGCTTTGGTTTCCTACAGTATGGATTTAAAGTTTTCAGGTTCAACGGGTTAGTGTTTGTGGATTTCTTATGTTAAAATCTGTGTGTGTGGCAATTGAAATTGGTGTTTGTGGGTAGATGTTGGCCTGGGTGTGATTTTTGTTTGCTCATTTGGGTTGCTGTTGTTGACTGAGTTTATGGGTTTGATTTTTGGTCAAATCACTTTGGGCTTTGTCAAGGCTGCAACCTCCCTAGCCGTGGATCAGTTTTAGCCAAAGTAATTTCAACCCATCAAACCATTATATAAGGAAGTGCAGCCCTTTTCACGTTTCATCCCGTTTTCTTTGTAAATAGAAACTCTCTCCCTTTCCATGTTTTTTCCTCTCGACCAGCACTTTAACAGAGCAAAAATCTCCTCTATGTGTCTCTCGATCAGAGGCGTAAGTTCTGGGTATAACTTCCAGCAGCTTCCTTCCTTTTAAACATAAAACATAAAACATAAAAGTTCTCTTCCTTCTCTTTCTCTTAGCCAGCAGCAGTGGTTTCTTCTTAAATAGTAGCAACCTCTCTCTCTCTCTCTCTCTCTCTCTCTCTCTCTCACAGTCCTTTACAGCAAAAAACTAGAAGAAAAACTCTCCATGTGTGTCTCTGTCAGTAATGTTTTGAGTTTTAAATTACTCGTAAGCGCACATATTATTTGCAATATAGTATGCGCAAGTGTGAGGTCGAATCCATATGAATTGCGTTACAAAAATCAATTTCTAATTAAATTAATCATATTTTAACTTAGTGTTGAACTTTTGGGATTTTTATCAAACAAAATAATAAACTAAATTAAAACTGAATAAGAACAATTAAAAAAAAAGGCACTAAGGTTTTAGAATCCACCTCGCCAAGTCAAACAACACATTCTTGTATTTTATTCATACACCTGATAAACAATTAAGCTTTATTCATTGTTCAAGGTTTCGTAAAAAATATATTAAATTATTCAATGAATTCAACTCAATAACAAATCACAACGAATACTCAATTAAAATCAAATTATCTAATGTATCCGTTTTAACAAACAAATCACAATGGATATTCTTTTTCAATCAAATCATTCGATATGTCCATCGGTTGAAACACATTGAATATCCAACTTTTAATAAACAATCATTCAATCAAAAGACATAAATCAATTAATTGAATATTGGACTTCAACAATACTTTGATAAATATCGGAATTGCATAAAATAAAATAACAAGAATGAAAGTGTTATCAAATGCGAGATTTCATCTTCAACCTTAGTCGAAGATTTAGCCCTTTTATGGCTAAAGACAACTTACTCACTTAAATTACAAATATAAACATTGAATCACTTACTAAAGAAAAACTTACCAAAACGTGCATGAAGAAACCCCCACATACGCGTCCAGTTCGTCCCGGTTGCAAAAAACAAAGAGAAAAAAAATAAAAAAATATAGAAAGAACAAAACAGGCTACAGGTGCGAGAACAGCCTGACTTACACGAGAAAAGCACTAAAATATATAGTGCAAATACACTAGTTTCGGCGCCTCTCCCTTAAAGGAAATATATAAAAAATCTAATTGCCCTCTGCACTTTCACGTTTTAGTGCACTGCTAGGTCTTTATTTGGAAAGAATCATGCGTGTCTATCGCTGCTGCTCCTTCTTTGCATGGATTCGGTGTGCCAGTTATGGAGATAAATCGGTTGTCTCATTTTTGCTGCTTTGGAAAGAAATCATTTGCTGCTTTGGAAAGAAATCATTTGCTGCCTCGTCCATTTTGGGAAGAAATCAAGACTTGTGTTGGTCTATCGTGGAGCTTGGTTTCCTGGATGAAGACGCGTGCTGCTCCTTCTTGAGGAAAGAAAATACTTCAATAATTTACACGCAGCTCTAGGTCTCGGTGCTGGCAAAACTCAAATGAACATGTCTTCATTTTTGTGCTAAGCTCGGCTGTTGCCAAATGAAACAGTTCAATTACTGTTCAAGGGTTTTTTGTAATTTTTAGGATGAAATTAAGAGGAAATTAATGGAAATATGTTGATAATTCTGATAAACAGATTTAGGCCAATTCGAGGTAGCCACCCTCCAGTGCTTAATTCTCAAGTTTCAGAATAACCCTAAGAGACTACCCTTGAGGCTTTATATAGAGCCCTTACAAAACGCAACCCTTAAGTAATAAAATGGTAAGACGAAAAATAAGACACAAAACGATAGCACTAAGGCTAAAACGCATAACCCTAGGCCAGACCCAAAAACGCACCATCTGCTATCATTCTAGAAGCCAGCTGGACACACCATCAACCTAAATCACTTCGGATGCTGCCACGTAACTGGCCTTAGAGAACTCCAATTCTTCTTCTATTCTCTCTTCCACGCCCAAAAGACCGCACCTTTACCCTTCTCTCCCCCTTCCCAGAATGCCGTGTGACAATACCCCTCTGATCAAAACACCTTGCCCACAAGGTGTGGGTAGGCGGTTTTGAGACCGTGGAATTCTTCCCACGTGGCGTCGTCGGCCGTCTGTCCGTCCCAGCGAATCAAGAGTTCTATTAGAGGCTGATTATCCTTCGGTCGTGAGCGGCGATCCAGCACTTCTGCGGGTTCCGGTCGAAGGACCCCGTTGGCGTCAACTGCGGGTAGCTTGGGCAAGGCTACGGAGGCCGATCCGAGTCTCGGTTTCAATTGGGAGACATGGAAGATGGGGTGGATCCGGGCCTCCGGTGGGAGGTCAAGTTCGTACGCCACTTTTCCCACACGGCGGGTGATACGGAACGGTCCGTAGAACCGTGGTGCCAGTTTGAGAGCTCAGCGGTGAGAGATGGACGTTTGGCGGTACTGCTGCAGACGCAGGTAAACCTGCTGCCCGATCTCCAGTTCCCGTTCGGTACGTTTTAGATCTGCATATTTTTTCATCCTTTATTGTGCATGTTTGATATTCTGGCGGAGGAGATTGAGGATTTGCTCGCGGTTGCCCAGCACCTCATCTACTGCCTCCACACGGGTGGTCCCTGGAACATAGCTTAGGAGTCGTGGGGGGGAGGGGGGGGGGGGAACACCGTAAACGGCCTCGAAAGGGGTCATCTTGATGGTAGAATGCCAGGAGGTATTGTACCAGTACTCCGCCCAAGGCAGCCAGTAGGTCCAATGCTTAGGGCTGTCCTGAGCAAAACAGCGCAAATAGTTCTCGAGGCATTTGTTCACCACTTCCGTTTGACCGTCAGTCTGCGGGTGGTAACTAGTGCTCAGTTTAAGGGATGTGCCCTGGAGCTGGAACAGCTCCCTCCAAAACAGGCTAGTAAACCTAGGGTCGCTGTCGGAGACAATGGATTGGGGCATGCCATGGAGTTTGAAAACGGTGTGGATGAAGAGCTGTGCGACCTTAGTGGCTGTGTAGGGGTGAGAGAGTGAGGTGAAATGGCTGTACTTTGAAAGTCGGTCGACCACCACAAGAATGACTGAATGGCCTTGGGACGGGGGTAAGCCTTCCACAAAGTCCATTGATATGTCAGTCCATACCCTAGTAGGGATAGGTAGAGGTTGGAGCAGCCCTGCGGGGTAAGAATTCTCATGCTTGTTTTGCTGACACACATCACAAGCCCGAATGAACTGTTTAATCTCCTTCTTCATTCCCTTCCAGTAGAAATCCCTTTTCGCCCTCTGTAGAGTTTTGTCATACCCCGAATGTCCAGCCATGGGGTCACTATGTATATACTGGAGCACCTGAGCCTTGAGCAGGGGAGATTGGCCCAGCAAGATTTTTTGCTTGTAGAACAGGAGTCCATCACGGAGTGAGTACCTCCTGGTGTCCAAATCATTTCCTTGCCATTTAGCCATCAACTGCTGCAACTCTGGATCAACAGCATACTGCTGTTTTAGCTCCTCGATCCAGCTGGCCACGGGAATAGTCAGCATGGATAGGGACGGATCCTCCTTCTCCCATCCCTCTTTCCTGGATAGGGCATCCGCCACCCTATTTTCCACCCCCTTTTTGTATTCTACCACAAAATCATACCCGAGGAGTTTTGAAATCCATTTCTGCTGGAACGGGGTCCCCACCTTTTGCTCCAGCAGGAACTTAAGGCTCTGTTGGTCAGTTTTAACCACGAAGGACTGGCCCAATAAATAGGGCCTCCACTTCTGAATTGCCGAGACCAAGGCAAATAATTCCTTTTCGTAGGTGGACATGTGTAGAGCTTTGCCCTTAAGGGCCTTGCTGAAGAAAGCGATGGGGCGGCTGCCCTGCATCAGTACAGCCCCAATCCCTCTGCCACTGGCATCACACTCGATAAGGAAGGGCTGAGTGAAGTCGGGCAAGGCCTATACAGGGGCGTGTGTAACAGCCTCCTTGAGGGCTTGGAAGGCTGCCTCAGCCGGTTCAGACCAGGAGAAGGAGTTCTTTCTGAGCATATCCGTGAGGGGTGCAGCAATGGAGCCATAACCCTTAATAAATTTCCTATAATACCCTGTCAAACCCAAGAAGCCCCGTAAAGCTTTAAGGGTTCTAGGAAATGGCCAGTCCACCATAGCTCTTATCTTACCCGGATCTGCACAAACCCCCAGTGCAGAAACTATGTGTCCCAAGTACTCAATTTCCGAACACCCAAACCGGCACTTGGACATTTTAGCAAAGAGTTGGTTTTGCCGTAGGAGGTCTAGTGTTTGGGTGAGATGAGTGAGATGAGAGTCCAAGTCCTTACTATAAATCAGGATGTCATCAAAGAAGACCAAGATGAACCTCCTTAGGTAGGGTTGGAAGATATGGTTCATTAGACTTTGGAATGTAGATGGAGCGTTGGTTAGCCCGAAGGGCATTACCAGGAACTCATAGTGTCCTGCATGAGTCCTAAAGGCTGTCTTAGGGATATCAGCCTCAGCCACCCTGATTTGGTGGTATCCAGACCTTAAGTCCAACTTGGAGAACACCTTAGCACCCCATAGTTCATCCAATAGCTCATCCACCACAGGGATAGGAAACTTGTCCTTGATAGTCACCTGATTTAGGGCCCGGTAGTCCATGCACATCCGCCAAGTGCCATCCGCCTTTCGCACCAGCAAGACCGGGGAGGAGAAGGGGCTGTGGCTGGGGCGAATGACGCCCGAGTCCAAGAGTTCTTGCACTATCTTTTCGATTTCCTCTTTTTGATAGTACGGGTAGCGGTAAGGTCGGACGGAGACTGGCTGTGCGCCCTCTTGCAAGGGAATCGAATGGTCGTGGGCACGGTGAGGGGGGAGGCCCTGCGGTTCTTGGAAGACATCCGCAAAATCCGTGAGGATCGAAGAAATGGGGCCTGGCAGGATGGAGGGTTCCGAAGGGAAGGACAGATGGGGAGCTTGTGGGGCTGGTCCCACCAACTGTAGGAGAACTCCTTTCTTCTCATGTTTGGAGAGCTTGAAGGATTCACTATCTTCCAGACTCAGGCTGGGGCCCTGTTGTAAGCCTTGAAGCTGACAACGTTCTCCTCCAAACGTGAAGGCCATTGTAAGAGCTGTGAAGTCCCATAGAATGGGCCCCAGGGTCCGCAGTCACTGGATGCCAAGAACAGCATCACATCCGGCCAGGGGAAGGAGGAAAAAATCAGTCTGGAAGACCAGGCCCTGAAGCTTAACTTCGACAGCCTTGCAGCGGCCTGGACTAGAGATTTCCTGCCCGTTAGCGACTTGAACTGTGATACCGTCACGCTGCCACGGATGAATGCCCAAGGTAGCAGCCAACTTCGTATCCACAAAGTTGTGGGTGCTGCCTGAATCAATGAGGATGATGGCCTTGCCGTACCGGATAATGCCAATGATTCGCATGGTTTTAGGGCTAGGCGTTCCTGTAATGGCGTTTAGCGAGATCTCCGGAAACTCTTCCAAGAAAAAATCGCCCGGATCTTCTTCTGCAGGCTCGGGTGTTTTCCCAGGGGACTCTTCTTCCTTCTCCACTGCTTCCAGGAGAAATAGCTTAGGAGTGGAGCACACATGTCCTCGGGTCCATTTTGCATCACAATAGTAACAGAGTCCCCGCTTGCGGCGGTCCTCCATCTGGGCCTACGTGATCTTCTGGACAGGGACAAGAGCCTGACTCGGCTGGTTGCCCCGCGGAGGCCAAGGTCCAACGCGGCCCTGAGGCTGAGTGTTTGGGGTGCCTCGGGAGTGCGACCAGGGAGCTCCCCTGATCGGGCCAACCGGTAATTCAGAACTCATGCTCCGCGATGAGTGGGTAAACTGCGAGGATTTCCAGACAGGGCGTGCACTCTTAGCAGAGTTGAGCACGCACTCCTCCTGAATTCGGGCAAGCGAATAGGCTTCCACCAAATTCTTTGGATGGAACATCCTTAGGGGTAAGCGGATATCCGCCTTCAACCCACCTACGAAACAACTCAGCTTGTGAGCTTCTGGGAGGTTGTGGACCTTAAGAGCCAGTATATCAAACTGGTTCTTATAATCCTCTAACGACCCATCCTGTTTCAGGTTGGAAAGATTTTCCATGGGATCATCATAAGGACCCCGACCGAATCGGGTCTGCATAGTGTTCACAAGGGCGTCCCAGGTGGTAATAGTGTTGCTCGCCTTAAGTTCTTGGAACCAGACAAGGGCCTTACCGTCCATGTGGAAAGCAGAGATCGAGAGCAGCTGGTTGTCGGGGGTGCCATAGAAGTCGAAGAACTGCTCTGCACGGCAGCACCAAGTCTCCGGGTCTTCACCATCAAAGCGCGGAAACTCCAACCGAAAGGATTTCGGTTTGATTCCATCGCCGGTACTAGTCCCCTCCTGGTGGGAACCTCCACTGCTCGTTCCTTGCTCCAAATTGCGGAAATGCTGACCGGACTCCGTCCCTGCCCTTGGTGAACGCGGTCGCTCATCCAACAGCTTTCGGACCAGTTGGGTTAAATTCTCCACAGCCGCCCGCTGATTCTGCAATTCAGACCGTGCGATCTCCCCACTAGTAACCATCTCAGCCTGCAATTGGGTGAGTTGCCCTTGCAAGTTCTTCAAATGCTGGGATTCGTCAGCCATAGCAGCAGATCTGGTTTTCATAAGTCAAGGATCAAGGGCTCTGATACCAATTGAAACAGTTCAATTACTGTTCAAGGGTTTTTTGTAATTTTTAGGATGAAATTAAGAGGAAATTAATGGAAATATATTGATAATTCTGATAAACAGATTTAGGCCAATTCGAGGTAGCCACCCTCCAGTGCTTAATTCTCAAGTTTCAGAATAACCCTAAGAGACTACCCTTGAGGCTTTATATAGAGCCCTTACAAAACGCAACCCTTAAGTAATAAAACGGTAAGACGAAAAACAAGACACAAAACGACAGCACTAAGGCTAAAACGCATAACCCTAGGCCAGACCCAAAAACGCACCGTCCGCTATCATTCTAGAAGCCAGCTGGACACACCATCAACCTAAATCACTTCGGACGCTGCCACGTAACTGGCCTTAGAGAACTCCAATTCTTCTTCTCTTCTCTCTTCCACGCCCAAAAGACCACACCTTTACCCTTCTCTCCCCCTTCCCAGAACGCCGTGTGACACCAAAACAGGAAAAGAACGTGTGAGAAGAAACGTGTAAAATAGCTGCGTGTCCTGCCCTTCATCAATTGGCGCCTCCACCTCACATGTTGCTGCCAGGATTTGGAAAGATGGGTCTATTTTTTTGGTCCTCCTTGCGCCGCATGATCACACATCCAGATTTGGAAAGAATTTGGTGCTGCCAGCTGCTCATTCTTTGTAAAGAATCGGGCTTGTTTCAGGTATGGAAAGGAGTCGGGCGTGATTCTCTGCTATGATCCTGGAAGAAAAATCGTGCCTCTTCTTCGGTGCTGTCTCTTTTTGCTGCCAGCTCAAAGGTCCAACGTGTGTCTCCTTCGTTTTGTCTTTCCCATATATATATATATATTCCACATTTGAGAGTAAGAGTTTCTGAGAGAAGATCAGACTCTTGAGGTACATTTATGTGACCGGTTTTCCCACTTCTTTGCAATTTCATATAAATATCGTTATTTTCTCTCAATGACCTGCAAAATACTAAAACTATCTAAAAATGTCAGAAAATAACATAATTAAAGGTTTAACAAATGCAAATTAAGGGATCTAAATATACAATATTTGGCGCTCATCAAGCACGAAAAAAATACATAACCTCCTCTCCTCTCTCAGTCAGTCCGCCTGCTTTGAAAGAAAAACGGAAGACTCTCTCTCAAAGCTCTCTCTCTCTCTTTCACTCGCTGTCTCTCTCTGCCATAAGGATATTTTTAAGCTTGAATCTTTTCAAAAATATCCTAATATCATTTTGAAGATATTTTGGGTAAATCCCTAAAGTTTTGATTTTAGTTTAAAGATTAATTTTATGTTTAAAGGGTATTTTAAAAATCTATGTTCAAAAAGTGTTATATTTATAATGCCCAAATTATTTTAATATTCTGTAAATGGGTCGTTACGCTGCTCAAATTTTTTAAAATGTTTTTAAGCATTAGTTACACTAACGTCGTTATTCTGTCCAAATTTCACAAAATGATAAAAAGAATTATTTATATTTATGTTGTTATGCCGTCCATCTATTTTTAAAATATAATACCCATTATTTATATTAATGGGGCTATTATGTCCATTTTTTATACAAAAAGTATTACACTTTTAGCATAATAATGCTCTTATAATGTCTGTTTTACTTTATAAGTATTTTAGGCATTAGCTAGACAAATGTCGTGGTAATGACCATATGAAAATATGTGATCATGTAACTTATCTATTTTTATATCCTGTCATAATATCAAGCAACATTAGGAACCTATATTAAGTTCTTTAGAAGTCAGAAGTGACGAAAGTGTTAAAATAGGTTTTTAGCGATTTGTATCAATTCACTATCACATGTACAAAATTGTATTGTAGTGATCACTTGTGTGGATATTCTTTGAAAGTGGAAAATGGAGTAAGTATAAATTACTTACTGAGCATGATATTGAATTCCATAACATAATGATTGTAGATTTGTTTAAATTGTATGTGTTTGAATAGAACATTACATATTATACTGTTGTGACTAATGAACTTGTTAATAACAAAGCTGGTAAGTAGCAAGAGGCAACAGCTACCAACCGAACCTTAGGCTCCCGTGAAAGATTTAATAATAACAAGACTAGGACCATAGGCTTCTAGCAGCAAACAAATAAACTTTATGTGGAATGAGTAATAGCTCTAAGGACAACCGTTAACCGAGTAATGGCTCTATACAAGTAGAGTGAAAGAACGAAAATAAATAAGACTTTTGCATAAAACTGTCATTATATCATTGCTTTATATATGTGTGTGTGTGTGTGAGAAATAAGGTTACATCATTGTATTATGTGCTTCTAAATAAATAAGTAATCATTATCTTATTGAAATAGTTGACTCACTTAATTACAGTATGGGATTGATGAACATGCAGGTCTAAAGGAAGGAGATCAGGTTGGCTAGGACTCATATGTTGATCCTGATATCTATGGATTACTTTTGATGGCTTTAATATTTTAAGCTAACATTTGTGTAGCCAGTTATATTTATTTGTAATTAATTGTGTTACAACAATTGTTGTATATAACATGTTTAGAAAGACGTTTGTATTTCGATAGGTTTTTATGTATGTGTATGTGCCGTTTGTGACACTTGTTTTGATGTACTTAGAGTACTTAATACGTGTAAGAGAAAACTACGTATCTAATTAATATATTGAGATAATTTAGTCAGCTCTTATGTGTTGTGTTATCAATTCTTAAGTCTTTAGAAAAAAATATATTCCGCTGCGATAGTTCATTTCTAATGTAGTAGTAATGTCATGTGGAAACCAAATGTTTCTGTTTACAAATTTGCTGGTTCAAATTTGGAGTGTTACAGTTATTGAGTTTGGTAATGAAAATCTAGGGTTAGGGTTTGGAATAGGGAAAACCGAGAGAATCGAAAAGGGTATTGTATCTCAAATCTATTGTTGTTTACTGATAATTTCATTGTGTGAGAAGATGATGGAAATGGAGATCATCACCCACGCTAAAATCTAAACCAAACATTATATTTTTAGCTTTTACTTTTAAAATTTATTTTTTATACTTTAATTTTGAATAAAAAAAATATTATTTTAATTTGATTTGCCAAGTGACACTAACAGTCTACAATAAATTTGGAAATCAAACACAGAGAGATCTATTGCGAATAATCGAAAGCTCATGCATTTAATTTCCAAAATTAAAAAGCGAAGAAGTTAATTCAAATCGTGCATTTATTTAGGAATTTATAATGCACTTACTCTTTTATTAATTGGGCCTTGGAGATAATGAGATGTTTGCTGCAACTTTAATAATGCTCCAAAGTACAAGATTGTCGCAAAGTAATACCTCAATCAATTCGAGATCGAATCCAGGAATCTAGAACAAATAATTAAATTAAAACCATAAAATTGAATTAAAGATAAATTGCAACAATTAATTATTTGGTTGGTAAAAAATAGCTTAAATTAAGGAAAAACAAGATATTAAAACACTAAGGCTTAAGGATCTACAAACAACACAATTATTGGTTGTTTTAACAATCATATTTTATAAAAGCTAGTATAGAACAAACTAGGGTTGAAAATGCTACTGCAGATGCGGTTATTAGTAATATCTGTATCCGCATAATGCGGTTATCACTTTTACATATCCGCATCTGCATCCATATCATGCGAATATTATCCGCATATGTACAGTTATTATCCGTTATCTGCATATGAGGTAATATGCATTTTAGGCCTTGAAATTGTAATTCCCGCTTCTAGTAAATACAAAAAGACATTATCTATAGTTGGACATTATTATTCAAATCACACTTGCCAATCATTTTGCCATGAAATTTTCACTTCATAGATTATTTAGCTTCCTGCATAATCTATTTATAGTTGGTAATGAGAAAAAAATTGGAAAACCGCTATTTGAATATGAGATAATACCTAAACGATGTTGTTTAATTAATTTAATATATTATAAAGGGTATGCATATGCGGTTAATAATGACATTTACATATCTTAAAACCGCTATCCGCATATGCGGATAGTGTTTTTTGCTAACCTCGTCCGAATAACGGACAGCGAGTGGTTATTATCCGCCTGCATTTTCACCCTTAGAACAAACCACAAAATACAAGACTAGAGTCAATTATTCTTATCTCAAAGATAGAAACTTTAGACAATTTTTGGTCTCCAAGCCAAGCAAGCTCTTTATCTTTCTCTATCTACTTCTCTCTCTCTCTCTCTCTCACTCTAGGGTTGATGGGTGGTGAACCGGGAGGTTTTGCTAGGGTTTCCTAGCCCTTAGATAGAGTGTTCCCACATTTCTAAGCTTTTGGATGTATTATTATCGTGTGCAACACTATGACCATTCGAACAGTTATCTCAAACCATTCAAACGATGTTCCTAAAATTTTGTTACCTCCTTCGCGGCATCGTCCGAACGTTCTTTAGTATTGATGTTGCATCGTTCAAATAGTTCACAGATAGTTTGAACTTTTTCCTGATTCCCAAATTCTATGTACTCTCTAAGGCCAAGCATTTATAATTTTGGGTGTTCTTTTGCATTTCAACCATCTATTTTGGGTGATTTAGAAAATCAACGATATTAATCTATCTCAGTTTTATTGCTTTGTTTATCAACAAATTATTTCCATAGACGATTTTTGCCACATGTTTTGGCTGGGCATTACAGTCACACTTCCAATTTTCTCCTTATGGTGTTAAGAGGGATTGGGGACACGACAGAAAATATATTCAATTTATTACCAAATCCCAAGCTAAATTTTGACCCAATTTTATAATTCTTTCTTAATGGTCTAAAAATATCATACTACAGATTAGTTAGATTAGTTTTAATCTATTACGAATTAGTTCAGTTTGTTATCTTAGTTAAACATGTGTAATTATGTTATTGGTTTCTAACTTGTATAAATACATATTCAACTCTAATAATTCATTCTTAACTTTAATGAGATAAGGTTTCACTCTCTAGATTCTCTTTCTCTCTCAAAGTTCATCTTCTTTTCTCTCTTCTTCATCTGTTGAATTTCTGCATAATCAAAATCTGATATGGTATCAGAGCATTCATCCATGAATGATTCTTCCGCTCCATCTCCTCCATTCTCAAATGAGAATTTCTCAAGTCCGTTTTTTCTTCCCCATGGCGATAGTCCTGGAGTAGTGCTCGTTTCTCAAATGCTGAATGGAGATAATTTTAGCACATGGCCTCGTTCCATGGAAATGGCCTTGATTGCCAAGAATAAGGTAGGTTTCATCGATGGCACTATTCCTAAACCATCTCCTACTGATTCTTCTTTTCACGCTTGGATGTGTTGTAAGACGATGGTTTTATCGTGGATTCTCAATTCGGTTTCCACTGAGATAGCAAGCGTGTGATTTTCATTGATACTGCTACTGCTATGTGGTTCGACTTGCAAGAACGGTTTTCACAAAGCAATAGCCCTAGAATTTTCCAGTTACAAAAGAAGATTTATGTTCTTGCACAAGGAAACAATTTCGTTAGTGTGTATTATACTCAATTGAAGGGCCTTTGGGATGAATTGTTGAGCTTTCGTCCAGTTTCAAATTGCACTTGTGGAGGATCAAAGGTTCTTGTTGATCATCATCACCAAGAGTATGTGTTTCACGTTCTTATGGGCTTAAATGAATTTTTTGTTAATGTCATAGGCAGATTCTTTTGGTAGATCCTTTACCACCTGTAAATAAGGTGTTTTCCCTAGTAATCCAAGAAGAGAGGCAACGTGAGCTATGTGCCTCTTCTTCCTTTGTTCACGATACATCAGCTCTACTATCTAAGGCTGATTCGTCATCTTCAACTCCATATCCCAAACAGCCACATTTCCGCAAGCAACGTCCCACCTGCACTCATTGTGGTCTTCTTGGCCACAATATTGACAAGTGTTACAAATTACGCAGCTTTCCTCTAGGTTATAAACTTAAGCCGCAACCTGCTTCTGCTCATCAGGTTCAGAATGCGGTTCAATCCTCCGATTCTGCTCAACTTTCTGTGACTCAAGAGTAGTGTCAACAATTGCTTGCTCTGCTTAAGCCTCATGAAGTCCCTACCATTACCACCAGCTAGTACTTCTGCACCTCCACAAGATCACATCTTTTCTAACATGGCAAGTAATATCCAAACTTTTACTCATGTTTCTTGTCCATTAGATAAGAGGTATTATGTTTTTTCTTGTAATTCATTTCTTAAAATTCTACAAATTCGTCACACTTGATTATAGACACCAGAGCTACTAATCACATGATTAGCTCTGTGGCTTTGTTCACTTCAATTACTACCATTGTCTCTTAAGAATTTAAACTGTCTAATGGTCACTTTGCTCAAGTGACACATATCGGTAATGTCTAATTATCTGAACATTTTATTCTCAAAAATGTCCTTTCTGTGAGGCTTTTCATTCAATATAATTTCTGCTAGTCAATTACTCCGAAATATTCATTGTTGTCTCATTTTTAGTGCTGGTTTCTATTTTATTCAAAACTTGCACACTTGGAGGACGATTGGAATGAGTAGAGAGCAGGGTGGCTTGTTTCATTTTCTGCAAACATCCAAGGCATCTACTCCTTCATCTACTTCTGCATTACAATGTACAGTTTATGATCCTACTACTGCTTTTGTTTCTAGTTCCATTAAAACTGTTAAAGCCGATGTTTGGCATTTTCGTTTAGGTCATCTACCACAATTTAAATTGTCTTTATTGCATGATGTACTTCCTTTTGCTTCTTGTAAATCCATTACTATTTGTACAGTTTGTCCTTTAGCTCACCAACGAAGATTAAGTTTTATTAGTACTTCTGTTTCAAGTTCAATTTTTTACTTGATTCATGTAGACATCTGGGGACCTTTTTCGGTTCAATCAATAAATGGCAGCTCTTACTTTCTTACAATAGTGGATGATTTTAGCTGTTTTACTTAGGTTTACTTGTTACAATCTAAAGCTCAAGTTCGTCACTTATTTCAGTCATTTTTTCATCTTATTAAAACTCAATTCCAGCTCAAGATTAAATCTGTTAGATCTAAACATGGGGCTAAATTTTGTATGCCTGACTTTTATTCTGCCAAAGGAATTATACACTAGTTAAGTTGTGTTGAAACTTCACAACAAAATTCAGTTGTGGAGCGAAAACATCAACCTTTACTTAATGTTGCTCAAGCATTAAGGTTTAAGTCTCAATTACCTCTTCAATTTTGGGGTGATTATGTTCTTACCTTGATTCATATAATCAATCGAATACCTACTCCTAATCTGTCAAATAAATCACCTTATCAATTACTCTTTTCCAAGTCTCCTTCATATCATCATTTGCGGGTATTTGGTTGTTTGTGCTATTCATCAACACTTACCCGCAATAGGTCCAAATTTGATGCTAAGTCTAAACCGTATGATTTTCATTGGTTATCCTTCTAATTCCAAGGGATACAAACTGTATGATTTAGCTTCTAAATATATTTTTGTCTCTCGGGATGTTATATTTCATGAGCATATATTTCCGTTTGATTCTCAGCTTACTAATTTCAATTCTACTGGTTGCTTTGTCATCCCTCATCCCATTTCAGATATTAACTCTTCTAGCCCTACATCAGTTCATTCTCAGCCTTCTGTTACTCACAATACTTCTCATGTTTTGACACATAATTCCTCATCTTTTGATACTACAATTTCTTCTTCTCTTGATTTACCTGTTTCATCCCCTCCTATACCTACAAGACATTCCACTCGTGTTAAGCATAGACTTGCATATTTGCAGCATTATCATTGTAATCTAGCAACTCAATCTGCTCTTCCAATCAGTTCTACAAGACATTTTTCAAGTAAACAACATGATATTTCTTCATTTCTTGGTTATCATAATCTTTCACAGTCTTATAAACATTTTAGTTGCTCTGTTTCCTCTCATATTGAGCCTAAGTCCTTTTCCCAAGCTGTTAAATCTCCTCAATGGCGTGATGTCATGGCTACTGAGATTAGTGCTCTTGAAGCAAACAAAACTTGGATTATTACGAATCTTCCTCCCAATAAACATCGCATTGGTTGCAAATGGGTGTACAAAGTGAAGGTTAAGGCTAATGGTGAAATTGACCATTACAAAGCTCGTTTGGTGGCAAAAGGATACACTCAATGCAAAGGGTTGGATTACTATGATACCTTCGCCCTGGTTGCCAAGCTCACAACCGTTCGATGCCTTCTTGCTCTTGCTGCCATGAAGAATTGGCACCTTCATTAGTTGGACGTTAATAACGCATTTCTTCATGGAGACTTAGATGAAGAAATTTATATGAAGCTCCCTCCCAATTTTGCTACTATAGGACCATCTAAAGTCTGCAAATTGCAGAAATCTCTCTACGGTCTCAAGCAGGCCTCTCGACAATGGTTTGCCAAGTTCTCCTCTACTTTGATTTCTCTCTTCACTCGTACACAAGCTTCTTCCTTTATTGCTTTGCTTTTTTACGTTGATGATATAGTCATTGCAAGTGATAATGTTGCATCAGTTTTAGAACTTACTAAATTTCTTAATAGTGTGTTCAGCCTTAAAGATCTTGGTCCATTGAAATACTTTATTGGTATAGAGATAACCCGCAATGTTAAAGGCATCTCTATCTCTCAACAGAAATATGCTTTGGAAATCATAGAGGATTTTGGTGTTCTTGGTGCTAAACCAGTCCTCTTTCCCATGGATTCGAATCTTAAATTATCCCAGGGTGATGGTGAGCTACTTGATGATCCTTCTAGCTATTGCAGATTAGTTGGCAGATTGGTTTACTTAACCATTACACGGCCGGATCTTTCCTTTTCAGTTCAGCTCTTAAGTCAGTTTATGGATTCTCCTAGAAAACCACATATGGATACAACCTTTCGGGTCTTGAGATACTTGAAGTCCTCTCTAGGACAGGGTCTCTTATTTCCTTCTAATTCGTCTCTTAAGTTGAAGGCCTTTTGTGACTCGGATTGGGCTGCATGCCTTGATACTTGTCTATCAGTCGCCGGCTTTTGTGTTTTCTTAGGTGACTCTCTAATTTCCTGGAAATCAAAGAAGCAGCATACGGTTTCAAGGTCCTTTGCTGAGGCCAAATACAGGTCCATGGTTGCCGTGACTTGTGAGATTACTTGGTTACTTGGATTGCTTAAGGATCTCCAGTGTTGTACCAAAAATGGTGCAAACCTAAGTGTAGGCTTTCGCAAGTAATAATTCTCGGTAAGTACGAGGTCGATCAACAGGGAATGATCAAACACGAGAGAATAATTTTTATTATTATGCAGAAAAAAATAAGAAGAAGAAATTTGACTTTGGTTTCCACTAGAAAGTGGAGCAATGAAATAGAATTTGAATTAAAAAGTAAACTACGAAACTAAAATAAATAAGTTGGCTTTTGAAGAAATTAATGGAAATACTAGGATTTCAAGGATCCACCTAGCATCATTTTACGTATTCATGAGACATATAACGATAACTCAATTATGTAGAATTTCAATTCTCTTAATCGGACAATACAACAATAAAGCACTCTTAAAAATAAAATAAACTTAATGTGGTTTAATTAGAATTTGATTTTGATAACATGACACAATAAATTAAGCATCTATTATTAATTCGAATCATATCAAACCAAATAGAATAAGTATTGGATATAAGCAAAAATAATAACAAATCAAAATAAATTTGCCATCATGAAACTTCTTTCAAATTAAAATTATTCTTGACATTCAATTATTAAACCATGAAGATCGAACAACAAATAAAATGGTTTCACAAAGACAAAAAAAAATACTAGGCTTCACCTCTAGCCCTAGCTAGAGATTTAGCCACTCATGTCTATAAAAATAAATCTCATAATCAAAGTACTAAACATAAAATAAATTGAAAAAAATAAAATAAAACTCTGCTTCAAAAATCTTCAATGCCCTCTCTGCCTACTGCCCCTCTCCTTTTTTCTTTTTTTTTTCAAGAGAAGAAGGAATATTTAGAGGCTACACGTTCTAGGGCTTCCGCGCCTTCACAATCTAAGGAAAGACGGGTGTTATTTTTGGTCTAAAAAAATTCTGCGCACTTGAAATGGCGCCTCCAGATATGGAAAGAAACCTCGAGCAAATCGTGGCTTAGCTTGGAAAGAATTCTTCCCCTCAAGTGGCGCCACACACCATGTGTGTTTCTCTCTCACTTTTTTTTTTTTTTCTTTTGGTCCCAGGTCCCACGCATGTCTAGCTTCTCCATTTCATTTATTTCTTTTCTTCTCCTTTTATTTCTTCTTTTCTTTTGGTCTTCTACAAAATAGCTCATCCTTTTTATTTTTCATTTCTTTTTGTAATTCCTACCAAGAAAAAAAAAATACAATTCATTGCATTGATATCAATTTAAGCTCACATTTAATAATTAAACAATATTCCACAATTAAATGTAAAAGGCAAGAATTAGAATAAAACATAGTACGATAATGTTTATATTAATAGAGAAAATATGCACTTTTAAGCTATTATCACAACTTTCTCATTCTCAAGAGGCTTTGGTATTCTGTGATAATCAGGCTGCACTTCACATTGCAGCAAACCCGGTTTTCCATGATCGCACTAAACACATAGAATTGGACTATCACATTGTGCATGGGAAAATTGCTCAAGGGTTGATTCAGACATTACACGTTAAATCTGTTCATCAACTTGCAGACATTCTTAGAAAAGCTCTTCCTCGTCCTGCTTTTCATGATCTTTTGTCCAAGATGAATGTAATCAACATATTCCATCCATCTTGAGCGGGGCTATCAGATTACAGATTAGTTAGATTAGTTTTAATTTGTTACGAATTAGTTCAGTCTGTTATTTTAGTTAAACACGTGTAATTATGTTATTGGTTTCTTGCTTGTATAAATACAGATTCAACTCTCATCATTCATTCTTAACTCTAATGAGATAAGGTTTCACTCTCTGGATTATCTTTCTCTCTCAAAGTTCATCTTCTTTTCTCTCTTCTTCATCTGTTGAATTTTTGCACTATCAGAATCTGATAGAAAATACATTTTAGAATCCTAAACCATTTTTCTTACATAATTACTGACCAAGCTCCTAAAAAAAAAGGATCAAAATAAATTTCTAAACTTGGTGAATTTATTTGATGCGATTCAGATCCATTTACCCAAATCAAAAGCGTTTAACCCTGACTAGTTCAAAATCCTTTCATGGCCCATCTTAGTCCTAATTTGTTCCCCTTTTACCTTAGTTTTGTCTCAAATAGGTAACAAATTCTGACAAAATTTATATTTTTCAGCGAAATTTGGGTTCTTTTCCGACAATAGTTTTTATTTTATTTTTAATTGAATAAGGAAATGGTTACAAGGGAGGATTATTCCCACTTCTGATCCAAAATGAAGAAGTGGACGATCCTATGAATGAAAAAGATGTGGACTCTATTAAACTAGATAAATCTTTATCACCTAACAAAGATTAATCTATCTAGATTTGAATATGAGTTCTAGTTTATCTAAACTATCTTGATAGTCGTTGTATAGGTTTCTACCTCTAGTCTTACTAAGCTTATCTTTTGATAAGCTTCTATCTTGTATAGTCCTATTATAAGACTAACTCTTATTTGCTATATATGAAGATCACTGACCTACGGTTAAGGAAGGTAGAAACATCAAAAAATCATAAACTTTATATGGTATCAGAGCATATCAAGACAAACGTCTATGGCAACTCCCCCTCCTATCTCCGAAACTACCTCTTCCCAAACAGCGCCTCCTGATTCACACCCACCTCAAACCAATTCTTCTGCAAACCCAACAACACTTCAACATGTGCATCATCATATTTCTGAAAAGCTCAACTAAGATAACTAAATCTTATGGCGATTTCTTATGGTTCCGTTCCTTGAGGGCCAAAATCTCTTCGGCTATGTTGATGGAACTCATCCACGACCACCCCAACGTATTCCCGATCCCACTTTCTGTCTCCTCCTCTCTAATCCGGAATATCAGTCATGGTATCATCAAGACAAAATGATCTTCGGTGCCATCATCTCCACCCTTTCGGTTGAAGCCTTACCACATGTTATTGGTCTTTCCACCTCTTGGGAAGTCTGGCTCACCTTGGAGACCCTGTTCTCTGCTCAGTCTCCATCACGGATCATGCAGCTCAAACAACAAGTTGCTACCTTGAAGAAAGGAGCCCTTTCAATCTTTGCTTACTATCAAAAAGCACAGGGATTCTCTCACCTTTTAGTTGCTATTGGCAAGCCCATTGACGCATCGAAACTCATCTCCCACATCCTTGCAGGTCTTGGTCCAGAATATGATCCTCTTGTCACCTCCGTGACAACACGCCAAGACTCCATCTCTCTCAACGAAGTCTACAGTTTTATGCTCTCCTATGAGATGCGTTTAGAGCAACACAAATCATCCATTGATTTGTCTATCTCCACTACTAACACTGCTCAGCATCAAGGCCAATCTTATCCTCAATTCAACCGTGGCTCTTCTACTGGCTAGCGCAACAACAACTTCTCCTGCGATAGAGGCCGTGGCCGAGGACGATTCTCACCTCAGCAATTCTCCTTCTCTGGTCTAGGTGCTTCTCAGCGCCCCACTTAGCAGGTTTGCCATAAACAAGGTCACACTGCCTCAACTTGCTGGTTTCGTTTTGACCAAGGGTATCAAACTGAAGCTTCTCCGCTGCATGCCAACCTAGCATCTGTTTCCTTTGCCTCTGATTCTTCCTGGTATCTAGACACTGGCTCCAACGTCCATCTCACCAATGACCTCTCCAATCTCAACTTAAATGCAGAGGAATACACTGGAACTGGCAAAATTCGAGTTGGCAATGGCCAAGGTTTGGAAATTTTACATTCTAGTCGAGGTATCTTGCCTACACCTTTACACAACTTTCTTTTACCATCACTGCTCCATGTCCCTAAAATCCAGAAAAATCTTATATCTGTTAACAAGTTTACACATGACAATTAGGTTTTTATTGAATTTCATCCCACTTTTTTTTTTTTTTTTTTGTGTCAAGGTCCTCCAAACCCGCCAGCTGCTCCTCAAAGGCCCAAGTAAATCCGTTCTCTATCCATGGCCCTCATCTCGTGATCATTTTTCCAAGCCTCTTATTGCCCTCATTGGTGAGAAAGTTTCCATGGATCAATGGCATCACCAGTTGGGTCATCCAACTTCTCCTATCGTTAGTCAAGTTATCAAATTCAATAAATTGCTCGTGTGTCCATCCAAGATCAATTCTGTTTGTTCTTCGTGTCAACAAGGAAAAAGTCACCGTCTCCATTTCAGTTTAAGTCCTTCTATTTCTAGTCGTCCTTTGCAATTACTTTTCCTTGATGTATGTGGCCTTGCTCCACTAAATTCTGTAAACAATAACTAGTATTACCTCTGTATTGTGGATGATTTTAGTAAATATACTTGATTTTATCCTCTCAAACTAAAATATGATGTTCTTGCCACTTTTCTACGTTTCAAACAACTTGTTGAAACATACATTGGAACAAAAATAACATCTGTCCAAAGTGACAATGGAGGTGAATTTCGCCCTCTTCAAACCTCCCTCACAACAATGGGAGTCTCCTATCGTCTAAGTTGTCCATATACTCACCATCAAATGAGGTCTGTCGAAAGAAAACATCGACATATTGTCGAAACAGGCCTTACACTTCTTGCCACTTTTTGTGCACCAATTTCTTTTTGGGATTTGGCTTTTGAGACTGCCGTTTATTTAATTAATCGGCTCCCATCCAAAGTCACAAAACAGAAATCTCCCTTTGCAAAGTTATTGCAAATCTCCCCTGATTATAAATTGTTGAAAATCTTTGGTTGTGAATGTTGGCCATTCCTTCGTCCCTACAATTCCACCAAACTTGCTTCCCAATCTCAATCTTGTGTCTTCATTGGTTATAGCAAGAATCACCTAGAATATAAGTGCCTTCACATCCCTTCTGGCATGGTTTACATTGCTCGGCACGTGGTATTCAATGAACATAATTTTCCATTTTCACAATTTGTTACCACCCAGTCTCCACCTCATCAACTTTCTTCCTCTGCCTCTATTCCTCATACAATTCCAGCAACCAATCATATTCCTGACCTCCACAGTTCCACACCAGAAAATTCCCACAATAGCTTACCAAATTACTCCCCTAAACCTCTAATTCCCTTCCACTCTTCAACAACTTCCTCCTCATCTGCACCAACCGAAACCTCCCCTATACAGGCCCTAGTTCCTTTAAACCAACCCTCTCCTTCAAGAGTGCATGGCATGATAACTCGATCCCAGAATCAGATTTTCAAACCTATTAAGTTCACAGATTGCTGAATAAGATATCCTACTCCTCAAGCACTCACGGCTTCACTCCAAAGTCAGGAAGTTGAGCCTACTTGCTACACTCAAGCTAGCAAGCATGCTGAATGGAGAAAGGCAATGAATCAAGAGTTTGATGCACTTCTCAAAAACGGTACCTGGTCACTTGTATCTCCCTCTTCTTCTATGAACATAGTCGGGTGCAAATGGGTTTTTTGAATAAAGATGAAGGCTGATGGGTCTATTGAGCGCTACAAGGCTCATTTAGTAGCAAAAGGGTTTCATCAACAACTCGGAATTGATTTTTCAGAAACCTATAGCTCTATAATCAAGCCTATAACCATTAGAACAATGCTATCTCTTGCTATCTCTACAGGTTGGCCAGTCTATCAAGTTGATGTAAGCAATGCATTCCTCCATGGCAACCTCCAAGAAACTGTCTACATGGAACAACCTCCTAGATCTCAGCATCCATCTCATCCTACAGCAGGTTACAAACTGCACAAAGCCTTGTATGGTTTAAAGCAAGCACCAAGAGCATGGTTTTCAAGAATTAGTGCTTGGCTTACAGAACTCAACTTCAAGGGCTCCAAGGCTGATTCATCACTCTTCATCTACAAGGTTAATGGCATTCAAATTTTGCGTTAATCTACGTTGATGATATCATCATCACTAGTTCACATCGAGGAGCTATATCTAAACTTAGACAAGATTTACACTCCTCTTTTTCTCTAAAAGATCTGGGTCCTTTAAACTTCTTTTTAGGTGTTGAAGCTTCTTAGAAATAGGATGGACTTCACCTATCTCAGCAAAGGTATATTTTGGGTATCCTCAAAAAGACTAATATGGAGCTGGTTAAGCTTGTCTCTACTCCAATGTCCTCATCTACTAAACTCAGCAAGTTTGAAGGATCAACCATTATAGACCCTACACTCTATCGCAGCACGGTTAGGTCTCTTCAATACCTATCTCTCACACGCCCAAACATAGCGTTTGCTGTCAACAAGGTCTCTCAGTTTATGCAAGATCACTGAGAACCTCACTGGATTGCTATTAAATGCATCTTGCATTGCTTGAAGGCCACAATTGAGCACAGTTTTTGCATCCACAAGCTCTCATCTCATCAACTAATAGCCTTCTCGGATTTAGATTGGGCTGGCTGCCTGGATGACCGCAAATCTACATTTGGTATTGCGTCTTCTTGGGTAAAAATATGATATCTTGGAGTTCCAAAAAGCAGCCCACTGTGTAATGTTCTAGTACATAATCGGAGTATAAAGCCCTTGCAAATGCTTCTGCAGAGCTGGTTTGGATTCAGACTCTACTAAATGAACTTCGGATCTCACCTCCATGTGCACCAACTTTATTTTGTGATAATATAGGTGCCACCTATCTCACTTCCAATCCTATCTATCATGCGCGTACAAAGCACATAGAGATAGACTATCATTTTGTTCGTGACCAAGTTACAGATAAGTTATTAAATGTTTGGTTCATCTCTGGAAAAGATCAGATTGCTGATGTCCTCACAAAGCCTCTACCTGCCAGCCGGTTTCTTCTCCTTGCTTCCAACCTCAACGTTAGGCCACCTACGTCGAGTTTGAGGGGGTGTATTAGACTAGATAAATCTTTATCACCTGATAAAGATTAATCTATCTAGATTTGAATATGAGTTATAGTTTATCTAAACTATCTTGATAGTCGTTGTATAGGTTTCTACCTCTAGTCTTACTAAGCTTATCCCTTTGATAAGCTTCCATCTTGTAAAGTCCTATTAAAGGACTAACTCTTATTTGCTATATATGAAGATTACTGACCTACGGTTAAGGAAGTTAGAAACATCAAACAATCATAAACTTTATAGACTCTCCAATAGTAGACCCAAACTAAACTAAAATAGCGTTGAAATA
Organism: Alnus rubra; assembly: GCA_028654335.1. Classification (NCBI taxonomy): domain Eukaryota; kingdom Viridiplantae; phylum Streptophyta; class Magnoliopsida; order Fagales; family Betulaceae; genus Alnus; species Alnus rubra. The sequence continues at coordinate 751,481 of JAJPGS010000166.1, read as the reverse complement.
ATTACAAATAATAGAAAATTTGCTAATGTCGACTCTTTCTTTAAGGCATGCACCCGCACTTTTGCAACAACTTCGTACATGAAAATGCATGCTAGCTAGTCCTAGCATGGATGATAATATGATATTAATTGTAAAACTTTATAATAAAACATGCGAAAAACTAGAATATAACAATTCAATAAGAATACATGTTTTTCAAGCTGTGTCTCAATACTCATCTCCCATTACACTTCTGTATCATTGGGTAGAAGTGACAGTTTTCACCAACTGTCTTTATTAAAAATGGAAAAATTCAAGAGCTGATGGGCAGCGCCACATCAATCTAATGATATGAAGGTGAGGCGAGAAATCGGTATATAGAATTGTTGTATTCTATAATCCACAATGTATAGTTTAAATAGATTTGCTAGGCAATGAAACATGGTTACGATATTCTGCAAGTGCCCACAACGGGAAGGTATTCCTGAAAAGCGCGTAGTGCAACATGTCATTCTTCATAAAAGCTCCAATAAGCTCCTGCAATAAAAATATATATGCAGTAAATGGTTATATGACAAAATCATTTTCTAATATAAATAAAAGCTACTTTTGGTGTAATTTTTAATTAATGCTCCGTTTGTTTTGGCGTAAAATGATTTCTGTTTGACCAAAAATGCTTTGTAAATTTTGGAAAATGATTTACGCTTTTTAAAAGCGTAAATCATTTTCCAAAGGCGCCAGACGCATTTGACCCATTTTAAACGACACAGTCGACCTTCCCGTTAAAGCAGTCGACCATCACTACAATCTTGCCGGTACCGAAATCCGACAACCTCAGGTCAATGTCGCCGGAATCCGGCCACCAAACTGATCGGATTTCAATCGGCTGGCCGGATCTGGCAGAATAGCCTGGCCAGAACGGCTGGCCGGCCGGATCTGGCCAGAAAATCCCGGCCAGAATGGCCGGATCCCTGCCAACTGGCTGGGATTTGGCCAGAACGGTTGGATTCCGGCCTACTGGCCGGATTCCAGCGGTTATGGCAATTTCCGGCCAGTATGCTGGAGTCCGGCCGTTCTAGGCTTGAATCCGACAGTTTTGGCCGGAATCCGGCCAACCCAGATTCTGACGAGACTGTTCGGATTCTGGCCTTTATCTTAGATTCTGGCTATAGTAGCTAGAATCCGGTAAAAGTGGCCGGAATCTTGTTGGTCAGTGACGGAATCTCGTCTCCGGTGATTTTTATATTATTTTACATCAATATTTATATGTTTTGAATAAAAATTGATTTTTATAGGTTAATATGATTGAATAAAAATATAAAAAATATTTGTGATTTTCCGTACGCACCAAACACTAAAAAATGTTTTCGGCGAAAAATATTTTTCAGAAAAATGACTTCCTTGAAACTATTTTACGACGGAAATCATTTTACGTCGAAACAAACAAAGCATAAGACAAGGAGTGGTACCTGTTGGGGGAAATCACCGTTCTCCATTTGAGAATTGATCAATAGCTTTGCTGCACGTTGAAGAGGACTAGGGTCTCTCTCTGCCTATTATTATATATATGACAAAAAATTTTATACTTCAAATCTTTTGAAATAAGTATATGGAAAATTAAAATGATTTATGAATGAGTTAACTACTGAGTGCTTAAATCATGAAGTCACCTGCTGAGCATGAATTAGGCCCATTAAAGCCATTGCAGTCTGCACCAAATTTGATCGATTTCCCTCAAGAGGCGTATATTCCTGTAAACCATGCACAAAAAATATTTTGTATTTTTGTTTTTGGAGATAGTTAGCAACTAATTCAAGATCAGCTCTTTGTTACTGCACTAACTAACTAAATTTATGCATCAATGAGGGCATAAGAAAGATTATTTGAAGGAAAGAAATTACCTTGTTTGTGCATGAAAGATAGCTCTCTCCCCAACCCCCATCATCGTTTTGTGTTTTGAGTAAAAATTCCACACCTTTTTGCATTGCTAGACAATTTTGATAAGTCTTGCCAGCAACTTCTAACCCTACAAGTGCAAACCAGGTTGCATATATGAAGCAAATTCCCCAAATTCCGTACCTGCATGTTAGAATATAAATTAAATGATTAAATTTTTCAGTTTTTATCAGCTTAAACTTTTAGAATAAGGGATGATTTAACTTGGTATCAAAGCAAATGTCATGAGTTCGAACTTTGACGATTCAAACGAATCTAATTAACTCAACAAAGAAACATACCATGAACCATTAGGCTTTTGTGTGTCTTCAAGGTACCCTACAGCTTTTTTGATGAAAATTTCGATCTCTTTCTTCCTGTGCCCCGGATATAATTTCTTGAACAAAACCAATGCCTGTATTGTTGATGAAGTGCACTCAACATACCTGAATCACCTGCTTTTTAGTCCTTAAGTAATTTACAACATAAACAATTGTTAGAAAGAAAAGGTGCCAAGTCTTACTCATGCTCAACCATATTGTCCTCAAGAAATTCTACAGGATTAACCAGCTGAAGAACAACACAGAAAGAGAATACCTTTGGTCAATTATTGCTAAAGATGCCATCAAAACAATAATACTGTACAAGGTTTCCACTAACACTATATGTGATTGGAAGTATCTCTAAAGTTGAAATGGAAATTAAAGCAGACGGGGGAAAATGAAATATGATTTTTTTTTTTTTCCCAGTCTCTGAATATCATTTAATTATCATTTTGCTGTTAGATTGTGGTGTCGATGGCTTCCACTGGTTCAAACAATAAGTTAATTCAAAATGTTGAAGCATTTACCTCCAACCATGACGAGCCAGCTGCTGGCTCCCAGCCTGGTAGACCACCATTTTTACTCTGCAATAGTACTCATAAGATGGAGCTTCTTATTACAGTAATATGTTGGAGAGACAAAAGGAAACACAAGTTTATCAAATTTGTGCAAACATAAAGTAGTTGGAATACACGATTCCAGTACAGTCTAATTCTCACCTGCAGAGAAATTATGAAATTGACTGCATCATATAACCTTTCAGGTTCCATTTTCTCACCGACAATTTCTGGTGGCAGCATAGAGAGCAACAGTATACACTGGCATATAAGATAGCTCAATGATCATTAACCCCTTTAAATGTGGATGAGGTGAGGTTCAAGTCTCAAATTAATTGTACTTGAAGATAATGAGTTACCTTTAAAGCTTCTGCAGTGCAATCAGAAACAGTCCATCCATGATCTTGATCAGAGAAGGGCCATCCCCCTTTAGTAATGTGACGAAACATCCTTCTAAAGTCGCCAGGAGGATTATCCTTGACCTTCCCAGGTTTACGTTTGTTGACAAAGCAAGGCAAAATGTTAATGAAAAGGATCTAAACCCATGCACGTATAAACTGCCTGAAGAGACATACGTTTATTAATACATATGAAAAATGCTTGAGGCACTATATAACTTTTACTACAAAATCATTTATAAATTGCTAGCTTTGACACTCCGACTCCGTAATTGGTGAATGTAAATGAGAAAAACCTGGGATTTCTTTAGAAAGTCGTGTCCTTTCATAAGGGTAGGTCCAATTTCATCACTGAGATTAGTAGCGAGCAAAGCTTGGATGGCAAAGCTAGCATCCCAAACCTGGCTACCATAAGTCTGCATGTATATGAACAGGAAGTATAAAAATTGGGTAGACGTACGTACAACTAGTAATTTCAAAACAAAAATTATTACTTAAAGAGAAGGCGCCCTGGCTGAATATAGAATGAAAAGTATAACTTGGGAAGCGTCTCCAATGTGATTGAAAATTAAGAAAATTTATTTATTTATTTTTATTTTCAATTTGAGAAACAAGAATAAATAAAAACTGTAAATTCTCAAAATTCTATATATGATAGTTGTGACTAATATATATGTCTACTAACCTGCAACTTCATTCCATCTTCTCCAACCCATAAGATATCATGTATCCTATGAAGATGCTTCTTAAAGTAAACCCCATGCGGATCTTCGATCCAAGTAGCTAGCGTAAAAAATGGCTGTCCAATTGAAGGGGCATAAGAGTCTCTCAAGTTGAGGAGTAGGCATATATAACTTGATCATATATATATATATATGATCGAGGAGTGTATGCGTGCGGTGTATATATATATATATATATATATCTATATATCCTTGATCGATCTCTATGTATTCCTTGTATATAAAAATGAATAGTGTATTTATTTATTACCTTGTCCACCCCTCCAATGACAATGTAGCGACTACTCTCATCTTCATAATGAATGTGTTTCATCACTAGTTGAAGAGCCTTATTTCTTAGCTTGTTAAAAGGCCAACGAGTTAGAAGAGGCTCCGTGAGCATGTAAACACCATCCCAAACCAAATCTTGTATCCAATGATGAGGATAATACAGATCCTCCTACGTACGTACAACAATTAATTAATTAATTAATTAATTTTACAAAAATTGTTTCATTTTCTTCTATATATATGTATAATCAAATTAATTAATAAATATTGTTGTAAAAATTAAATGGTATATATATGCAAAAATCCATCATCACCTTCGCACATAAGTGGCGTGCTGTCCTCCAATTAATAGTATGGTAAGGTTCAACATACAGCTCTTCTCTCAACTCTAAAATGAGAGGTGTTATCGGCCCAACAAACCTCTTCCCGTACAAATATGAAATTGAAAAATAAGTTACCCGAAGATAGCACCAAAGTGTTGCTGCATACATGGGATAAATGTATAATTATCAACGGAAACTTCACTTGTCTCTTTATGTTTTGACACTTTTGCAATCATATTCTTAAGTTTAAAAAGTTACAAAGTCAAATTTAATTTCCAAAAAAATTTACAATGTCTCCTTTACCTCGGAATTTTCTGTTAAGAATCCGTTTGAGTTTGCAATTTCAAAACGTACAATCTAAAAATAGCGTTTTAAAAATCATATTTTTACTATCTTTTTATCTTCGTAAAGTTGATGTGGCTTTTAAAATTATATATGATTGAATCAAAATTCAATAATGACCCATATATTTTAAACCGAATAATAATTTTAAAAGCCAGAAGAACTTTAAGAAGATAAAAAGAGAAAAAAAAAATGGTTCCACAATTTATATATATAAAAAAGGATCGAGATGGGGTGCAAATTAACCAGGATTAATCGGAGGGAACAACCAAAACTCTGGGGGCATCGGCTTGCATCCAGACCATTCATAGACACCAAGCAACTAGAAGAAAATGGTAATTAATTAGAATTAATTGGTAATTATTAATGAGTGAGAGATAATTAAACACAAAAAATATATATATATGTACCGAAAGCCAAATCTTTCCCCAAGAGAGTATATGAGTTGCACCACCGTGGTCTCTAATCCAGTTTCGGGACCTGGCACAAGCATTGTCTTGACCGCCATCCGCTCCTTCTCCAAGTATGCGCATAGCAACGTAGCACATAACTGTGCTAAACATGCTGCTCTCACCCTCTAAATGCAGCCCCCACCCACCGTCTTCGTGCTGTACGTACGGACGTTATTAACTTTAAATTAATTAAGCAACTCCAAATCAATCGTATAATTAATGTACCTGTTGATTGTATATATATCGAAGGATTTCTTTACGATGTTCTGCAGAGAACACAGCATCAAGATGCCCTGTAAGGTATAGACACATGATCTGCATTTTTTGTTTTTTTATTAAAAAAAAAATTAATTAATACTAGTTACAATTAATTAAATTATTGCAATATCAACCGGATAAAACTAAAAGTTATGCCGATTTAACCCATAACAAAATATTTGAGCAAACATGAACATTGAGCAATGATCACTAAGGTTTTTAAAGGGTAACTCAATCGTCTGGGTATCACGCCTCATGAAGTGGAGGTCACTAGCTTGAATTCTCATTCTCTCTCTTGTGTGGACACGTAAAAAAAAAAAAAAAAAAAAAATCACTAAGCCTATTAATTATATATGCTAGAGCTAAAAGGAAAATATTAATTATGTTATCATATATACTAGTTACTTAAATATTGTCTTTTATTTACTTAAATATACACCGAAAAATTCTAACTTAATTTGACTGATCATTTTGGGCTATATAAGTCAACTATTGGAATTACAAAATAACATTTATATTTTAAATAATAATAAAATTAAATACTACTAATAACTTGAGGTCTATATAATGTACATGCGGATGCAGATATTTGTAATATTTGTAGCCACATCCGCAAAATGTGAATACTAGTTTTAGATATCCGCATCCGCATTATGGGTTTACTAACCGCATCCGTGCAGTTGTTATCCGGTATCCGCATATTAAGTAAATGACCTATTTTAGTCTTTTGAGCCTTATTTGGATCTCTATTAGAGCATATTTTAAACGATTTTAAAAATAATTTAGGTTAATTTCTAGTATTTTTTGGGATTGTTTTAATTATTTTTTAAAAGCCCTAATCTTTTGAAAATATATTGATTTCACATTATTTTTACATTTTTGTCCAAGTATTACATGAGGTAGAAAGCAACACAACCAACCAATTAAACCAATGTAAGGCTATTCCAAAACAACATTATTTTAGTGAATATATTAAATATAATAAGTATGAGGATGCATGCAGTTTCTAAAACCGTCATCTGCATTCGCATATGCGGATAATAATTTTTACTAACCGTATCCGTATTTGTGGGTTAATATCGATCGGTCCACATGTACATGTACCCCTACTAATAACCTAATTAATTAATAAAACTTAAAAACGACGTACTCCATTATTTATTTCTGATAATGGAGATGAAAAGAAGATACCATGCAAGGAAGGGAATAGATTCCACAAGTATTTTCAGCAGGCCAATGGCCGTCGCTGGCCTGCAAGGCTGTAAAGATGTTGACGGCCCTCCTCATCGCGATTGTGGCGGTTTCATTTGAAATTTGCTCACCATCCTTGACCTTCACTTGGGGAATCGTTTGTTTGAAATTTTTCTCTCTTAAAAACTGCATTATAAATCATAGAATATTTAATCGTAACAAAAAGGACATCCTTAATTAATTGACGAACAAATTTGGAAGGTTGTGGTGATATAGTATAAATCTTAACCATAATTAAAAAACATTAAACAATCACGACATATTATATATGGAATGACTAAACTAATTAAGAAGCTCGTTCGAAAAATAAATGAACAGAGTTTGAACAGTTATTTAGTTCGGTGATAAGATCGAGTTCGGCTCGCGTTAAAAAAATAAATTAATTGAATTAAACTTGAACATTCGATACTTAACTGGGTTCAACTGGATTACAACCCTAGTCATTGTCATCAATGTCGTATCCCATACAGTTTTTAGTAACGACACAGTCGTTAGCCCTAGTGTTTGGATTGTTTCTCTGAAAACCTAGAATTAAGGAAAGGAAATTTGGATCATGGATGTGCTTGTCCGGCTATCTGACCACATTGTGTCTATATGTTTCTCTGAATCTTATGTCTGATGTAAATGTCTTGACTCTTGATGCAGAGAGACAGAGAGAGAGAGAGAGAGAGAGAGATGTAAATTTGCTATAGAATAAAGAGAATTTATCCTCTGGGTTTGGAGCTAGTGGGCTAATAAACTCTTGGGGTCCAGTTTTGGAACCACACTCTTTTGGACTTCATGTTGTATGGAGCTCAAGGGTACTATAAGTGAAACACTGAAGCCCAATTAAATGCTAACGAAAAAATTGACCTGATCATCCTACAAGAGATTGAAGGACCGTTTGGATTTGTAATTTTAAAATGTACGATTTGAAAAAATAATTTTTAAAAACGCTGTTAAGTGTTTGGCATTTGAAATTGTAGTTTAGCCTTTAAAAATTATATGTTTTCAAAAAGTACCCAATTATCTGTGATTTAAAAAAGTAAATTTTTTAAGTTTTCAAATCCTAATTTTTAAAAACACAATTCCAAACGATTCATTTTTTTTTTTTTTTTTTTTGTGATTTGGTTTAAAATTGCATTTTTTTTTGTTTACAAAATCATAATCTCAAACGTACCTGAGAGAGAGAGAGAGGGATAAATATTGGGTGTGTATAGCAAACCATTCTATTTTTTTTTTGTTTTTTTTTTAAATATTAATAAAAATTGATTGATATGATATAAATATGAAAAAAAGTAAAGAAAGTTGTTTGTAAATGAGAAAAAAGAAATTTGACTTTCTTTTGAAAAAAATAGTAAGAATTGATTGATGTGATATAAATGTGAAAAGAGCTATGAATTTTTTGTGAGAAAAAAATGAAAAAAGTTATTTGGTAAGGTGAAGAAATGAGTTTGACTTTTTAATAAAGGAAAAAAAAAGTGGGTTGCCAAACGGGCTCAGAGAAGTCCATTCTCTTCTGGGAGGTTCACATATCAATTTTTAACATTATACATAACAATTTTTATAGTTTTAATATATTTATAAATATTTTTTTGGAAAAATTACATTTTAACCCCAAAACTACCAACCGTTTTGGAAGTAGGCCCTCAAACTACCAACCCTTGGACTTTAGCCCCCCAAACTATCAAAAAGTTTTAAAAAAACTTATTTTATCGAAATATGCTTATAATACCCCTGCCACGTGTAATTTTTCAATTAAAAAAAAAATTCAAAATATATATATATATATTAAAAGAAAAAAAAAATATGGGGGTGGCCGACCACACCATTTTGGCCAAGGGGTGGCCCAAGGCCGGTTTGGGGGTGATCGAACTACCCCCATGGCCCTTGGGCGGTGGTTCGGCCAAACCCTAACATTTTTTGTTTTGTTTTGTTTTTTTTTTTCCATTTATTTTCTTTATTTCTTTTTGGCCCTTGGGGGTGGTTCGGCCACCCCCAAACCGGCCTTGGGGGTGGTTGATGCCAAAATGGGGGTGGCTAGCCACCCCTAATTTTTTTATCTTTTATTTTTTAAAATTTATTTATTATTTATTTTTTAATTGAAAAATGACACGTGATAGGGGTATTATAGGAATATTTCGGTAAAAAGGGATATTTTTGAAACTTTTTTGTAGTTTGGGTTGCTAGAGTTCAAGAGTTGGTAGTTTGGAGGGCTACTTCTAAAAACGGCAGGTAGTTTGGGGGGCTTAAATGTAATTTTCACACACACACACACACACACACACATATATATTATGATGGGTGACATGTTTCATAATCTAAGTGGTTCTGATGTGACATTTAACGCTTTCGGTTAAAAAGTAGACGAAAGTTGGGTCATCTATTTGTTATTTTTGAATACCACATGAGACTCTCAATTAAAACATTTTTATACTTTGGTCTTAGATTGTTCAATTGGCCGGGATTCATTTGTTTAAACTTTGGGCTTGAATTAATGAATTGAGATTTGAGGTGTCCAAGAATTTTGGCTTGAATTGTTTGCAATCTTACAAGAGATAGATTCCTTTAAAAAACAAAAGAAACAAAAGACGGGAATGATTAGAATGGGTCGTCCGTCCTACGATCATGTTAACATTGATGGATAAAGTTACAGTATATAGCACTTATCATATAATTACATATATGCATTACATATACTTAATATTTCAAAATAAATTACATAATGTGTTTAAATCATTATTATTTATGATCTTTTAAATGATTCAATTCACAAATTAATAGTATTTTGGTTAATTTTCAAGCTAGCTATCTCATGCATACAATTTTTTTTTTCCCATTAATTAAGATTATAGGTTGGTTGGAAAACGCAAATTATATAAAGAAGATGTAGAAGATCGATGAAGGTGAGAGACCTGCAATCGCCAGAGGAGGTCGCTGCTGTTCCTGTTGTTATGGCGGTTATCGGAAAAATGTTGACGAGCATCTTCAACCTCGGCTCGCTCCTCAGCCGTACCAGCATTAGGGTCGAACTCCCATATTTGCCTCCCCACGAAGTTGTTTGTGCTAAAGAGGTAAGGGTTGTTCGCACCCTCCCCAATCTTCACCCTCCACATTCTTTAGCATGCACTACTCGATCTCCCCTCCTATCACTCACAAAATATTGCTCTTCTATTTATATACACTTCCTTCGATCTTTAATTAAGTACGTACGTAGCTAGGTTATATATATATATGTGTTGACTAATTAATCGTTAAATTAAAGTTCATTAACTTATGAGAGCCGCCAAGCACTACCTGAGAGTTGAGAGCCGCCTCTCTTAATGCTGATTATCTTGCTTGCTTTGGAGGGAAACTAGCTAGCTAGCTAGCCAGCTACCAACTTATTAACACCATTACCATTTTTTTTTAATTTTTTTTTGCTACAGTTATTTTTCCTTGTAATTGATGTAAATTAGCTGGTAACTAACTGGTGGAGCTAGTCTATAAATTACGGTTGCATTTTAATAAAGTAGTTTTTTTTTTTCTTTAAAAAAATTTAATAAAAAATTAGTAGTTTGTAGATAGCTAGGATGATCGAGTTAGGCACACATTGAACGTCCATTAGTATAGACGTGACAACTAATGGGGTTAAAAATTGTTCTTGGCTGTACCAACACTTGCAGGCACAACTTTTCTTCTTGGCTGTACCAAATCGATCGATAAAATGATTGTACGTGAGTGTGTCAAAAAACTAATTGTACTAAAGGTAATTAAAAGAAGAGATATTTTTGAAACTTCGTAGGTGCAAACTCCCTCTTAGGGTCAGTCACTACGCTCGGAAGGTTCGACTACCACCTTATGTGGGCCAGTCGTTCAGCGAACGAGGTACATCATAGCTATAGGTACTGTGGGATACCCTGATCGAAAAAGAAAAAAGAAAAAAAAGGAGATAGTTTAAATGTCCTTCTCTTCTCCTGTTCTTCTTTTATACAATATTTTTAGAAAATTAGTCATTAAATTTTGGGTTACGCACCTTTTTAGTCCCTGAGTTTTGGAAACTTTATTTTTTAATCCCTGAGTTTCAATGTGCATCACAGATGATACATAAGTTTTGTGAAATGACCAAATTAGTACCTCGGTTAACTTCTCTGTCCAAAAACTAACGGCCCGCCACGCCACTGACACTTAGCACCACTAGAAACTCGACATTTGTCCAGTCAGATACGTCAGCATCCACTTAAATTCCAAATCACCCAAACACCTCCACATCATACACCCACGTCATTTGTTTATTTTGGGGGGAAAATATTTTACAATTTAAGAAACTTAAAACTGAAACTCAAATATTTCAAACAAAAAATTGAAATCATCTCATCGTTCATCTTAAAAAGAAATCAAAAATGAATTAACTTGTAAATTGAAAACCCTAATCCCTAAACTCCCTCTCGACCGACTCCCTCCAGATTTCTCTCCTGTCGACTCCACAGAACTGGCCGACTCCCTCCCGGACTCTCGCTCGATTTCTCTCCCGTCGACTCCACAGAATTAGCCGACTCCCTCCCGAACTCTCTCCCGTCGACTCCACAGAACCTGCCGGTCGGTGCTCCGTGACTTGCGGTCTTCTCGCCGAGGTATTTTGCCCATTTTTGTTTTTTTAGAGAACTTGTTAGAAGTTTGTTTTGTGCTATATATATGGGTTGTGTATTGTGATTGTCGGTTGAATCTTTTTTTTTTTGGTTTTTGGAACAATGCTTGTTGGTTGTTGGGCAAAGTGATGAGGTTATAAAAACTGAAACTTTCGGTTGTTGTGGGTGGAAAAAAGTCGGGTAGGGCTTGACCATCATCACGTGTTATTGTCTTTTGTTAGGTAAAAAAAACCAACAACCAGTTTGGTTGGGTTGTTGTCCAGCACATTGCATTTTGGAATGTATTGCTTTATTGCATGTCTTTGTCTTTTTTTTTTTTTAGTTTACTGTGTTTGTGGTTGCACATAGTGGGCAAAAGGGTCCCAATTGGGCAAAAGGGAACAATAAAGTACAAAAACATTATTATTAGATTAGTTTCACCCTGCAACTAAGTTAAGACATGATAAAGGATCTAATCCATAATGTGTTCACCAACTATGAACGTCAAAACATGCTCAGCTTGGTAAAAACTAGAGATACACATTACTTTTCACATTAAACCGGGAAAGATTACACAACCTGTAATAATCACATTAAACCGGAAAATATTATACAACTTGTAATAATTACATTATTGGGTTGTTGCCTTGGTGGAGGATTTGATAGGGACTCAGGGGAGCCAAAAAAAAAAAACCAAAAACAGGGATAGACTAGACTTTTGTCAAGTTGTGTTATGATTTAAGATTCAAATTATCATTGGCTTTAGAAAGAGAGAAGATTTTATTTGAAAAGTTTTGTGATTTATTTGTTTGTAATCTATATTTTACACATGGCTAGTTGGTATGAAGTTTGAAAGCTTCTTGGTATTTAGTGGTACCTAGTTAAGTGTAAAATGAACTTTTCCATGGTGAATAGTTTTGAAATTAAGTCGAAAAAAAATTAAACTTGTGAATGAATTTATAGTTAGGGGGTATTTTGTTATAGTTTATGTAATTCTACATGATTTGTACCATATTTTTAGGTCCTCTGCAGAGTTTGCATAGGTGGCATGTCATGTATTATTAAGTGTCGAGATTAATTCTCGACACTTATGGTCTGCCATTCAGTTTTGGATAATAAGAATGTTCACAACTAGTTTTTCCTAAACATACTCCTGGATGATTGATACAACTTAACTGTGGCAGTGATCATATCATATCCCATTCCTTTTGTTAGAGGGTCTTACTTGTTTTTACATTTTACATACTCTCTTTGGTAGTTAATTTTATAGTTTTTATTGCTAGAGTATGACGATTCTTTTTTGTTTAATTCACAGGGTGCGGAATATGTCAGATCCAACATTTGAGCTACTTGTTTACCATCATGGGTCACTATCTGGACACAGGATGACCTATCTTGGCAGATACATTTTGACAATTGCCGGTATAGATACATCCCAGTTCAAGTTTGGAGATTTGACCAACATTTTGGAGTGCTACCTGGAATATGAATACAACAACATGCCCAAAATGAATTACAAGTTTGATGATGAGACCAACAAGCAAATACACGGTCTTACCGAAAATGGTGATTTCGTTACTCTGAAAAAAAGGTTGTTGAATAGTGACAGGAAAAAGCTGCATGTTTTTGTGGATCATGAAGAACCTGTTTCTATTGAAGTGGTAGATCTTGTTTTGCTTTTGACCTAGTATCCTGCAGAAGTTGAGATAAAATATGCGGAGGAGAATTTGTCAGAGGACCCACCCCAGGAGCCAACAGTGCAATAGACACCCCAAGAGCAAGCAGTGCAACCTTTACCATAGCAGCCAAGGAAACGGCCACCCGAGCGGCCAAGGAAACAAAGGGATGAGGAGGAGGAGGAGGAGGACATTGAGTTGACAGACGGTGAGGTGGAGGACATGTTTGTAGCGAAGGAAAATGATGTACCACGCGAACCCAATGATGATATAAATACCTATTTCAGACTTGGGATAGAGATTCCAAAGTGGGCATTGGAGTCGATGCAGCAAATGACCTAGACTCGGATACATATGACAGTGAGTACTTCGACAGTCTAGACAGTGGTGAAGAAAGTCAAGGGTCAACTGTAAAGCGTAAGAAAAGATATCCCGAGTGGAAGAAAAAGCGGGACTGGAGTCAGACAGTGGAGTTGAGTGTATGGTTGAGGTTTACAAACCCGAAAGAATTTAAAGAAGCATTGCAATTATTCACAGTGCAAAACAACTTCGATTACAAGTATGTGCACAACGACAAAAAATGGGTAACTGCCCACTGCAAATCATTATGTCACTGGAAAATACATGCCTCCTGAACTCCATGTAGAAAGTATTTTCAGATCAAGACTCTCTATGATGAGCATAACTGTGGCAGTGATTACTACAACAAGAAGGCAACTATAAGGTGGGCTGCAAATCGATATGTAGAGATTTTTCGAGACCAAAGAAACTTTACGGCTAGGGCGTTGCGGGAAATGATACGCCGAGATTACAATGTGCAGATGAAAATACTGAGTTGCCATTGTGCAAAGAAGATGGCAATTGATATCCTCGACAGAAGAGATGGTTCACAATATTGTCACACCCGAGAGTATTGCAGTGTATTGCGGAAGTGGAATCCCAGTAGCTCAGCTTACATCCAAAGGGATAGAGTGTTCTTCCAGAGGATGTATGTTTCTTTGGCGGCATGTAAAGAAAGATTCTTGGTAGAATGCAGGCCGATGATATGTGTTGATGCTTATTTCATTAAGACCAAATGGGGTGGGCAATTGCATGCCGCCATCGGCCGTGACGGTAATGATGACATATATCCTATTGCATATGCGGTATGCGAGACCGAGAACAAGGATACATGGACGTGGTTCTTGGTCCAACTGTTGGAGGATATTGGTTATCCACGGGAGCATATATGGTCGTTCATGTCGGACCGACAAAAGGTAATATCTAATACAATTATCGTACGATCATTTTTATTTTAATAACATTTGTTTGATATTTATTTTTTGTTTACACAGGGGCTAATCGATGCTCTGGAGGACCTAATGCCCAGTGTTGAGCATCTTTATTGTGTCAGGCACTTGCATGCAAACATGAAGGGGAATGTGTAACACCCTACTTTTACAAAAAGCGTAAGTGAAATTTTTTCGATTTTCACGTGACATTACTAACTCATCAGAGTTATAAATTAGCAACGGAATGTAATTTTTCTTTAACAATGACACATCAGAGCTGACTAAATAACCTCAATATAAAAAAATAATAACATTTTGTTCTGATATAATAATTACATCCAAAATAATAACATATGTGTCACAAGCGAATCTTAATAAATACATAATTACTGTTTTCTCCAACCTAACAAATATTACATATTAAAATAATTATTCCAGTAGTCTTGACCTTCGATCCACCCTGCAAAAACTCGCATGAGATTGCAGTTATCACCACAATCTCATGCTGTGGTCAAGTGAGTCAACAGTCTTTGACCACAGTGAAATACTGCATTATTTAAAAGTACACTAAGCAATCAAATGATGACAGTTATATAAATACATGCACAACCATATATACTTCTTGCATTAACCTTAATGAGAACCTATGTTCCATCCATTTGAAGCCTATGCTTTACTTATTATGAGCCTATGCTCCGTTAGATTGAAGCCTATGCTTTTTTTCGTTATGAGCCTATGCTCAATGCTTATTAGTAGAAGCCTATGCTTCATAAATCTCTTAGGGGGCCTATGCTCCCACTGGTGGCCTATGCTCACCAGCTTTGTTATTAATCCTTGAACCTTCGGTTTATCTGTCGGTCTTATCAATGTATTGATGCCTTGGTACCTAAACTTTCGGTTTACCCGTTGGTCTAGTCAATTGCTTGATGCCTTGGTACGTAAACCTCAGTTCATCCGTTGGTCTCCTCAATTCACTGACGCCTTGGTATCTAAACCTCCAGTCTTTTTATTAACCCATTCATAACTCATAATATGATTATGCAAACAACATCAAATATATAATTCCAACCAGAGCATGTTAAACATATCAAATGCCAAATGATGTGATCTTACAGATCAATTATAAAAGACCACTCGCAATAGGACGAATCCTTTATAGGATATGGCTATTTTTGAGGGTATCGAACCTCAAGGACTGTTCTTAGATGGATGTTTATCGAATACTCAGAATTAATTCTAATCTAACTCAGAAAGATATTTGGTTGTTTTGGAAACTAAATTAAAGCATAAACAAGTAATGAAATTTAAGGAAAGAAACATAGGGGTTGAATCCACCACAAACCTCATCCCAATGATCATTCGTACTCATGTGGGATTCTCAGTAAACACACGATATGATGCGCGTATGGTTGTCAATCATACAACTAAATCGACAAGAAAATACTTTTGTTTTGGAGAAAATGATAAATCATCTTAGGTTAATACGGATCGATCACCTAAACATTGTTTGTGATACGATCCATACTCCCTAGCATGGCCTATACAATCCCTAAACAACATACATATCACCCAGAATCAAGAATAACCCATCCTAGGTTGCATGAATCATCTACCCAAATTACGCTAAGCTAAGATGTAGCATGATTTATGAATCCTAAGTATGACCTATCAAGCTTCTTGAATGAATGCCAATTAATACCATTTCCTAGCTATCATCCCCATAATCACAGAAAATAAAGATGTTGAATTCATTCAAGACAAAAGACTATCTTATAGACAAGATGGAATGTAATCAAGAATGAGTATTTTCATTGAAGAACACTTTACAAATAGTTTTGCAATTCCCTAAGCTAAACAATCATCGTGTATACTATGAAAATCCCAGCTATGAATACAAATTACATCATAGAATTTGGAGAGGGTTTCATCAATTCCCTATGAATAAGAGATTAGTCACTCATAGAGGAGCTGAATTTCTCTATTGAATTAGCGAAAGACATCTCCTGGATTGTTCTGTAGCTTCTGAGCAGGTTCCACTCTGAACTCAGAACTCCCTTTCTTTCTGCCCACGAGCTATCTCCTTTTATCCTTTTACAAAATCATCTCCTATTTCAAAAATCCCGTAGCTCATTCAAAAATCCCTCTTTTCAAGGGATTCTCTCACCTCCAATCTCTCATTCTCAGTAAAATCGAGTCAACACTACTTTTTGGGGATCACAGAGCTGTTCTCGCACTGACCAAGTCCTTCAAGAATCTCTCTTCCTCCAAATCCGGCGCAGATCGCATTTCAGATTCTGACTGGACCAATTTGGCTCGATCCAAGTAAATATTTAGCTCGAGCCATATTTGGTACACTTCGCTCGAGCCAAGTTATGAAGTCGCTCGAGCCAGATTGGGTGTACTTAGCTCGAGCCAAGTTATTAAGTAGCTCGAGCCAAGTGTTGAATGTGCATTTGTTTTGAGGAAATCCATGATGTAGAGTACACATTTACCATAAGACTTGAAAACACTAACAAACAGAAAAACATGACAAAATATTATATTATAAAATAACTAAGGTTTAACAAATACGAGTTAAGGGGCTGGAATGCATAACATTCAAGGCTTATCACCAAACCATATGCATACAATTAAATAAAGCAGACTTCAACACATAATCAAAAACCACCACATGAATCATCCCGAGTGAGTAAGAAATACTCACAGTAATTCTTCTGGCTTCAGGAAAGCGTTCGCAGATATAATCACTGCAATATGTACATATATAATACAAGCAAATAGTGAATTAGTATAATTCACTAAAAATGCATTTTCATCCTATTCTAATTTCTGACCTTTAATTCTTAATATAATTTCCTATTTAAATATTATCTCTTATTTTCGTTTGAACATTACCACGACATAAAAAATTGGTCCAATTACATTTTATTACTAATCTTTTATGCGGAATTTATTACAGCATTTATTAAGATCCTTAAGCATAATATTTCTTTTTCCATTTTTTTATTTTTAATTAATATAATGTCATTTGGACATTATAATGACATATAAAATTGATTAATTATAATGCCACATATGTCATGTGGGCATTATAACAACATTTATAAATAATGATCAAAATACCCATTTTAGTTAAAATGACATTATAAATGCTTTAACATTAAAAATCATATATATATATATATATATATATATATATATATATATATATATATTTATATCAAATAAACATAATAACCTTATTTTATTCTTATAAAATTCGGGCAGAATAACGGCATTAGTATTAATAACGTCTAAAATACTTTAAAATATTTAGAAGGCGTAACGACGCTTTTGTAAAATAGTGACTTTTTATTCGGGCATTATAACGATGTATTTATTAATTAAATACTCCGCTTGAACCTGATTTAAAACCAACATTAACATGTTAATAACTTGTTAACTAATAACTTTAAAACAAAACTTCTAATAACTTTAACTTAATAAAATCAACATAGAGATTAATAAAGGACTAACCTAAAATATCTCAGGTCAGATATTTTATCCCACTATAGTCCAGTTGAAGGAAAGAGGATCGGTTGAGGGAGTTGAGAGATTTTGGTGTTTCCTTAATCACCAACCGAGAATCCACACACACACAGTTCCTTTTACTTAGCAAGTTGACCGAAAAAGGGACAAGTGGGTTCCATTATTTTCTTTTCCTTCAAGATCTAGAACGTTTTATCTCTTCTTCTTTTCTTTCTCTCTTCTCTTTTGTTTTTGCATAGCCAAACACACGCACACATACACTGAGAGAAGAATAGAGAGTTGAAGGAGAGACTTACGGTGAGAAAGTTTAAGGCTTGAGGTTCACGTGTAAAGCCAAGCCAAGAGGAGGAGGAAGAGAGATTCTGCAACTTAAAAGAGAAGGTGCTGGGTTTTCTACTGCTGGTCTGTACCGAGGAAGAGAAGAGAAGAGATCTTCTTTTCTCTGTTTTGCTGCTGATTTTCTGATTTAAGAGAAAGAAGATGGATTGCTACTGTGAGAGATTAGAGAAGGGAGAAGAGAAGAACTTGGGTGAGTTTCTGCAGAAAATACAGAGGAGAGAGGGGAGAGTTTCTGGTTTGGCTCCACCTTCTTTAGTGAATTTATGCAGCAAAAAGAGTGGTGCTGCTCTACTATGGCTGCTGGAGAGTTTTCTGGTTTCCTGCTGTATACAAAGAAGAGGATGGGTTCTTTGGGGTGCTCTTACTGCCTGCTGTGCCAACAGAGAGAGAAGCAGAAAGAGAGAAGAGGGCTGCTACCGTTTAGCCGAGAGAAAACAGAAAAATAAGGAAGAAGGAGAAGGAAATTGATGTGAGATGCGAAGGGGGCTGCTCTCTTCTTATACTTACATGAAGGGTTGAGATTACTTGAAGCTGGAATTGATCCAATGGCTAGGAAGGATTCATCTCACCTGGGCGTGAAAGGGGGCTGCAACATGGTTAGATGAGTTGTCCAATGAGTCATGCATGTAATGATTGGTTTCTATCTCTAAGAGACGAGTAGTTTGGTTCTAACTATTGCCTTGATTCTCTTTGTAATTAAACTGGGGAGAAAACTGGGCAATATCCACGTGCATGGAGGCTGGGCTGGGTTCACATGGGCAAAATGGGCCAATAAAATTATTAATGCTAATTTTCGTTCAAAACAGGGGTAGTATTTTTCGCAGGTATTTTTGTACCTTAAATGGAGCCCAAAAATTATGAAATTTGGAGAGTAGCTAGAGGACTTCGAGAGGAGCGTTTTGACTTTTAAATCAACCAAAACAGAGTTCGTTTGACCCTATTTTCGTAATTTTAAAGTTTAAGGTCCATTTGAACTTTTATTAAACTAAAACTATAAAGACTCCTTAATAAATGAATATTTATTTTCATAAATATTCATATTTATTATTTTACCTTATTATTAGGTCATAAATCATATTTTAAGATATTTTATTCAATATATTAAAATACGGGGTGTTACATACCTCTTCTCTTAACGGAATTTCGCCCCCGAAATTCGTAAACGTTATATCACATAAAGTTTACATTAAAGAAAGATTTAGATCACTAATCTTTATGTCTAGCGATACCATTTTAAGTGTAACAATTTTAATTACTAATCATGGGTTATCCTAACCTTGATCATTATGAGAGAGAAACTACATAAGAAAATAATGTATATGTTTTCTTCCTATCATTTGTTTCATTAGAAGTCTTTTATCTTATTCTCCTATTATGAAATTCCATCTACTATTTTTAGAAAGAAACTTATCATAACCGAAAACTTCGACTATAATAAGCGGTTGTTCTTAACCTCACAAAAAGGGTGTAAGAAAATAATATTTTTATATAGTACCATGATCTATTTTATGGGTTCGATCTATCGATTATGGTGCGAACGAGTACTAACCTCTATATGGCGTCTATTTTCATATCCGCAAATTCCTCTCTATCAACATCATCAAGGACAAGAGAATATAGCCGTGCTTGAGCAGGTTCTTGTTGTTTATATCCGCCTCCTTGCGGCCTTGGTTCTTCAGCAGGATTCATAGGACAACTTTTCAGGAAATGGCCAGGCTTACCCCACTTAAAACAGTTTGGGCTTCCCATTCTACAGTCTCCCATGTGCGGTTTTCCACACTTGTTACAGCGAGGTTTCTGATTTCTTGATATAGGCGGGGAACTTCTACCAGCATCTGGCTTAGAATCATACTCTATTGCTGGCCTCTTTTCTGAATGCAATGTTTGCTGCTTTAGTCGTCTCTTCAGGTCATTGGCTGCTGCTAATTCACGGATTCCTCTTTCCGCAAGAGACGCTACTTCAACTAACCTGGCGTAGTCCTTGATCTTAAGGCATATGACCCTTTCCTTGATGTGAGGGTTGAGCCCGTTTCCGAACCGCTCTGCTTTTGATTCTTCGTTGGGGATTAAGTTAGCGGCGAACCTAGCGAGTTCTATGAATCTGGCAGAGTATTGTTCCACTGTCATGTCACCCTGGACTAGATTTTGGAATTCGATAGCTCTCAGTTGCCTTTGAGCTCTAGGGAAGAATCGCCTGTTGTATTCAACTTTAAACAGATCCCAAGTGATTATCGTTTCATTTGGGGGTTTTGTTAGCAATACGTTCTTGGAGGTCCACCGTCTTCCAGCTTCGCCTGTCAGCTTTAGTTCGATGTATCTGACCCTCTGTTCGTTGGTGCAGTCGAGGATGTCGAATAGTACCTCCATGTCAGTGAGCCATGCTTTAGCTGCGCTTGGTCCTTCTATACCTTCAAACGATCGGAAGTTGTGACTAGAAAAGTCACAGAGTGAACAACCTAGAGGTTCGACTTGGTTGTTGGGTTGTGGAATACGTGCTATCGCTTTGGCGAATTGCCTAGAGGTGTCAGCCATGAATTGGATCAAGGTTTCATAGAATCGTGGAGGTGGAGGTAGAATCCTTCCGTTACTGTTTTCATGGTGATGTTCATCCTGATTCTTATGACGTCGATATGGTGGCATCTTTCTGTGTCACGATATTTTGTTAACTAAATAAAGATAACACAATTTATTCGGACCTAATAAAAATCACATGGATATTTTCTATCCAAATTATTAATCGAAAGAAGATTTTCAAGTGCTATGACATCTAGATTATTTAGCCTATTGAAAAAAAATGTTTATTCAATCTTTTCTAAATGATAATCTTATCATCCCTTTAATAACTTAAAGGAATGAACAAACACAATTATTGACAAATCACAACACTAAGCATATAACCTAAAGTAGCGTTCTATGCTAAGTGTACATACACATGCATAGCACACATACTCAAAAGTTTTTCATAAAGAATTTTCTTTGTTTCAAAACTTTTTGAAAACATACAATAATAATACAAGAATGAGTAGCCTCATTCCGGAATAAGAGTTTAACTCCATCTATTCATTGGGAGAAATAAGAGTTTAACTCTCTCTTATTTAATGGATTGTTTTACACGAATGGGTATTCCCATCCTGGAACAAGAGTTTTACTCCTCACATTCAAAGGAGGAACAAAAGTTTTACTCCTTGCGTTCAGAGGAGAAATAAGAGTTCCCTCCCTCTTATTTAATGGAGTGTCTCAGTTGCTATTGGAGACAAGTATAAATCAAAAAATATGTCTATAATATAGATATATCATTTTCATAAAACTTTTGTTTTAACAGCATTTTAATCGCGTCAGAAAATCATTTCACAAACAAAAGTAACAATGTTAAAAGATATACTTAAAATACTTAATACATTTTCTTGGGTCCAAAACCAAAATAATTTCTTTTGCAAATCCTTTATTTAGCATGCAATCATGTAGATATATATATATAACTTGTCAATCAAATCTTTGAGCTATTAACTTGTAAATCATATCAGCATATTTTCTAACACACAAATGATATTGATATGCTTACTAACAAGATTACCAAGAAACATATATCTGTTAAGATCATACAATGCATGTATGATCACGTTTAGCAATGCAATAAATAAACATCAAAGTCATATCATGCCTACATCATTATAATTATCACAGAAACATATCATCATTAGAATTACACAATGCAAGCATAGATGACCATATTTAAGAAATCTTAACTGTAGACATCAGTTATTAATCTCATCAACCATAACATTTCATACAAAAGCTTTTATTAAAAGTTGTTTATTTTACCTATAGCTCTTGTGTCATTCCTAGACTTTCTATGGTCAAATCTAACGGTCCTCAGAGAAAACTGATCTGATACAACTTTGTAACGCCCCACTTTTACAAAAAGCAGAAACATATCATCATTAGAATTACAAAATGCAAGCATAGATGACCATATTTAAGAAATCTTAACTGTAGACAACAGTTATTAATCTCATCAACCATAACATTTCATACAAAAGCTTTTATTAAAAGTTGTTTATTTTACCTATAGCTCTTGTGTCATTCCTAGGCTTTCTATGGTCAAATCTAATGGTCCTCAGAGCAAACTGCTTTGATACCACTTTGTAACGCCCCACTTTTACAAAAAGCGTAAGTGAATTTTTTTTCGATTTCCACGTGACATTACTAACTCATTAGAGTTATAAATTAGCAGCAGAATATAATTTTTCTTTAACAATGACACATCAGAGCTGACTAAATAACCTTAATATATAAAAATAATAACCTTTTGTTTTGATATAATAACTACATCCAAAATAATAACATATGTGAAAAATTGAAATGACTTCTAAAAGTAAAGTGTGTGCATAAGTGTCAACAAAAATTAAAGCACAACGGAAAGTAAATGACACAGATATTTTTGTTAACGAAGTGGAAACTCAGTTAAGAGAAAAATCACTCCGGGGCAGCCAAACCCAGGAATTCCACTATTCAGAATACAAAGCTAGATACAAGATAGTAACACTCACATGTACCGATGCAGTGGTCGTACCTTGATCTCTGACGTGTAACCCAACACGAACGCTTCCCAACCAGGTTCACCTACTTGAATGGGTCTTCAATGGAACTCCTTACCTTAGAGCCAACCTCTAAGATAGACTTCGGTTTGCAGCACAACACACTTGAAAAATGGCTTCAGAGGAGATATCACGTCTCTGAGGTCTAATGGAATTCACACCGAATTCTTGCAGTTCTAAGTGCCCAAGGACCCCTATTTATAGGTTGGGGGTCAGAATGGGCGTCAGGTAAATTTTTCCTGGGAGTCGTTCGGACGGACAACTGTGCGACAGGATTTTCCAAAATTTTCGCGGAGAAATCTTTCCTGTATAAGAACATCGTCTAGATGGGATGGCTCGATCGTCCGGACGGACGCACGTCCGCTGCAAGTAATTTCCATAACAGGCTTCGCGCGTCCGGACCATGGGGCAGGAGTGTCCGGACGGCTAAACTTCAACACGCAATTTCCATATCTGATACGCGTGCGTCTGGACCATGAGGGGGAGTCGTCCGGACGGTTGAAGTCGAATCGTTAGTTACCATATACGATGCACCAGAGTCCGGACCACAGCTGTCAGATGTCCGGACGGTTCATTTTGAACTGCGATTCTTGCCTTACAGAGATACGCATCCGGACGGGATACCACATCGTCCGGACGGTTGATTGATCTTCCCTTTCTTGAACTTGGAAAGAATTAGTGAACCGTTCGAGAACTGATAGGCGTCCGGACTTGCTGCTGAAATGTCCGGAGGGATCAAGTTTGCACAGAAGCTTCTCGATGCGGTGTAGGTGTCCGAACGGAAGAAACCCGTCGTCCGGACAGATGATGCTTGTCTGTCTGACGTCCGGACGGAATGACACGTCGTCTGGATGGATGGAACAGTAGACAGATGGGCGTCCGGACGGGATGACACATCGTTCGGACGGTTGACAGGGAACTTTGAAATTCTTCTGACTTCACTCTGAAAAGTGGAATCCCTGTTTGCCGCATCATTACACATAAGTGATTTTGTCCAAATACAAAATATGGCCAAAATACTAACAAACTCCCCCTTTGGCCATTCTGGGACAAAAATCACTTGACCGGTTTGGAAATACATTCCCAGTCCAAAATAAAAAGTACTCCCCCTTTTTGTCACAAAGGGGTCTTAGAAGGACCCAGGAAACAGAGTAATATAAGTTCAACAGTTTATAAAAAAACAAAGACTGAAAAAATGTTGACGAAACCTTCTTTGAGAGAGAGAGAAATCAGCAAAGTTAGAGCCTTCACATGGAAAGTAGCACACACACATATTTCTATCTGAAAAACTAGTCATAAAGCAAGTTAGTATTATGAGAGCATGGAGGTGATAGACAAGTATAACACAGACAAAAGTTACCCTGCCAAAAAATAAAAATAAAAAATGAAGATAGCCTGCTCAACTCATGTAAAGCGTGTGTGTGTAAAGACTCGTATCCATAAGGATTGCATTTTACAAAAACGACAAGAACCACCAGATTTTCTAGACAAGAGAGAAAATCAGAGACAGATTGGCCAAAGGTCAAACCTTATAATTTACTAGGGCCTAGTCACCCTTATCTGATACACTCCCCCTAAGTGACAACATATATTTTGTTTTACTTGTACCATGAAGGACAAGGTAAAAAATTTTACTTGCTCATAGAGGGCAAGGTAAATTTAAGCACATAAGCAGTGATTAAACATTTTAAAGCACAAAACTTTGTATGGATTACTGCGTGTAACTTATGATACTGCAAACTGTAGGGAGTACCAGAATTTATAGGTGCTAGGTTCAACTAGCCTGAGGTCAATTTTGGCCATCCAAGCAAAAATCTCTTCTCTTATCAAAAATTCTAGGAGCAACGAGTCAGAGAAAGAAAAATACGCACCTTCGGGGAGTCTAGGATAGTGCATGAGGTCATCACATGAGATAAGTTACTATCAAATAGAACAATGAGCAGGAAGAAACTTTTGCACATGTCAGACTAATTCTCTTACCCACATGTAAGCATAATATATCAATGCTCAACAAACTAGTAAAACAGAGAGAATACACGAAATAGCTGACATACTTTGTGAAAGACTTAACCTGCTACGAAAACTCCCCCCCCCCCCACCCTATATATATATATATATATATATATATATATATATATATATATATATATATATATATATATATATTTTAATACAACATCATGCTATTAGAGGACAAAGAGTTCATCCTAGCATGGAAACATCATGTCTAGGACATGGCACAAACACCAATGGCTTTCCGAAGAGACTCAAACCTGCTACCATCTAGAGGTTTGGTAAGAATGTCAGCCAATTGATTTTCAGTGGGGATGAATGAGAGAGATACTACCTCGGATTCCACAAGATCACGTAAGAAGTGATGCCTAATGTAGATGTGCTTGGTCCGAGAGTGCTGAACGGGGTTCTTAGAAATATTAATAGCACTAGTATTATCATAGTTGATAATCATAGTATCTTGAGAGAATCCGTAGTCCCCTAGCAATGTCTTCATCCACAGTAATTGGGTACAGCAGCTACCCCCAGCGATATACTCAGCCTCAGCAGTGGAGAGAGATATGGAGGCTTGTTTCTTGCTCATCCAAGCTACAAGATTGTTCCCCACATAGAAACATCCTCCTGAGGTGCTCTTTCGATCATCAGCATTTCCAGCCCAATCTGCATCAGAGTATCCTGCAACAACAAGATTTGTTTCTCTAGAATACCAAATGCCATAAGAAAGGGTATCATTTACATACCTGATGATACGCTTTACTGCAGTGATGTGAGATTCATTAGGATTGGCTTGAAAGCAAGCACAAACTCCTACACTGAAGGCAATGTCTGGTCGGCTGGCTGTAAGATACATGAGGCTCCCTATCATGCTCCTGTAAAGGGATGGGTCAACTGATTTTCCTGCAAGATCACTGCTAATCTTGACACTGGTGCTCATGGGTGTGCGAGCATGACTCTTTCCATCCAATCCAAACCGTTTTACCAGATACTTGGCATACTTAGATTGAGAGATGAAGATTCCCTCAGCATTTTGCTTGACTTGAAGGCCATGAAAGTAGTTCAGCTCATCAATCATGCTCATTTCAAATTCCTGCTTCATTTCTTCAGAGAACTCATGTGCAAAAGAGTCTAAAGTAGTTCCAAAAATGATGTCATCAACATATATTTGAGCAATCAGTTTATGAGTACCTTGATTTATGATGAACAAGGTTCGATCAGCTTGCCCTCTTGCAAAACCTTTGCTTAAGAGATAAGTAGTGAGACGCTCATACCATGCTCGAGGCGCCTGTTTAAGCCCATAGAGAGCCTTCTTCAGCTTGTACACATGATGGGGATGATGAGGATCTTGAAAACCCTTCGGCTGTTCTACATAGACTTCTTCTTGAAGAACACCATTCAGAAATGCACTCTTTACATCCATCTGGTATAGCTTGAAATCAAGGTGACAGGCTACAGATAGAAGAATTCGAATGGATTCTAACCTGGCGACTGGGGCAAACGTTTCATCAAAATCTACTCCCTCTATCTGAGTATATCCCTGTGCAACAAGACGGGCCTTATTTCTAACCACAGTACCATGCTCATCAGTTTTATTTTTGAAGATCCACTTGGTTCCTATGATATTCTGTTCTGTAGGACGGGGAACCAAGGTCCAGACATCATTCCTGGTAAACTGATGGAGCTCATCATGCATTGCAGATACCCATCCTTCATCTTATAGGGCTTCATCTACTTTCTTGGGTTCTGTCTGAGTAAGATAGCAGCTGTAGGAGACTTGATTAGCTACTTCATTGGCAGGCTGAATGACTCTGCTTCTCAATCTACGCCCTTCATCTAAATTCCCAAGAAGCTGCTGAGGAGGATGATTATGCCTCACTCGTGATTGCCTAGGAGGATTAGCTGGAATATCTTCATCTTCGGAGGTAATGGGAGTGGAACCCGAAGTGGTAGGAGAAGATTCATTTAGAGATTCTTTTGAAGAGGGCTCAATAATATCAGTTGGAGCTGCTAAAGAATCAACTGAATCAATCTATTTTTCTTCCCCGCTGATAGATCTCTGAACTCCTTCATCATCAACAATCACATTTATTGATTCCATCATAGTTTCTGTTCTTTTGTTGAAGACCCGGTAAGCCCGACTATTTGTGGAATATCCCAAGAAGATGCATTCATCACTCTTGGTATCAAATTTCCCCAGATTTTCCCTGTCACGAAGTATATAACATTTACTCCCAAATTTTTTAAAATACTTCACTGTGGGTTTCTTACCTCGTCAAATTTCATAGGGAGACTTGTCTGTTTTAGGCCTACGGTAGACCCTGTTGATGATATGATAGGCAGTGTTTACAGCTTCTCCCCAAAAGTGTTGAGCAAGATTCTTTGAGTGGATCATCACACGAGCCATCTCCTGAATTACCCTGTTCTTCCTTTCAACAACTCCATTCTGCTAAGGAGTAATAGGTGAGGAAAATTCCTGTTTGATTCCATAAGAGAGACAGAATTCTTCAAACTTGGAATTTTCGAACTCTCTTCCATGATCACTGCGGATTCTCATAATCTGGCTATTTTCCTCAACCTGAATTTTCTTGAACAAATGCTGAGCTACATCAAAAGCATCAGATTTTTCTCGAATAGGAATGGCCCAAGTAAATCGAGAGAAATCATCTACAACAACCAGAATATATCTTTTCCCACCTAGACTAGCAGTCCTAGTGGGACCCATGAGATCCATGTGCAGTAATTCTAGATTTCTGGAAGTACGAATACCTGAGGTCTTCTTATGAGCAGCTCGAGTCTGTTTCCCTAGCTGACAAGCCCCACAGACTCCTTTTTCAGTCTTCTCCATTTTGGGCAGGCCTTTAACAACATCGTTGCCTGCAATTTTCAATATATCGGAGAAATTTAGATGCCCTAACCTTTGGTGCCATAGCTCACTGTCATCTATGGTTGCTTTGTTGCAGAAGATCTGAGGGTCTGCAGTCAAACCAGCAAGGCCGTAGCAATTGTCAGCTGTTCTTTCTCCTCCCATGAGCCATCTCCCACTGCTGTCAAATATATTACATTCCTTCTTGGAGAATTGCACCACCAAGTCATTATCACAGAACTGGCTGATGCTGAGGAGATTCGCCTTGAGCCCTTCAACATACAAGGCTTCTTGAGATGTTCCGAGGCCTGGGATGTCGATGATCCCTTTACCGATGACTCTGGATTGGCTCGCATCTCCATAGGTGATTCGTCCTCCTTTGCCCATCTGAACTTCTTTGAGCAGAGTCTTATCACCTATCATGTGTTTAGAACAGCCACTATCCAAATACCACAAACAAGTATCAAGATTTTTTAGTGTAGTATGAGAAACCAAGCACAGATTATCTTCCTTTTTGACCCAGACTTGTTTGGAAGTTTTCTTATGTTTTCTAACCAGGACAGACTTTTGCTCATTAGGGGTGAGGTATGCTAACTTCTCACTAATGAGACTAACCTGATTACTTAACATGCTGATTTGTTCTTCAAGACCTGGTTCTTCTTTTCTAGGGATAAGACTTTTGTTCCAAGGTTGCTGAGACCTAATTTGGAAACAATTTGGGCGAATATGTCCACTAATACCACAATGATGACACGTAGGTATAGATTGATTTGCCCCTTTATCCTTACTGACAGAATGAGTATGATTATGAGATATAACAGGCTTAGTAAACATGGTTCTATGGACATACATATCATGAGAAATAGAAGCAACATTGTCCATACTCAATTTAGACATGGTAGAAGTCAAAGAAAATATAACACTCAAGAATTTAATCTTCTCAGAGTGTACCAAGCTCTAATACCAATTGAAAAATTGAAATGACTTCTAAAAGTAAAGTGTGTGCGTGTCGACAAAAATTAAAGCACATCGGAAAGTAAATGACACAGATATTTTTGTTGACGAAGTGGAAACTCAGTTAAGAGAAAAACCACTCCGGGGCAGCCAAACCCAGGAATTCCATTATTCAGAAGACAAAGCTAGATACAAGACAGTAACACTCACATGTACCGATGCAATGGTCGTACCTTGATCTCTGACGTGTAACCCAACACAAACGCTTCCCAACCAGGTTCACCTACCTGAAGGGGTCTTCAATGAAACTCCTTACCTTAGAGCCGACCTCTAAGATAGACTTCAGTTTGTAGCACAGCACACTTGAAAAACGGCTTCAGAGAAGATATCACGTCTCTGAGCTCTAATGGAATTCACACCGAATTCTTGCAGCTCTAAGTGCCCAAGGACCCCTATTTATAGGCTGGGGGTTAGAATGGGCGTTAGGCAAATTTTTCCTGGGAGCTTTCCGGACGGTGGACCATGGCCGTCCGGACGGACAACTGTGCGACAGGATTTCCCAAAATTTTCACGGAGAAATCTTTCCTGTATAAGAACATCGTCCGGACGGGATGGCTCGATTGTCCGGACGGACGCACGTCCGCTGCAAGTTATTTCCATAACAGGCTTCGCGCGTCCGGACGGCTAAACTTCAACACACAATTTCCATATTTGATATGCGTGCGTCCGGACCATGAGGGGGAGTCGTCCGAACGGTTGAAGTCGAATCGTCAGTTACCATATACGATGCACCAGAGTCCGGACCACAGCTGTCAGATGTCCAGACGGTTCATTTTGAATTGCGATTCTTGCCTTACGGAGATACGCGTCCGGACGGGATACCACATCGTCCGGACGGTTGATTGATCTTCCCTTTCTTGAACTTGGAAAGAATCAGTGAACCGTTCGAGAACTGATAGGCGTCTGGACTTGCTGCTGAAACGTCTGGACGGATCAAGTTTGCACAGAAGCTTCTCGATGCGGTGTAGGTGTCCGGACGGAAGAAACCCGTCGTCCGGACAGAATGACATGTCGTCCGGACAGAATGACATGTCGTCCGGACGGATGGAACAGTAGACAGATGGGCGTCCGGGCGACTAACAGGGAACTTTGAAATTCTTCTGACTTCACTATGAAAAGTGGAATCCCCGTTTGCCGCATCATTACACATAAGTGATTTTGTCCAAACACAGAATAAGGCCAAAATACTAACAATATGTGCCACAAGCGGCAGTTAATAAATACATAATTACTGTCTTCTCCAACATAACAAATATTACATATTAAAATAATTATTCCAGTAGTCTTGACCTTCGATCCACCCTGCAAAATCTCGCATGAGATTGCAGTTATCACCACAATCTCATGTTGTGGTCAAGTGAGTCAACAATCCTTG
The DNA here is from genome assembly GCA_028654335.1 of Alnus rubra. NCBI lineage: Eukaryota > Viridiplantae > Streptophyta > Magnoliopsida > Fagales > Betulaceae > Alnus > Alnus rubra. The sequence goes on along the minus strand of JAJPGS010000166.1, from coordinate 721,390 downwards.
ACCACAGTGAAATACTGCATTATTTAAAAGTACACTAAGCAATCAAATGATGACAGTTATATAAATACATGCACAACCTTATATACTTCTTGCATTAACCTTAATGAGAACCTATGTTCCATCCATTTGAAGCCTATGCTTTTTTCATTATGAGCCTATGCTCAATGCTTATTAGTGGAAGCCTATGCTTCATAAATCTCTTAGGGGGCCTATGCTCACCAGCTTTGTTATTAATCCTTGAACCTTCGGTTTATCCGTTGGTCTTATCAGTGTATTGATGCCTTGGTACCTAAACTTTCGGTTTACCCGTTGGTCTAGTCAATTGCTTGACGCCTTGATACGTAAACCTCAGTTCATCCGTTGGTCTCCTCAATTTACTGACGCCTTGGTATCTAAACCTCCAGTCTTTTTATTAACCCATTCATAACTCATAATATGATTATGCAAACAACATCAAATATATAATTCCAACAAGAGCATGTTAAACATATCAAATGCCAAACCATATGCATACAATTAAATAAAGCAGACTTCAACACATAATCAAAAACCACCACACGTATCATCCCTAGTGAGTAAGAAATACTCACAGTAATTCTTCTGGCTTCAGGAAAGCGTTCGCAGATATAATCACTGCAATATATACATATATAATACAAGCAAATAGTGAATTAGTATAATTCATTAAAAATGCATTTTAATCCTATTCTAATTTCTGACCTTTAATTCTTAATATAATTTCCTATTTAAATATTATCTCTTATTTTCGTTTGAACATTACCACGACATATAAAATTGGTCCAATTACATTTTATTACTGATCTTTTATGCGGAATTTATTACGGCATTTATTAAGATCCTTAAGCATAATATTTCTTTTTCCATTTTTTATCTTTAATTAATATAATGTCATTTGGACATTATAATGGCATATAAAATTGATTAATTGCATTATAACAACATTTATAAATAATGATCAAAATACCCATTTTAGTTAAAATGGCATTATAAATGCTTTAACATTAAAAATCATATATATATATATATATATATATATATATATATATTTAATAATGAAGATAACGAGTATTATGAAGATAATGAAAGAAGATGATGAAAGATAATGATTTAAAATAATTTAACAAAATAATTGGAAAACATAATACAAAGGAGAATCATATAGTGAAGACAAGGAAGAGTTAATAAACATACTTGATATTATTGATTCGAAGAAGATGATACAAAGCCTTGATGCGAGGCAAGATAAGATACAAGGAAGGGAAGGGAATAGTACTGATAGTACTGATACAAAATACAAAGGATAGAAAGGCTAAAGGCTAGAAAGGCTGATGGCTTCTTTCTGAAAGCTTGTAAACCTCTCAAAAAACTTCTGCCTCTAAACATAACTTACATGCCTTTATATAGGCGAAAAGAAAAGGAAAATTACAAATATAAACAGTAGAAAATATTCTACATATCTTTTGAACAGTAAGGTAGGTAATAATTCAATCTTTCGTAACAATAATTCTGGGTCGTTGGCAGCAATAATTCGACGTGATTCTGGACAGCAGCAATAATTCAATGTACCACGTGTCTTTTGAACAGTGAAACACCAATAATTCTTGAGTAGGTAATAATTCAATGCTCCGCATGACTTCTAAACAGTAATGCAGCAATAATTCTGAGTCTTCTGAGCATCATTTGTCTTTTGCGTCGGCTTGATACAATGATCCAAAAGTCTTGATACCAAAAGTCTTCATGAATAATACAGCAAGTCGGCTTGATACAATGATCCAAAAGTCTTGATACCAAAAGGTCTTTATGAATAATACAGCTCATAATGTGATACCAAAAAGTCTTCATGAATAATACGGCTCATAATGCTTCTCCATAATTCAACTTCATCAATGATCATAAATCTAAATCTGCATAATCTGTATAAGGATCTTGAGAATATCCTGCTAATACTGGTTCATCTTTATCTTCATCATCTGATAATTGAGATAATGTTTCTAACAAATGTTTTATGAATTCTTATTTGGAACTGGAGGATGCTAATTTTGCCTGATTGATACTTTTCTTTAGGAGAAACTGATTCTGATCTGTAGATTGATTCTTAGATAATCCCATGATTTTTGTTATAATATCATCATAATCATACTTGTCCCACCACTTGATAGAGATGGTACGAACAATATATTTAATGCTATTATCAGGATTGGGAGAGACAAAGTTGTAATCCCAGGACAAGATCCAAGGGATATTAAAATGAAGAAAGAAATATAATTCTGGAGGGAAGAGATTAAATGGAGCAGGTGAAGGAAAATTCTTTGAATATTCTAATAATTTGTTACAAAGGGGGGAAGGTAGGATACTAGGTTTAGCTCCAAAAAGCTTCCACCATTCATCAAACCATAAAGGTAAATTTTTGATTTCATGAATTTTATCAAAGGTAAAAAACCAAGACTGTTGATAACGATTATTCTGAAAGAAAAATGTATTATACCAAGCTTTTTGATAATCAAAATAATTATAAGTTTGAGGAACAAAGGGTTGAGAAAATCTTTTTCCTTGCCAAGGATTATGACTCCACTGAGCAGGAGAAAGAACATTTTTAATAGTGCATTTGGAGAAAGCAATCCTTTTATGATCAGGATCATATTTGCAAGGGGTGTGTGATAGAAGGACTGATCCAGAGTCAACAAGTATGAATTCATAAAATTTTTGATTTTTATTTTGGTCTTCTGGCAGAAAATCCCATCCTGGTGGGAAGACTTTTGTGACTAATTCCCTAGCATTTTTCATATGTTGGTATTCAGGTTCAACAGGAAATAATTTTGGCTGGTATGATTTATACTTATGCAAAATTTGTGAAGGTTGGGAAATTGGACTAGAATTCATGCTTTCTGAAGAATGTTCTTTTGGCTGATTCTTTGAGGAGGATGATGCAGCTTGGGCAAAGGTGGTTAATTTAGTAGGCAAGGGAGGAAAATTTCCTAGAACAGTAAACCTATTCTGAGAAGGAATATGATTCATAGAAGGAGAGGTAAATGAAGGATTGGTTAAAGATTCCTTATTCATGGCATAATCTGCTGGATTTTGTATTTTTGATCTATCTGGCTTATTCATTTTCCCTGAAAAAAGATCATGGGTTAAGGAATCAGGGATACTATTTGATTCTCTTTTTATATATTCAATTTTAAAATCAAAATAATTTAAAGAGCTTAAAATAACTTGCCATTTTGTAAATATTTGCTTAGAAGCTATATTATTATCATTATCATCTTTTTGAGGAATTTTCTGTAGAATTTCCGCTGGAAATTCTTCATACTTATTCACCTTAGCCTTTCCTTTTTCCGCTGGAGTTAGGTGCTTAAGATTTTGAGGAATTTCCGCTGGAAATTCTTCATACTCAACACAGATAATAAATTCTTGATTTAAAAGATCATTTTGAAATTTATGAATGCATAATATAATGGCTAAAATTTCTTTTTTGATAATACTATAATTTTGTGGAGTATACCATATATCAGAATGATAACAAACTAAATAGACATAATATTCTCTACCTATTTTTGGGGCATTGGTTTCAACAATTCTAAAAGTATTAGAGGTACTAATGCTTTGTATAATTGGAATATAAATGATTTATTATATTATGAAATCTTAAATATCTTACATGATATAATAATAATAGCAAATACTTATAAATGTCCTAATAAATCAGATCATCAAATATCAAATATTATTTCAGATCAATCTATAAAAAATGTTTTAAGATATAAGAAAAATATTTATAAAAATTTAAAACATTTAAAATACCTTTCTTCAACAAATTTTAAGTGGTATAAGGATATATTTCTTTCAATATTATTAATCAAAATGAATAATAGAGTCCCCTTTTGGAAAGAAAGATTTATAGATTATTTTGCCCATAAGGTTAAAGAAAAATTTAATAATTCTCACAATGATTGTATGAATCTTACATATAAAATAATTATTAATGCATTAAAACATATAGAATTAAATTTATGTATAATCTATGATTTAAGATTAACAAATCATTTTAAAAATAAGAAATATGATAAAAAAGAATTAGGATCTTTTTATCAAAATGGTTTTCTAAATTGTTTTATTTCTTTAATAGTATCATTCATTAAGTATAAGTTTCATAAAAAGAAGATAAGATCGTACAAACCTTATAAGACAAAAAGTTCTAAAACTTTATATTACAAATTTGGTCAAATTAGTCATTATAATAATTTCAAAATAAAAAATAAGATTAAAAAACTTAAAATTAAATCCCAACTCTTAGATATATCTGAAGAATTATTACAAATTGATAATTACAATATTATATCTCAAGATGATGAATATTTTAATAGTAGAATAAGATTATGTTTCTATAATAATAAGAATATGTGTAGAAAAGAGATAAATACTATAACAAAAGAAGAAAGAATAATATTGGAATTAATAAATCAAATTGAAGATCCAGAAACAAAAATAAAATACTTATCTGAAATTGTTCAAAAGGAGAAAATTATTGCTAATGACATAAATTATAATCTTATTGATGTCTCTAAAAGATTTAAACAAGAGAAACATCCTACTACAGGTCCAGATTTAAAATTTGAAATAAATAACATAAAACAAGAGATAAAAGATTTAAAAAATAATTTCAAGATCTCTAATGAACAATTAGTACAAGAATTTATAACATTACAATCAGAAGAACAACATACAAAAAAGATTATACAGGATGATAAAATCAAAATCATTAATAACACCAAACATGATTGGATAGATAAATAATTATTCATTAATCTTATAGATAGAATAATCTTCCAAAAATGGTATGTTGAAGTTACTTTAATTATTAATGCTGAATTTCAAATTACAACCATAGCATTATTAGATTCAGGTGCAGATATGAATTGTATTCAAGAAGGAATTATACCTACAAAATATTATGAAAAAACAACTGAAAAATTACATCAAGCTAGTGGAACAAGACTAAATATAGAATATAAAATACCTAATGCTCATATATGTAATGATGAAATATGTTTTAAGACTACATTTATTTTAGTAAAAGATATTACTTCTAGAATAATATTAGGAAATCCTTTTTTAGCCTTACTTGATCCTTTTATAAAAACAGAAGAAGGAATTAGTACTGAAATTATGGGAAAGAAAATTCTATTTAAATTTATTTTACCACCAATGACTAAAGATATTAATATACTAAAAGACATTTCCATATTTCAAGATATTAATATTATTTCTAAACAAATAAGAAACAGAAAAGAAAAACAAATATTGTTCTTAAAACATGATTTAAAACATAAAAGAATAGAAGAACAATTAAATGATCCTTTATTGAAACAAAAGATTAAAAATTTTCAAGAAAAAATAGAATCAGATATTTGTGCTAACATTCCGAATGCTTTTTGGTATAGAAAGAATCATGTTGTTCAATTACCTTATGAATCAGACTTTAATGAGAAAACAATACCAACAAAGGCCAGACCTATCCAAATGAATCAAGAATTATTAGAATATTGCAAAAAAGAAATCCAAGACTTATTACAAAAAGGTCTAATAAGGAAAAGTAAATCTCCTTGGAGTTGCTCAGCCTTTTATGTCCAGAAAAATGCAGAATTAGAAAAAGGAGCCCCTAGATTAGTTATAAATTATAAACCTTTAAATGAAGCTTTAAAATGGATAAGATATCCAATTCCCAATAAAAAAAGATTTACTTTCAAGATTATATGATGCTACTATATTTTCAAAATTTGATATGAAGAGTGGATTTTGGCAAATTCAAATAGATGAAAATGATAGATATAAAACTGCTTTTACAGTTCTTTTTGGACATTATGAATGGAATGTCATGCCTTTTGGATTAAAAAATGCTCCTAGTGAATTTCAAAATATTATGAATGATATTTTCACTCCTTTTTCCGATTTTTCCATTGTATACATAGATGATGTTTTAATTTTCTCCAAATCAATAGAACAACATTGGAAACATTTACATACTTTTGTCCACATCATAAAGAATAATGGATTAGTAGTTTCACCTACTAAAATTAGTTTATTTCAGAATAATATTCGTTTTCTTGGTCATAATATTGTTCAAAATACTATTACCCTCATAAATAGGTCATTACAATTTGTAGATAAATTTCCTGGTGAAATAAAAGACAAAAATCAGTTACAAAGATTTTTAGGAAGCTTAAATTATATTTCTGATTATTATGAAAATCTTAGAATCATTTGTAAACCTCTTTATCAACGACTACAAAAAGATCCTCCTCCTTGGTCTAATCAACACACAGAGGTTGTTAAGCAGGTTAAAAAACATGTCAAAGTCCTTCCTTGTCTAGGTCTTCCTTCTCCTAATACTTTCAAAATTGTTGAAACTGATGCCTCAGAAATAGGATATGGAGGTATCCTTAAGCAAAGAACTTCTAATTCAAAAGAACAATTAGTCCGTTATCATTCTGGTATATGGAATACTGCACAACAAAATTATAGTACTATTAAAAAAGAAATTTTAGCTATTGTATTATGCATTCATAAATTTCAAGATGATCTTTTAAATCAAGAATTTCTTGTTCGTGTTGATTGTAAAAGTGCAAAAGATGTTTTACAAAAAGATGTTAAAAATATTGATTCTAAACAAATATTTGCCAGATGGCAAGCAATTTTAAGTTCTTTTGATTTCAAAATTGAATATATAAAAGGAGAATCAAATAGCATTCCTGGTTTCTTAACCCGTGAATTTTTACAGGTAAAATGAATAAGCCAGATAGATCAAAAATACAAAATCCAGCAGATTATACCATGAATAAGGAATCTTCGGATAATCCTTCCTTTACCTCTCCTTCTATGAATAATATCCCTTCTCAGAATAGATTTACTGTTCTAGGAAATTTTCCTCCTTTACCCACTAAATTAACCACCTTTGCTCAAGCTGCATCCTCCTCCTCAAAGAATCAGTCAAAAGAACATTCTTCAGAAAGCATGAATTCTAGTCCAATCTCCCAACCTTCACAAATTTTGCAGAAGTATAAATCATACCAGCCAAAATTATTTCCTATTGAACCTGAATACCAACATATGAAAAATGCTAGGGAATTAGTCACAAAAGTCTTCCCACCAGGATGGGATTTTCTGCCAGAAGACCAAAATAAAAATCAAAAATTTTATGAATTCATACTTGTTGACTCTGGATCAGTCCTTCTGTCCCATACCCCTTGCAAATATGATCCAGAACATAAAAGAATTGCTTTCTCCAAATGTACTATTAAAAATGTTCTTTCTCCTGCTCAGTGGAGTCATAATCCTTGGCAAGGAAAAAGATTTTCTCAACCCTTTGTTCCTCAAACTTATAATTATTTCGATTATCAAAAAGCTTGGTATAATACTTTTTTCTTTCAGAATAATCGTTATCAACATTCTTGGTTTTTTACCTTCGATAAAATTCATGAAATTAAAAATTTGCCTTTATGGTTTGATGAATGGTGGAAGCTTTTTGGAGCTGAAACTAGTATCCTACCTTCCCCCCTTTGTAACAAATTATTAGAATATTCAAAGAATTTTCCTTCACCTGCTCCGTTTAATTCCTTCCCTCCAGAATTATATTTCTTTCTTCATTTTAATATCCCTTGGATCTTGTCCTGGGATTACAACTTTGTCTCTCCCAATCCTGATATTAACATTAAATATATTGTTCGTACCATCTCTATCAAGTGGTGGGACAAGTATGATTATGATGATATTATAACAAGAATCATAGGATTATCTAAAGATCAATCTACAAATTAGAATCAGTTTCTCCTAAAGAAAAGTATCAATCAGGCAAAATTAGCATCCTCCAGTTCCAAGCAAGAATTCAGAAAGCATTTGTTAGAAACATTATCTCAATTATCAGATGATGAAGATGAAGATGAACCAGTATTAGCAGGATATTCTCAAGATCCTTATGCAGATTATGCAGATTTAGAATTATGAAGACTTTTGAAGAAATCATTTATGAAGATGCATTATGGGCCGTATTAGAATTATGAAGAATTTATGAATCAGAAGACTTTTTGAAGTGAATCATTTAGATGCATTATGACAACTTTATTATGGCATCAAGACTTTTTGGATCGTTATCGGAATTCATGTATCAGCCGCCACAAAAGACAAAACAATCAATTACTCCTCAGGAATCAGTTCATGGAATCAGTTCATGTATCAGCCGTCAGTATCAGCCGTCACAAAAGACAAAATAATTAATTTTGCTCAGGGAACAGTTCAAGAATTATTGCTACTTTGAATCAGTCAGAAGACTCATGAATTATTGATCACAAGACCAAAGAATTATTGGTGCTTTACTATTTGGAAGGCACGCGGAACATTGAATTATTGCCGTTCAGAATTATTACTTTTACTGTTTAAAAGATATGCCGAATATTTTCTACTGTTTATATTTGTAGTTTTCTTTTCCTTTTTGCCTATATAAAGGCATGTATGTTATGTTTAGAAGGCAGAACTTTTAGAACCTTTTAGAGCTTTTAGAGAGAAGCCACTTAAGAGCCAATCTGTAATCGCCTATCAGCCTTTAGCCTTTGTATCCTTTTGTATCAGTGTACTATTCCCTTCCCTTCCTTGTATCTTATCTTGCCTCGCATCAAGGCTTTGTATCATCTTCTTCGAATCAATAATATCAAGTATGTTTATTAACTCTTCCTTGTCTTCACTATATGATTCTCCTTTATATTATGTTTTTGAATTGTTTTGTTAAATTGTTTTAAATCATTATCTTTCATCATCTTCTTTCAATTACTTTCATAATACTCATTATCTTCATTATTATACTGTCTTTCTCTTTAGTGCTATCACCTGGGTGAGTTTACGTCATAAATAATGAAGAAATTTGTATTATGGATCAAGAATTAAACATTGATCTTCAAGAATGGAAATTACCTTTTGTCCCTACAAAAAATATTTATAAACAATCAACTTTTTCAAATTTATCTTTCTTATCAGATTATACAATCAAAACTGTGGAAAAAACAGTTTCTTTGAATAAGGAATATGAAACTATTAAATTATTTTCAAAAGATAGTATTGAAAAGCATAAGGAAAAGTATTCTTTTATACATATAGGATTAGTCCAAGTAGCTGTTAAACCTTTAACTAGGCAAGGATTGAATAATAGTGTATTATTGTGTCTAAGGGATGGTAGACATCTAAGATTTAAAGACTCTTTATTAGGATCAATAGAATCATCTTTGTATGAAGGTCCCGTATATTTTAATTGTTATCCGAATTTTGCATTATCTTTATTTGACCCTACTCTTTTACATGCATTAATATTGAATGTTAAAACTGATGGCTATAATATGATAAAAAATGCTTTACCTTTAAATATTGTATACATGATTCATTATAAGCTTATGAAGACAACCTTAGAACCTCAAGCATTATTAGAAAGTTCAAAAGGTCAAACTTTATTATTACAATGTAATACTCAAAATTCTACAATATGTATACCAAAACAAATTTGTTGGGATGATATAGTCTTACCTAATAAATGGACTTTAGAAAATATAGTTCCATTACCAAAAATAGAGAATAATGAGACAGATTTGGATTATATTACTCAGGCTAATGATGGTACTATAGGATTAAATTTCCAGTCTTATAGAAAATCAAAATCATACTCAAGAGCTTCTGGCTCAAGAGTTCCAACTTCGTATAATGAGATAATAGATAAGCCTGTTTCTCCCCCTAGGTATAATTTAAGTCAATTAGAAACAAATTTACAAGGTATTAATAAAGGAAAATTTGTAGATACTCCTTTCTACTCTGTAGCCTCAGGAGTCAGCGAAATGAATAATCCCCTTAGAAATTATAATGAAATAAATAATCAAAATTCTCCTACTCAATCTCAAATGGAAGATCCACAAATCATGGTGATAATAAAAGATTATGAACTACATAAAAATTATAAGATAAATAAAGAAAAATTAAGAAAAGACTTTATGTCTCCAGAATATGATGATAAGAGAGAATGGTTTTTTAATACATTTTCAAAATATTTACAAAATCAAATAAGAACTAAATGGTATAATCATATGAATGAATTAGGAACTGATATATACTGCTTTCCTTGGTTTGAACAAAATTATGCAAAAATTGATATTAACAAAATTAATACAGTTAGTAGAACTAAGAATAGTTGGATAAAAGTACAGAATAATGAAGTTGTTCATGAAGAATATCCCCCTTATGAATCTATAACTCTTTCACATAGAGGATCACAAATAATTGCTTCTCCTATTAAAAAGGTAAGTCTTAGCGATGACAATAAGAATATGGAAAATATTATACAACAGAATACTTTTACAAACACATATATAAAAGTTTTAGGTGATAAATTAGAAAGAATTGAAAATCAGATAAATCCATTCACAATTAAAAATCAAGAAAAAGAAATTGAAAGACCTTTATTTATACCATATGAAACTCCTCCTAATTTGCAATTTTCTTTTAAAAAAGACAATACAGATTTATTAGAAGAAATTTCTAAAAGATTAGATACTTTAAAAATAAAGAATCATGCTTCTACCTCAGATCATAAAGAAATTTTGACCATAAAAAATAATCATAAAGAAACAAAAAATACTGATACTGAATCATACATAGATAAATTACAATCTCAATTCAAAAATTTAGACATAAACAAAATGACTTCAGGATATTCTAATGCTCCAGGAAGAACACCCAGGAATAATTATAAAGGTAAATACGCAATGCATACTTCCATAACCCGTAATTGGTATCCTAAACCTACACCTCCTGATATACAATTTGAAGAAAGAGAATTAGGAATAAGAGCTTCTTACACAGCTGATGCTTTGTATGAATGGAATATAGATGGATTATCAGAATATGAACTTTTAAATGTTTTGCATGAAATGATGATGGTAGCAAATGTTTATAAAGGTGCTAATAGATCAGATCATCAGGTAGCAAATAGTTTAATAACAGGATTTACAGGATTTAAAAACAAGCTATAAAACTGATATTGCTGGAAATTTTATAATGAATGAGCATAAACAACCAATAGAAGATGCTGTTAATACTTTAATATTTGCAATTACAAAACATTTTGTAGGAGATCCTTCAGTTTATAGAGAAAATATTTATGACAGTTTAGAACATTTAAAATGCCCTACTTTAACAGATTTTAGATGGTATAAAAATGTTTTCCTTTCAAGAGTATTAGTTAGAACAGATAATAGAGCCCCATATTGGAAAGAAAAATTCATAGGAGGATTACCCAAATATTTTGCTCATAAGGTTAGGGAAAAATTGAATAATGATGGTCACAATGATTATACAAATCTTACATATGGTGAAATTATTAATGCAATCAAACATATAGGATTGAATTTGTGTAATGATTTAAGACTAACAAATCAGTTAAAAAAGGATATGAAATATGCCAAAATTGAATTAGGATCCTTTTGTGAACAATATGGTTTTCCCTCTTTACTAGCACCATCTACTAAACATAAGCATAAAAAATATAATCATAAGAAAATCAAATCATATAAACCTCATAAGAAATATTATGAATCAAAAAACTCTAATAATTTTAGGCCAAATAAATTTAAGCATAAAAAACAACCTGTTTGCTATAAATGTGGACAAACCGGTCATTATAAAAATAATTGTAAAGTAAAAGATAAAATCAAAGAATTAGATATTGATGATAAATTAAAATCTCAGCTTTTAAATATATTATCTGAATCTGATACAGAATCTGAAGAATTATTACAAATTGATGATAACAATTCTACTTCCCAAGATGAATATTCTGATTCTAGTGAAGAAAATGGAATAGAATTATGTTTCTGTAAAGATAAAAATATGTGTACCTGTAGAAAAGAAATAAATACTTTATCAAGAGAATAAAGAATAATTTTAGAACTAATAGATCAGATTGAAGATCCAGAAATAAAAATAAAATATTTGTCTCAAATTAGTCAAAAAGAGAAAATTATTACTAATGGCATAAATTATAATTTTACTGATGTTTCTAATAGATTTAAAAAAGAAAAACGTCCTATTACAATTCAAGATCTACAATCAGAAATAAAAAACATAAAACAGGAAATAAAAGAATTAAAACTTAATTTTAATATTTCAAATGATCAATTAGTACAAGAAATTATATCACTAAAATCAGAAACACAACAAACAGATAAAGTTTTGCAGAATGATAGTGAAATTAAAATTGAATAAATTCAAGATAATGATAAAGTTAAGCAAAATTCTGAAGATAATGATTTATTCATAAATCTTATAGATAGAATAATCTTTCAAAAATGGAATGTTGAAATAACACTAATAATTAATAATGAATTTCGCATTACAACTGTAGCTTTAATAGATTCAGGCGCAGATATGAATTGTATCCAAGAAGGAATTATACCCACAAAATATTATGAAAAGACAACTGAAAAATTGCATCAAGCTAGTGGAGCAAGATTGAATATAGAAAATAAATTATCTAATGTTCATATTTGTAATAATGGAATATGTTTTAAAACTACATTTATTTTAGTAAAAAATATTACCTCAAAAATAATATTAGGAACCCCTTTTTTAGCATTACTTGACCCTTTTACAAAAACAGAAAAAGGAATTAGCACTGAAATTATGGGAAAGAAAATTCTATTCAATTTTGTTTTACCTCCTATAGCTAAAGATATTAGCATGTTAAAAAATATTTCCATATTCAAAGAAATTAATATTATTTCCAAACAAATCAAGGATAGAGAAAATCATGAATCAAATTATTTTAATTTTACCAGTACCTTTTCAAATGATGCTTTAATCTTCTCAAAATCATTTCAAATAATAGTCTCAGTTATTAGAATTATTCTATTTTATCTGAATTTTATGACTAACACTTTAAATGCCAAGAACTTAGTTTTGCAGATAATTGATATATTCTTTATATCAAGAATAATGACACATCGAAGAATTCAAAATCCTAAGCACCTATCTCCAGCGGAGAAAGGAAAAGCTAAGGTAAATAAGTATGAAGAATTTCCAGCGGAAATTCCACAAAATCCTAAGCGCCTAACTCCAGCGGAGAAAGGAAAGGCTAAGGTGAATGAGTATGAAGAATTTCCAGCGGAAATTCAACAGAAAGTTCCTCAACGGATTGAGTTTCTTAATCCGGATCACACTAATAGTATCATCCTGGAAGAAGTTCTTCAAACTTCTGCCAAATTTTTAAGGGATAATACCATTAATTATCCTATTCATATTCAGATACTATTGGATAATCTCACTCGAGCTTTCATCAAAAAACACAGAAATCTTCATGAAAAATCTATGAAAGCCCTCGAGTATCATTTAATCTGCAATGAGATTTTGCTACAATCCATTGCTCCTTATAATTATTCGCCAGCGGCGAAAATTATTAATCGGGCCAGATCTCCCACTGAGATCTACCTAATCCAAAGAATTAGTCCTAAGGAGATGGGAACAGCTCGACAAATGGTTCTTGACCTTCCTGGCGAGATCCAAAATCTTATTTTCCATGATCCTTTATATACTGAATATTTTGATAGATGGATTCAGAGAATGATGATAATTGCCAATGGAGAGGATATAGAATATAAAAAGGCCTTTGGTGAAAAATCTCTTAGGGTCTTTGAACCTCGTTGTAGTTTTCCGGGATTAATTTATATTCCTGAAAAAGATTATGGTATATCTAAGCAAAGAATGAATGGAGATTGGGAGTATTATGAAATAGGAAATCCTGAATTAGGAGCTCAGCTTTTTGAAGAAGGATTTTTATCATATTATCCTGTCAGGTATAATGAAGAATTACGTGACTTTCCCCTCATAGTCTGTAATACTGTGAAAATTATACAGAATGATTTAAGAAAAAGGCATAAGGGTATGAGTTTTAATCAGACTACTGTCCTAAGAATTTGGAGTACAGTCCCAGAATTTGATCCTGAGAATTATATGGAAGTCAAACCAGCCCTGCATTGTATCCTTGTCAATCCTTCTAGTAGTGATCAAATAGCTGAATTAAGAATGGGAAGGATTCCTCTTAAAATGCATGATCCATTAGGAATTATGAACTTATGGAGAATTTTTAAGAAAAAGGCCATGATAAATGCAGTCCAAGAATTATCTCCAATTAGAAAAGTCTTAGCGAAGAATGATAGGATTATTATTTTTGGAGAAGATATTTCTGATTTGGGAATTTGGGAAAAACTTCTTCGTCAGAGCAAGTATAATTACCAGAATGAGAAATGGGGAAATCAGACAGACATAAGTCCGTTGGATATTATAGATAAAAGCATTGCATTAGATTCAGATGGTACAGAACGAATAGAATATTGCACATACTGTAATGAATGGGGACATGATACGTTCATATGTGATTATCCAGAACATGAATGGAAACCTACTTTTTCTGACCAAAATATTGATTATGATGACTATTATAGTGATGATTAAATGAATGAAGACTTTTGAGATTCCCTTGAATAGATGTAGGACATTGAATGAAGACGATTTTGATGAATGAAGACTTGGAATGAAGGCTTTATGAAGACTCTCTGAATTATTATCAGCCGACACAAAAGACAAGAGAATCAGACTTTATGAATTATCAGCTACCGGCCGACGCAAAAGACAAATGATGCTCAGAAGACTAGAATTATTACTGCATTACTGTTCAGAAGTCATGCGGAGCATTGAATTATTAACTACTCAAGAATTATTGGTGCTTCACTGTTCAGAAGGCGAATATTAGTGCTGCACTGTTCAGAAGGCACGTGATACATTGAATTATTGCTGCTGTCCAGAATTATGCTGAATTATTGCTGTATTGAATTATTACCTACCTTACTGTTCAAAAGATATGTAGAATATTTTCTACTGTAATTTTCCTTTTCTTTTCGCCTATAAAAGGCTTGTAAGTTATGTTTAGAAATTTTTAGAGAAGTTTTTTGAGAGGTTTACAAGCTTTCAGAAAGAAGCCATCAGCCTTTCTAGCCTTTCTATCCTTTGTATTTTGTATCAGTACTATCAATACTATTCCCTTCCCTTCCTTGTATCTTATCTTGCCTCGCATCAAGGCTTTGTATCATCTTCTTCGAATCAATAATATCAAGTATGTTTATTAACTCTTCCTTGTCTTCACTATATGATTCTCCTTTGTATTATGTTTTCCAATTATTTTGTTAAATTATTTTAAATCATTATCTTTCATCATCTTCTTTCATTATCTTCATAATACTCGTTATCTTCATTATTATATTGTCTTTCTCTTAGTGCTATCACCTGGGTGAGTTTATATATATATATATATATTTATTTTTATATCAAATAAACATAATAACCTCATTTTATTCTTATAAAATCCGGGCAGAATAACAGCATTAGTATTAATAACGCCTAAAATACTTTAAAATATTTGGACGGCGTAACGACGATTTTGTAAAATAGTGACTTTTTATTCGGGCGTTATAACGATGTATTTATTAATTAAATACTCCGCTTGAAACTGATTTAAAACAAACATTAAAATGTTAATAACTTGTTAACTAATAACTTTAAAACAAAACTTCTAATAACTTTAACTTAATAAAATCAACATAGAGATTAATAAAGGACTTACCTAAAATATCTTAGGTCAGATATTTTATCCCACTATAGTCCAGTTGAAGGAAAGAGGATCGGTTGAGGGAGTTGAGAGATTTTGGTGTTTCCTTAATCACCAACCGAGAATCCACACACACACAGTTCCTTTTACTTAGCAAGTTGACCGAAAAAGGGACAAGTGGGTTCCATTATTTTCTTTTCCTTCAAGATCTAGAACGTTTTATCTCTTCTTCTTTTCTTTCTCTCTTCTCTTTTGTTTTTGCATAGCCAAACACACGCACACATACACTGAGAGAAGAATAGAGAGTTGAAGGAGAGACTTACGGTGAGAAAGTTTAAGGCTTGAGGTTCACGTGTAAAGCCAAGAGGAGGAGGAAGAGAGATTCTGCAACTTAAAAGAGAAGGTGCTGGGTTTTCTACTGCTGGTCTGTACCGAGGAAGAGAAGAGAAGAGAAGAGATCTTCTTTTCTCTGTTTTGCTGCTGATTTTCTGATTTAAGAGAAAGAAGATGGATTGCTACTGTGAGAGATTAGAGAAAGGAGAAGAGAAGAGAACTTTGGTGAGTTTCTGCAGAAAATACAGAGGAGAGAGGGGAGAGTTTCTGGTTTGGCTCCACCTTCTTTAGTGAATTTCTGCAGCAAAAAGAGTGGTGCTGCTCTACTATGGCTGCTGGAGAGTTTTCTGGTTTCCTGCTGTATACAAAGAAGAGGATGGGTTCTTTGGGGTGCTCTTACTGCCTGCTGTGCCAACAGAGAGAGAAGCAGAAAGAGAGAAGAGGGCTGCTACCGTTTAGCCGAGAGAAAACAGAAAAATAAGGAAGAAGGAGAAGGAAATTGATGTGAGATGCGAAGGGGGCTGCTCTCTTCTTATACTTACATGAAGGATTGAGATTACTTGAAGCTGGAATTGATCCAATGGCTAGGAAGGATTCATCTCACCTGGGCATGAAAGGGGGCTGCAACATGGTTAGATGAGTTGTCCAATGAGTCATGCATGTAATGATTGGTTTCTATCTCTAAGAGACGAGTAGTTTGGTTCTAACTATTGCCTTGATTCTCTTTGTAATTAAACTGGGCAGAAAACTGGGCAATATCCACGTGCATGGAGGCTGGGCTGGGTTCACATGGGCAAAATGGGCCTACAAAATTATTAATGCTAATTTTCGTTCAAAACAGGGGTTGTATTTTTTGCAGGTGTTTTCGTACCTTAAACAGAGCCCAAAAATTATGAAATTTGGAAGGTAGCTAGAGGACTTCGAGAAGAGCGTTTTGACTTTTGAATCGACCAAAACGGAGTTCGTTTGACCATATTTTCGTAATTTCAAAGTTTAAGGTCTATTTGAACTTTTATTAAACTAAAACTATAAATGCTCCTTAATAAATGAATATTTATTTTCATAAATATTCATATTTATTCTTTTACCTTATTATTAGGTCATAAATCATATTTTAAGATAGTTTATTCAATAACTTAAAATACAGGGTGTTACAAAAGGGATGGAAGGGGAAGGAGTTTAAAGACGCGTTATGGGGTGCAGCTAGGGACCCAATGAAGTCCAATTTAAGTACTACCTCTCTGTCATTGGAGGTATGGACAAAAAAGCTCTCGAGTACATTGAGGAGGTTGACCCAAAAATGTGGTCAAGGCACGCATTCTGAACCACCAGCTGCAGTGACGTCTTGCTGAATAACATCGCTGAGAGCTTCAATGCTTGGGTATTGGAAGCAAGAGGCCAGCCGATACTAACTTGTTTCAAGACTATACGGTGGTAAATTATGAACCGGTTCAGTCAGAAAAATGCTGGGGCAGCAACGACACCAAACGTAATATGTTCGAAGATTGTGAAGAAGTTGGAGAGGAACAAGTTAGAGGCGAATAACTATATTTGCCGCTAGAGCAATCAGATGCAGTTTAAGGTCGATCGTGCCCATGAGCCTCGGCGGGTGGTGGATCTTCAACGAAAAACATGTGGCTATGGGAGGTGGCAACTTAATGGGATTCCTTGTCCACATGTAGTTTGTGCGATATACCTAAATAAAGGAAAACCCGAGACTTATGTCAGTCATTGGTACATGATGGATACATACAGAAAGTCCTATGCCTCCGGGGTTAATCCTATGCCTGGCCCGGATGAGTGGCCTGTTGATGAGGGTGTGGAACCTATAAAACCACCGCAGCCAAGGAAACAGCGCGGGAGGCCCAAAAAAATAGAGGCAAAGAGGAGTTGATGAGCAGTCAGATGAGAGCATTAAAGTGAGTCGCAAGGGCTACGATGTGGGGTGTGGAAATTGTGGTGAAAAGGGGCACAATGCTAGGAGTTGCCGCAAACCCGACAACCCGAATAGGAAGAAGTATCCCAAACAACCTAAGAAACCGAAGGTAGATATTTCTGGTTCAATGACTATATTTCTGTAACTGATGTGTTTGTCAAATATGCGGTAGGGAAGCACATCTGATGAAGGCCCATCAAGGGTAGGGCCATCAGGTGCAGGCACACCAGATGCGGGCGCAGGCCCATCTGCCCTTGCAGGTCCATCAGGCACAGGCCCATCTGCCCCTGCAGGTCCATCAGGTGCAGGCCCATCTGCCCCTGCAGATCCACCAGGTCAACCGACAAGGACACGTCGAAGACAAAGAATACCTCAAGGAACAAGCATACGTCGAAGACCAAGAGAAAGAAGAATAATAGAAACTCTACTTATATGTTGTCATTGAAATATATATATATATATATATATATATATATATATATATATATATATATAATTGTAAAAGAAAGAGAATAATTCAAACTTGAAAATGATTTAAATAGGGAAATAAAGAGGAAAAAAAAATAGAAACTCATAAATAGAGGAGTTAATAATTGAATAAAATATGTTGAAACTTTCCATCTTTTTATAATTTAATTTTTGTTTTCTATTTTATTTGGAATGTTCGACTTGTGTAGCTTAATTTACATCTTTTTGACATTTAGTTTGCAAGTTACATATTATTAGCATTGAATGTTAAAGCAATTTATGTATCTTGTAAATGATTGAATTGGCAATTGAGATCCAAATTGATTACTATCCCTTTAAATTTTGATTTGTATTTTTGTTGCTCAATGCTTGTTACAAAGCCTAAAAAATCTCTACCCAAAACGTAATTGAATATTATTGTTATTATTTTCATTATTTTTATTATTTTCAAGAATATAACTTTTAAAGTTGGAGAATGTGTTTTATTTATGAATATTTTTAACATTATTTAATTCTATTATTTAATATTATCAATTATATTAAAACTTATTTAAAAAATCAAATATCAAAAAAATTAAATGATATTAATGCTTTTTTAATAGTTTATTGCTATGATTAAGAGTTTTAATTAAAAATATTGCCTATAATTAAGTTTTCAAATATATATATACACTAAAAAGCGCCTATTAGCAATCAATTTAGAAATAATTTTGTAAATAATATTGCATAAACTAATAGGCCGATAATGATGAACAGAGGAGGCACCCAAGCGCTTTGGAATCAAAGCAATGAAAGTATGATTTTGTTCTCTCAGCAGATGGCTATTTTGGAAAAAATTCCCAATAGCAAGGAGAACAGTGCCCTTTATATATTCCCAGTATTTGACATAAAAAAGAGCAGTAAAGCCATCAGGTTCAGGTGCTTTAGTACGTCCTAAACTTGTTAAAGAATCATAGATCTCATATTCCGCAGGCAAAGTATAGAGTAAATTGTTATCTGCATCCAAAATAACATTATCAAAAAGGCTCAATAACTCCTCATCAGGAGAAGGATTTGAGGAAGCAAAAAGCGATTTAAAATTATTGATAAAACAATCCCCTATAGCAGAACGATCAGTAAGCCAACCTCCATGAGGAGATTGTAAAAGATTAATAGAGTTTCGTCTCCGGCGAATCAAAGTATTAGTATGAAAAAACTTGGTATTAAGAACAGTAGTAGTGAGCCATAATTCCCTGGATTTTTACTTCTAGAGGGACTCCTCTTGTTGTAGATAATAATCCAAAATATTTTGAAGATGTAGCTCCAAAGCAAGATTTGAATCAGAAGGGGGAGCCTGTTGAGCAATATCTAGAAGATAGAGAGTATTATTCAATTTAGTCTTAATGTCCCTAAAATAGTGCTTATTCCAATATTTAATAGTAGATTTGGTAAGTTTCAACTTTTTAGCCAAACAATAAGAGGGAGATCTTGAAATAATAGAAGACCAGGCTTCCTCAATCACAATACCACAAGTCGGATCATGAGTCCAAAATTCTTCAAATCTAAAAGGCCGAGGTAGAGAAGGGGAAGGAATAGAAGTGTCCAATAGCAAAGGGTTATGATCCGAATTATGAGCAGGGAGATGAGTAATGGAATAAGAAGGGAAAAAATGAATCCATTGACTATTAACAATACTCCTATCAAGCTGTTCCTTAATTAAATCAAAACCTTGTCTATGATTAGACCAAGTAAAAGGATTGCCCAAGAAACCTAAATCCACCATTCCAAACGCATCCATAAAGTCATTAAGAGGATTAAACGAGAAACAATCAAAAGGCCTACCAACCAATTTATCATCAGAAGATGAAATAGCATTAAAATCTCCAATGCAGATCCAAGGATCAGAATAAGAGTACCCAAAATTTGCCAAAGCCATCCAGAAATCCGAGTTAGTTTTCTTGTACCGGGGGCCATAGACAAAAGAAAACAAACATTTCACAGTTGGATCAAAGAGTACCAAACAGAGATAATATTACTAGATAAAACAAACTAGCAATATTAATATCAGTTTTCCAAGCCAACAGACGACCTCCTTTAGAACCGGAGGGCGGAGCCTGGATCATCATTACAAAACCTAAGACTGCGAACTGTAGAGGACTGAGCTAAACCCCTACAGTTCCAGGATATAGTAATCATGGTACTGGAGGGGGCATGGCAGAGCCTGTCACCTCAAAAGATGTTGAAGTTGGAACATCCACATGAGCATCAACATGGGAGACTTCATCCACAAGAACAAGATGGGTGACACTACGAGATTGCCTAGCTGCTTTGTGGAATTTCTTGGCTGCCGTAGGAGACAGGGGCTCAGGTGGAGCAGCCAAAATATGTTCCTGCAGTCCTGGAGAAGAAGCTGCAAGAGAAAATTCCTGAAAAGTTCTTGGAGTGACCGGAGCTGGCGAAGAATTCCTCAGATGAGTTAGAGACTGAGCAGCAAGCAACATACGGTCCCGAAGACTATGAGGATTAGACAGCTTCTTTGAAGGAGGTGAAAATAAATTAGTGACCTCTGAAACAACAACTCTTTTGTGTGACCCGAAATGGTGCACAACTTCGAAAGAGGAGAAGGATAAACCTTAGACATCGGAGCACGACCCCTGATTATCGAAACCTATGTTTTTGTTAAGTAAGGATGATGCCTTGTAGAAAGTTGAGGAGAGGGGGACTTCTTAGTTGGAGGAGGTTTTGTGGGTGAATAAACTGGTGGAGAATTATATGAAGAAGGGCTGGAATACAGTTGAAATGGAGGTGGGGGGTAGGGTGACAATCGGTTGAGTATATATATAGGGAATATCAGGGAGAGAGGTGTGAGGATAATCAGGCATAACAGGGGATACTGGGACAGGGAAAGTTTAAGAAATAGACCTTACTTGTTGCTGAGGGGAAACCAAAACAGGAGCAGGCAGTTGGGATCCAAAAAGCAGAAGACTCGCAGTGGATTGAGGAAGACCTGAGTAGAAGTGTAATGCTGAAGGCCCAAAAACAGTCAGGCTCGAAGAAGACTGGCTCATTACTCCGGTGAGATGCTGTGCTAGTTGAAGATGCCCAGAGTTATGCTGATCATGAGGACCGTACACAGTAGGCCCAGTAGAATAAAGGCCCGACTTGAAGATGGGATCAAAATATGGGTCATGACCAATAATAGGTTCGTGGCCCCAAACCACCGGTTCAGAAGAGTTCATAGGGAAAATTTCTGATATTTTTTTTCTTGCCTTTAGAAGACGCAGACGGTCGTACATGTGAGGGTTGGCGATCTAAGACGCTCTCCCAGGCTGGGAAATCTATTCTCATTAAGGTAGTGGCTTCTTCTATCCCTTCCTATTCTATGAGCTCCTTTTTGCTTCCAGATGAGTTATGTCATAAACTGGACATGGCTTTTAAAAATTTATGGTGGGGTTTTCCTAAAGATAAGTCCCATAATTTATCTCTCAAATCTTGGAATTCCCTATGTTTACCTAAAGATCAGGGTGGTTTGGGATTTCGTCTTATGAAGGATATTAATATCTCTCTTATTTCCAAGTTGGGATGGAACTTACTTGTGGATCATGACTGTCTCTGGGTTTCATTATTCAAGAATAAATACTTTAAATATGGAAATTTGCTTACTAGCGCACTTCCCATTGGTTCTTTTATTTGGAATGGTATCAAATCCATTGTGCCTTTACTGAAATCTAGAGCTTGTTTTATTCCTCATTTGTTTAGTTCGCTTGCTATTTGGTTTTCACCTTGGGTTCCCACGTTACCTGGTTTCAGACCAGTCCCTCGGGTCGAGAGTTTACAAGCAAATTTTCCTCTTGCGATTTTGGATCTCCTTTCTTCTGCAACAGGGACATGGAATTTACCTTTGTTGAGATTTCTTTTTGAACCGTCTTCTGTTTCTAAGATTTTGAAGATAAAGATTCGGTCTGCCACTGAAGCTCTTCTTTGGTCTCCTTCTTCTACGAGCGTTTTCTATACTAAGTCAGCTCATCGATTTTTAACTTTTCAGAGGACTTCGCTCTCTTCACCTTTACAACAGTCAAGTTGGAAACTTCTTTGGAAGTTAAAACTTAATCACCGGCTTCGCCTTTTTTTTTTTTTTTTTTTTTCTTCTGGAAAATGGTTTGGAATATTCTTCCCACAAAGGAGCATATTTCTTCGGCTATTTTTTCTCCTTCTGTTTCTAATTCTACATGTTCCCTGTGTTCTTTTTCTACAGATTCCCTGGTTCACCTATTTTTCTCTTGCCCCATTGCTAGGGTGGTCTGGAGAAATTCTTTCTGGCCTATGGATATTCTTGCTTTGCGTATCTCTTCTATGGTTGATTGGTTACATATTATACTTCACCCACAGACTATTGGTATTCCTGCATCTGACTCTCATTTTTTCCAAATCTTTGCAGTAGTTGCCTGTGATCAAATTTGGTATGCCAGGAATAAAGCTCATCATGAGAATTTGGTTCCCAATGCTCTGTCTATTTCTGCCAAGATCATCGTCTCTCCAATGAACATTACATGGCTTGGAAAATTAAGCTTCTCCTTTTCCTCCATGGAAAAGGCCAACAACATCTACTTTTAAGATTAATTATGATACTGCCATTCAGGAAACCTTTTCAGCTCAATCAGCTGTCTGTTGTGATTCCGAAGGTTCGGTTATTAAATGTTTAGCTCAAGTAAGCCCCCTTGTTATGCTATATATGGTGAAGCATTTGCGGCTCTTCTTGTAGCTCAATTGTCTCTGTCCCCTAAGTTCCCTTTAGTCATCTTTGAAGGCGATTCACTTATGGTGACTCTTGCCATTAACAATCCTTCTTTTACGCAGGATTGGCGAATATCTTCAGTTATTTCGGACTTCTCATCTACGATTCCTTCCACAACTAGCTGGTCAGCTAGTCATATCAACCGTGTTAGTATTTTATGTTGGCTACATTTTGGATGACAAAAACACTTTATGTAATGGTTGCAATTTAAGCATGATGATCGGTTTCTATTCAGAGTCTTCATGTAATATGGACAGTGTTCATTTCAAGTCATGTGACTGATCACAAGTTTCTTGTGACGTCCCACATCGCCTGGGAATGAGGATGTGCTTATATGTATAAATGCACCCTATATGACACAACGCGTTTTAAAGCCGTGATGGCAATGAACCTATCAGAACTCCGCAGTTAAGCGAGCCGCTGCGAGAGCAATCCCAGGATGGGTGACCTCCTGGGAAGTCTGATATGGGGAGCCAAAAGCGGACAGTATTGTGTCATTGGGGGTGGATCGTTACAAATGGTATCAGAGCCATTGCCCAGCCTGAGATGGTGGGAGCGTGCACAAGCCCAAGAGGGTTGCCGGCGGGCATCGCTGGGATGCTAAGAATGGGGTGATCCCATGAGGGTCGCCAGCGAGGACGCTGGGTCCCAAGGGGGGTGATTGTGACGTCCCACATCGCCTGGGAATGAGGATGTGCTTATATGTATAAATGCACCCTATATGACACAACGCGTTTTAAAGCCGTGATGGCAATGAACCTATCAGAACTCCGCAGTTAAGCGAGCCGCTGCGAGAGCAATCCCAGGATGGGTGACCTCCTGGGAAGTCTGATACGGGGAGCTAAAAGCGGACAATATTGTGTCATTGGGGGTGGATCGTTACATTTCTAAAAGATGTCCATGAAGATTCCATGCAGTTTCCAAGTCAAAATAGCCGATCATTGAAGACGTCCGGACGTCAGAGCAACACCGTCCGGAAACTAGGTCAAGCTTCTCTAATTTCTACACGGAGTTGGATTTCAGTCGACATTGTTTGGGAAGTCTCTGCAAGAAGTCCGGACGATGTGGCAACACGTCTGGAAACTGTCCAGCATTTCAGAATATTTCAAACTTCCTTTTCGAGCGCAAAAAGGAGTTACATCGAAGACCGTCCGGAAGCTCGGCCAAGCCGTCTGGACATGGACCTGTTATGGAAAGAATTGTCCTATTCTAGAAGGTGGTCGCAGAAGACCGTCCTGACGGGGCTAACTTCCGTTCGGACGCTCGATAGCCAGAGTTCAAATTTAAGCAGATCTAGGTTTTCAGTAAGCTTATAAATAGAAGGCTCTAGGCTTGTAATTTGTATGAATTCTATATCGAATTCCATAGTGCTTAGAGAGGGTGTTTAGGGAGAATTGAAGATCTGCTAGCTCTCTACCCGCTGCCAGTGTCTGCTCAATAGTTTGTGTGAAGTCTATCTTAGGGGTCGGCCCTAAGGTAAAGGAATCCATTAAAGACCACTTTAAATAGGAGACTTGGTTAGGAAGCGTTCACGATGGGCTTCGTGTTATAGTTAAAGGTATGACCACTGCAATGAGTTTTGTGAGTACGAGTGCTTTGTAACTTGCTTTGTTTTTGGATAGTGGATTTCCTGGGTTTGGCTGCCTCGGAGTGGTTTTTCTCTTCACAGAGTTTCCACTTCGTCAACAAATATCTTGTCTTCTTTAAATTCTGTATTTAAGATATTTTGTTGCACACAAACACACACTTGGTTATTTAGAAGTCAATATTTATTTTCATTTGGTATCAGAGCTTCGTACACTCTGTTTTAGATTTATTTCGTGAGTGTGATCTCTTGACTTCTGTTTTTTTTTTTTTCTATTTTTATTATGTCTCAAAATCTTAATTCAGTTTCGCCCTTTGATGGGACGAACTATGGCTATTGGAAAGCCCGCATGAGCTTCTTTTTAAAATCAATTGATGTCTGGAAAATTGTTGAAAATGGTTGGATTAAACCAGAAGAATCAGACGAAATTACAATTACTCAAACAAGCGCGCGACTCTCCAATGATAAAGCCCTCCATGCACTATCTCAAGCACTTTCACCATCTGAATTTGCAAGAATTTGAAATTGTGAAGTTGCTAAAGATGCATGGCAAATTCTAGAAACAACATATGAAGGCACAAAATTGGTCAAATCTGCCAAACTTCAAATGTTGATTTCTCAATTTGAAGAAATTAAGATGCTCGAAGATGAGACATTCAGAGAGTTTTACACCAAGATTAGCGACCTAAGAAAATCGATGGTGAGTCTTGGGAAACAAATCTCGGATGTAAAACTCATCCGAAAAGATACTTAGATCTTTGCCTGAGCATTTCAGGATTAAGGTGACAACTATAGAATTTAGCAAAGACCTGGAGGAGATGAAGATTGAAGAGCTGGTAGGATCTCTTCAGACAAATGAATACTCCTTACCTCCAGTCAGAAAGGAAAATTTGCCCTCAAGGCATCTAAGACATCTAAGAAGAAATACAGAGTCTCATATGATGAAGACTCTGACATTGATGAAGATGCAGTAGCAATGTTAGCCAAAAACTTTGAGCGATTCATGAAGAATAAGAAATTCAAAAAGAAGTTCTCGAACAGACTAAGAAAGGCTCCCCACACAGCTGAGTCAGAAGAAGTAGAGAAGAAAGATCCAAGGGGTCCCCAATGCTTTGAATGTTCAGGCTTTGGGCACATCAGGACTGAATGTGCAAATTTGAAGAAACTAAAAGGGAAAGCCTTTAATGCTACTCTCAGCGATGAGTCTGAGAAGGAAGAAGAAACTCTTGAGGAAGAAAAATTCCTGGCCTTCGTGGCCCCATATGAAGAAAATGAGGATTCTCAGTCTTACTACTATGAGAATAGTGAAGAAGATATGCAGTCAGCCTATTAACTTCAATATGTAGAATCTTAAAGCTGAGGGAGAAATACAAGCAGCAGGTACTAGAGCTAAACAGCCTCAGGACTGAGAAGACCACTATGCTAATAAAGATCCATGATCTAGAAGAAAGACTTCTGAAAACATAGTTGCAACTAGAGAGAGTCTTTGACGAGAAGCTAATTCACATGCTCTCCATTCAGAAGTGCCTAACTGACAAGACCGGACTCGGGTTTGTTCCTCCTTTTACTTCTGATACACCTTCTACCTCCCAGACTATTTTTGTGAAGCCAGTTATTCTCGTGTCTCCACTTTCAAGTGTAGATAAGGGAAAAAATGTTATGGAAGGGGAAGTTCCAGTCATCCCTCAGCCTCTGACCAAGCTTCCTATCAAAAGAAAGACTCCCACATGCCATCACTGTGGCGAGCTAAGGTACATTAGACCTAAGTGCCCACATCGGCAAGTTCAGAGGAAGACAAATTGGCAGGCTCCTAAAACTCGCATGTCTCACCAATGTGGAGTTAGTAGTCATGTCCGGCCTAAGGGTCCTCCACCAAAGCTACCCAGGCATCATGAACCTCCGCCCAGAAACCCTGTTCCAAGGCATCAGCTACAGCAGAAGCCTACTCCAGCAAAAAAGACTTGGGCCCCCAAGAAGCTATATATAGAGAAACAGAAGACTGCAGAAAAGGAAATCTTCTATGAAGGAACATCTTTTTTCAGTTCTTTCATGCTAGATCCGGTCAGATATCTGGAGCTACAGCTAAAGAAGGGAAGACAAGACAAGGAAGAGGACACTCACTCCTCGAGGGGGAGCGGACCTACCTAGTAGGTGAGGTCACACATGCCTAGGATTTTGGTTCCTAAATCCTAGAGCATGACAGGTACACTTGCATAACATTTTTAGTTCATAAAAACTTTGCATGTTGTTGGAACCATCTTTTCTATCCCTATATTCCCTATTGTTTGTATTGAGTAAATTCTGTAGGTAATAAATAGGGATAATAGAAAAAGCACGTTGAGTGGCTGCTTTTCTATTTTGGTATAGTCAAACCTCTCTCCCTGAGGTCAGGTTTGCTCTTATCTTACATGCTTGGACTAAACTGTCATCTTCTCTGTGTAAGCATGCTTTTTTTTTTTTTTTTGTTTTATAGCTTTTATTATTATTTTTTTTTTAAAAAAAAAAAGTGTAGGGGGGGGGGGGAGAAAGATGCAGATATTTATTCCTTATTTAGCTTTTCAGATATCCTATGTATTTTTACCTAATGTCTCAGTTCTTGGTGCATTAATCCTTTTACTTTTATATAACTGAGAGTTCTTGTTTGATATCTGCAAAGTTACCTTGCTGCATCTATTTGATAGATAGTTACTTTTCTCATGCGATGAAAATGTGCACTATCCAAGGCTCCCCTAAGGTACATTTTTTTTCTCCTTTGATTCTTTGCTTCTGAAAAGTCTTTTGAGAGATTTTTATGTGCTAGGATGGTCAAATTGACTAACTCGCTAGTTGAACCTAGAACCCATAAATTCTGGCATTCTTTCTAGGTTGCAGCACCAAGTGATAAAAAGCACTCAAAATTGAATAAATATGGGTAAATTAAAAGATCCACTGCTTTTGTGCTATAAATATGTTCTTAAACTTTTCCCTATAGAAACAGTCAGTGACCAAATCATTGCGAAAATAGACGGTCACTAAAGGACGAAGTAAAAGAAAAGTGTTTCAGCTTAGAGGGACTGTATCAGATGAGGGTGGCTAGGCCCTAGTATGATAAGGTTTGACTATTGACTGATCCAACTATGAAACTTCTCTCTTTAGTAATTTCAATTGCTTTCAATCACATCAACAAAGATTATACCTTACTGAGAAAGTCTTCACACACACACGCATTGCATGAGTTAAGTCGACTGTTTAAAAAATTATTCTGCAAGAAAATTTTTGCTAGATAAATTACTTAACTCTTGGTTATATTTTGGCATCTATATTATAATACTTTTGAACTGTGTTATCAGCTTCTTATACATGCGTGGTCTGGAAATTATTTTTGGGAAATTTTTTTCTGCTCTTTTTCCTCTATTTTTTCAGTTTTTTTTTTTTTTTTTTTTTTTTTTTGTGTGTGTGAAGTGTCTGGACCATTTTTATGGTTGTCCGGAAGGTGCAGTTGTTCGTCCAAACAGTTCGTCTCCTAGTCCGGACGGCCATGTTAGTGCGTTCCCTTACGTGGCACTACGTTCGAACGAAACTTAAGATACGTCCGGACGGTGAACCCTGTAAGGTTAAATCGCATTCCCAGCGCCGCTAACTCTGTCATTTCACTTTTCTTGTTTTTTTTTTTGTCGTCTTGTGCATTTTCTCTTTGGTTTTTTTCGTGTTTCTCACACGTGCACTTGTCCTTGTGCTATTCTCTCTCCACCCCAGGTATGTTTTTTTTTTTTCTCTCCCTTTTTACTGATTTCTTATAAGTTTTATGCTTATAATAGTTATTTTTTTAGGGATTAATTATTTTTGGGTCTATGTGAGTTTCAACTACCTTTATTGCTCATATTCTCTGTTGTTGGGTTGAGATATAGATTTTATCTGAGTTGTGATATCTTAGTGTGGTTATTTTTATAATTGTAATTTTTGGCATAGTCCATATTACAGTTGTCATAATGCCCAATTTTTTTTTTTGAACTAACAGGATTTAATGATTTCATTTTGTTGTGGAATATTGCTTTTGGTTTTTAGTTCAGGAAATATGTCTTCAGATAACTCTCCACCCCGTGTCAAGCAAAGAGTTGAAGAATCAGTTGCTGACAGATGTCTCCGCATGGAAAAGCAGCAAGTCCTTTCGGAGCGAAATCTTCTCCGTGTCGATCTAAGGGATCCAGTCCTTCTCCCTATTGGCCAGATGCTTCTATAGAATCAAAGGGAATATCTGTACAACTGTGCGTGCCCAGCTTTTCCCAGACTAGAGCGGGAATTCTATGACCACATGATCATCATTCAAGATGATGACAGATGACTGATCATGCAGACTATGGTTAGAGGATAGACGATTGAGATTGATCCACAGCTTATTAGTGCTGTGATCGGGGTACCTGTTCTACCAATCTCAGGAGTTCCTTTTCCTTTAGGGGTTGAGGCTACTAGCATCGACTTTCTGCATGATTTCTTTGGTACGAGACCACAGAGAGAGGATAAGTCACACTCTTAGATCAATATTGGTGCTTTTTCTCCTATGCACCGGTTCTTGGCAAAGGTAGTTGTAACCAACCTTTGGCCTCAAGCTTGTCGGAGTGAGCTTACTCTCAAGAAGGCCACCCATCTCTATGCCATTGTGATGAGGACTCCTTTCTGCTTGTGCAAGCACATCTTGCACACTATGCTCGAGGTTTGTGATGAGAAGAACACCAGTCTGTCTTTTGGGTGTTGATCACTCAAAATCTGTCTTCAGGTCGTGACTGATATTTCAGACTCTGAGCCCAGATCACAAAGTCCAGATCCACTTGGCATACAGACACTCATGAAGTCCAATGCGCAGTTGCGGCATAAGGCTCAAGGCGATATTCCTCAGCCTCCACCAGTTACCCCCATAGCAGCTACATCATCGTCACAGGCTATGCCTACTTCTTTTGACATTGAAGCTGCGTTTACTCAGCTTATGTCTTTTATGGGAGCTCTCCAGTGGGAAGTTCATCTTATTGGAGAACGTGTTGAGCAGTGTCAGATTGACATAAGGGAGTGCCTGCAGTATCATCACCCCAAGCCTGATGATGATGAGGATTGATAGTTTTTCTTTGTTATTGTGTTCTGAGAACAATTTACTTATTTTTGAGACTTTATATTTATGGCTTTTCTCTTATACTCTGTTTACCCTTTGTTCTTTTGTGACAAAAAAGGGGGAGTATTTTTTTTGTTTTTGGACCAGGAATGTATTTCCAAACCGGTCAAGTATTTTTTATCCCAGAATGGCCAAAGGGGGTGTTTGTTAGTATTTTATGTTGGCTACATTCTGGATGACAAAAACTCTTTATGTAATGGTTGCAATTTAAACAGGATGATCGGTTTCTATTCAGAGTCTTCATGTAATATGGATAGTGTTCATTTCAAGTCATGTGACTGATCACAAGTTTCTAGAAGATGTCCATTAAGAT
This sequence comes from Alnus rubra, assembly GCA_028654335.1. Lineage (NCBI taxonomy): Eukaryota > Viridiplantae > Streptophyta > Magnoliopsida > Fagales > Betulaceae > Alnus > Alnus rubra. The sequence continues at coordinate 691,135 of JAJPGS010000166.1, read as the reverse complement.
TCCATGCAGTTTCCAAGTCAAAATAGCCGGTTCCTGTGCAACCGTTCGGACGGGGCCTTTGAAGGCATCCGGACGCCCCTTAGTGTCTAGAAGCTTTAGCGTTGAAGACATCCGGACGTCAGAGCAACACCGTTCGGACGCTAGGTCAAGCTTCTCCAATTTCTACATGGAGTTGGATTTCAATCAACACTGTTTGGGAAGTCTTTGCAAGACGTCTGGACGACGTGGCAACACGTCTGAACACTGTCCAACATTTCAGAATATTCTGGACTTCCTTTTCGAGCCCAAAAAGGAGCTACAACGAAGACCATCTAGACGCTTGGCCAAGTCGTTCGGACGTGGACTTGTTATGGAAAAATTGCGCTATTCTGGAAGGCGGTCGCAGAAGACCGTCTGGACGAGGCTAACTTCCGTTCGGACGCTCAATAGCCAGAGTTTGAATTTGAGCATATTTAGGTTTTCTGTAAGCCTATAAATAGAAGGTTATAGGCTTGTAATTTGTATGAATTCTGTATCGAATTCCATAGTGCTTAGAGAGAGTGTTTAGGGAGAATCGAAAATCTACTAGCTCTCTAGCCGTTGCCGGTGTGTGCTCAACAATTCGTGTGAAGTCTATGTTAGGGTTGGCCATAAGGTAAAGGAATCCATCAAAGACCCCTTCAAGTAGGAGACTTGGTTGAGAAGCGTTCATGATGGGCTTCGTGTTATAGTTAAAGGTATGACTACTGCAATGGGTTTTGTGAGTACGAGTGCTTTGTAACTTGCTTTGTAGTTTTACTCTTCACAGAGTTTCCACTTGGTCAACAAATATCTTGTCTTCTTTAAATTCCGTATTTAAGATATTTTATTGCACACAAACACACACTTGGTTATTTAGAAGTCAATATTTATTTTCAAACCGAAGTGTGTTTATGTGAAAGAGTGAGTGAGTATGTGTGTGCTTGTGTCCGGTCAGTGAGTGAGATGAGAGAAGTTATGGTGTGAAAAAAGAAAAGAGGAAGAAGGAAGTGCAGTGTGTGTGTGTGTCGGGTAGAGAGGGAGAAAAATGTATATATATGTGTGTTTAAAAGTGTGTTTATGTGGAAAGAAAGGAAAAAAAAGGTATACTTAAAATACTTATTAAAAGTTGTGATATATATGTGTGTGTGTGTGTGTGTGTGTGTGTGTGTGTGTGTGTGTGTGTGTGTTTAATGAATATGAATATGTATATGTGAAATGTATGGGTTTTATGTATAAATATCATTTCATGTGTTAGAAAATATATTTTATAACACATGAAAATAAATAATGACTTCTAAATTACCAAGTGTGTGTTCGTGTGCAACAAAATATCTTAAATGTGGAAAATAAAAGGGACAAGATATTTGTTGACGAAGTGGATACTTTGTGAAGAGAAAAACCACTCTGGGGCAGCCAAACCCAGGATATCCACTATACCAAAGACAAAGCTAGTTACAAGACACTCGTACTCACATACCTCTGATGTAGTAGTCATACCTCTAACTCTGACATGAAGCCCATCGTGAATGCTTCCCAACCAAGTCTCTTACTTGAAGGGGTCTTCAATGGAATCCTTTACCTTAGGGCCGACCCTTAAGATAGACTTCACATGAAACAAGGAGCACACATCGACAAAGGCTAGAGAGCTAGCGGATCTTCAATTCTCCCTAAACACCATCTCTAAGCATTATGAAATTCTATACTGAATTCTTACAAATAACAAGCCTAGAGCCCTCTTTATATAGGCTTTCGAAATCCTATTTCAACTCAAATTCGAACTCTGACAAGTTGGTGTCTGGACGGAAGTTAGCCTCGTCCGGACAGTCTTTTGAGACCGCCTTTCCAGAATAGCTCAATGCTTCCCATAATAGGTCCACGTTCGGATGGCTTGGCCAAGCATCCGGAAGGTCTTCATTGTCACTCCTTCCCTCTCCTGTAAAGGAAACCCAGAATATTTTGGAACGCTAGGTAATGTCCGGACGTGTTGCCACATCATCCAAACGTCTTGCAGAAACTTCCCAAATATGTGTCGACTAAAATCCAACTCCATGTAGAAATTAGAGAAGCTTGACCTAGTGTCTGGACTGTGTTGCCCTGACGTCTAGACGTCTTCAACGCTGAAGCGTCTAGACACTGCGGGGCGTCCGGACGCCTTCAAAGGCCCGTCTGGACGGTTGCACAGGAACCAGCTAGTTGACTTGGATTTTGCAAGGAATCTTCCTTGAACACTTGAAATAGCCTTCTTGAAGCTTGTGACACTACAACTTGTCATAATGAGGCTCTTTCCGTATTAGAGACATAAACTCTAAATATTGTGAAGATTCTGAAATATATGGCATCCCTGTTAAAGCAGCAACATTACATAGCAGTGATTTTGTCAAACAGAATGTAGCCAATACAAAATACTAACAACACAGTTATGCTATTTTAATATATGGCGTTTAAAATAATAACGCTGTTATTCTGCTTAAACTTAAGTAAATAGAATAATGATATTTTATACCCTTATATTTATTTATGTATAAGGTGTTTTATAAATATTAAAAGAAGTTATAACGGTATCCAAATAAGACATTAAATAAGTAGGTTCGTTAAGTATTGTTTTAATTAATTTATTAGTGCATAAATGTAATTATGCAGTTACTCAGAAATTATCTTGTGAACGGAACAATAAGTATCTTCATACTTACTAAGGGTGATGCTGGTGGACCTTTTGTTAATATTGTGTTTACTATTTTATTTATTTGGTTGTGCATGTGATTTTACATATTTTATATTTTAATTAAACTGCTTAATAACAAGCTGGTAGGCAGAGGGGGTTATAGGCCAGTGGTGGGACCATCAGATCCCATTTGAACTTAATAAATAACCTGACTCTGGGAGCTTTGGGTTCTAGTAACAAACCAATGAACGTTAAGTGAAGGGACAAAAATCCCGTGCTAACACACTATACCGGACCTATGGATTTACAAACGAGTGGTGTGCAAAAGATGATTAATTAAGACACTGCATTAAAACTGTCACATTACTGCTTTATGATTATGTTTATGTACAATCTATGTCTATGCTTCACGACGTGGACTATACATTGCATATACATGTGATTATGAAGTTATATATTCATTTTGTTGCATTTTATAAATAAACTAGCATTCGTTGTATTAATGGAAACAGTTGACTCACTTACATATTTTCTTTTGTATTATTCTTCTCCCCATGTTAAATATTAATACAGGTTATAAGGATGAGGAATATTAGGTTTTTCTAGAGGGCTAGGCAAATCCTGATAGTAGGTGTTGATACTGTGATGTCTCCAGTTTTGTGGGCTACTATGTAGTAGTCCATTATGTATTTATGATGGATATTATATTTTTATTTCTGTTGTATTGTAATAATAATACTCTAGTTGACTTGATTGTCTCATTTGTGCCGAGTGTGGCACAAGACCTATCTTATGTGTAATGACTTAATTACACTTGCTTTTATTATATGAGGTATTTTTATTAGAAGCTCTGTTGTGTTGGCTATGTTAACCTAGATGTTAATTAAATATATTCCGCTACTATTTTATACTCTGTTGACGTCATTGATGATGTCATAACAGCACGTGTAAAAATAAAAAAATTTCACTTGCGCCTTTTTGTAAAAGGCAGGTCGTTACAGAAGAGATCCCACCAACTCTTCAATCTTCATCTCATCAAGATCATTGCTTTCTTCAATGGTAGTTACTTTTATTCTGAAAAGCTTAGGTAAAGATCTTAGTATCTTCCTGAGACTCACTGATGAGAATCAACGAGCACCATTAAAGGATCCATTGCATGTTCCAGTTTGGCCTATTACTAGAGCAAGATCCAAGAAGATCCAAGAAGATCAAAGAAGCACTTAATGGGCTGATTTAAGAGATTTGGAGTGATTCTAAAACGGGGCATTCCAAGCTTGGCCAAAAGGAAGATGAATGCGTAATAAATTTAATCCTAGCTATTGATGGGCGTAATTTCCTTAGCAATGGCGTGGATTAATGACTGATTATGGCTTGAGTGGGCGTGGAATAAGAATGAGAAAGTTGCTGATTACTTTCTAATTTCAAACCAATTAATTGGCTGATTGACTTGCCAATTCCATACCAATTAATTGGCTGATTAACTTGCCAATTCCATACCAATTAATTGGCTAATTGACTTGCATATTATTAGTGCTAAATTTTAGGCTCCTATATTTTTTGTCCTTTTTCATTTATTTTCTTATTTTCGAAATATGTTAGTTTATTTTTCCTTATAGTGGGCATGTAGGGCAGAAAATGTTATAAATAGCCTGCACTCATTGTAATGAGGTATCATTGAATGAAAATAAAAGAAAACGTGAGGTTTGATTCCTCTATTGGTTATTCAGAGAACTTGTGAACTTATCAAGGATTTCTTCCTTCTGGTGTTCAAATTTTATACCTTCGGTTCGTGATTCAATTATAATCATTGGGTCAGGTTTTGTTACTTTAAACCTTCGGTTAGCGTTTCATTTATAAACGTTGGGTTGGGGTTTTCTATCAAAAATCTGAATTTTAGCTTTCTTGGGGCAAATATTCCAATATTGTTTCTTGGGTCTCAAAGCGTGTCGGTTGAGGTTCGCATCATTTGGTATCAGAGCCAAGGTTCTAAAATCAAGTTTACTATCCTTTTATCTTTTGTTTTATCTTATCTTGTTCCGTTTGTGTTCTTTTTCTTTGTTCTTGTTATCATCTTATCTTGTTATGTTTGTGTTCATTGTTCCTTATTCTTGTTTTGTTTCGTGCACCAAGGAAAAAAAAACAAAAACAAAAACAAAAAGGAAAAAGTACAAAAACAAAAAAACAAAAAAAAAAGAGAAAAAAAAGAGGAAAAAAAAAGGTGTTATTGAAGCAACAGATACTCATTCACCGTGCTTATCAAAGTTAATTTTCTCTTGAATCGTGACTTTTGTAGTTTCAGTTTTTCTAAAAAAAAATCTGATTTTTGTCCTCTTCCTTTGATTCGTTGTTTCTATAATATTTTCTTACTGACTGCATTGGTTTAAATACTAGAAGTTGAATTTCTTGATCAAGTTTATTAGTTTAATAAAGAACTGAAAAGGAGAAACTACGAGTGGAGAGATCTCTATTTATAGGCTATAGAAAACCTAATACAAGTCTGATTCGGAGTTCTCTGGGAGTCGTTCGGACTTAGACAATGAGCATCCGGATGGTAAGCAGCAACTGACTTCAAATCACTCGATCTCACGCGTTTCTTCATTAATCTCAATCATCGAGTCTGGACGGTATAACCCTAGGGTCCAGACGGTTGCTTGCAATGTTCACTGTTCCCAGCCTTTAAGTTTGACGTTTGGACACCTGTGCAAATAGGTGCTCTCAGGAGTTGTTGTCCACTGGGCTGTCCGGACATCTGTGAGAAGATGAGTTCCCTGTGGTTGGTGTTTGTTGAGGTGTTCGGACACTTCTTCGAACATTGATGGGCGTCTGGATGCTTCTTCTGGGCCGTTTGGACAATAAGTAGAGAACCGACTATGTTGAGTTGTAAACTACGCAGAATCTTCCTGACACTTGGAAACTGCCTTTCTTGAGCTGATGACACTGATACATATTAAGGCTTTCAATGCTAAGGAAATTAACTCCTGAATATTCTGAAGACTCTGAAAAATACGGTATCCTAGTTAAGGCAGCCGACTTATAGAATAGTGATTTTGTCAACAGAATGCAGCCAATTAAAAACTAACATATATATATGTTAAACCTAATCTGATGATACACTTAAGTACTTTGTGTACGCGGATAGATGAATTAGTTACTTAGTTACCTCATAATGAATTCAAAGTACATTCATGTACTTTTATAACCTTACTAATTTATTTTTGGTGACTTAAGGTTATTTTTGATAATTTACCATTCTATGACATTCTGATTTTAACCATTACATTTAATACTTAATCCTTATTAATTGCTAACCATCTAAGTAGTTTTGTGACGCCTCGCTTTTTACAAAAAAGTGTAAGTGAAATTTTTTGATTTCCACATGGCGTTACAACATCATCAGAGTTGAGATTTGGCAGCAGAATATATTCAGAGTTGACTGAATTACTTCAATATATAAATAACATCATTTGACGTTCTCACATAATAAATGCACAAAAAGCATTAACATATGTGCGACATGCGGCACTAATAATATGTAACTATTGTTTTAGCCTTGTACAAACCAATATATAACATATTACATATTAAAGAACTACTTAAAAGTCTCATTCCTAAATAACAGGTTTCACATAAAGATTCTAATTGTCCTAACCTTTCTCTCTTGTCCTACATAAACATATATGTGATTGTTGTTATCACCACAATCCCTGTTACAACCCGCCTTTTTCAAAAATGATGTCAAAAATGATGTCATCAGAGTTATAAATTGGCAGCAGAATATATTTTTCTTTAACAATGACACGTCAGCACTGATTGAAAATACTTCTAAATAAATAATATAACTTGATGTTCTTACATAATAAATACACCTTTAAAAATAATAACATATATGCCATAGACAACATGTGTTTCTATGTAATGTTGCTGATTTCACATGGATGCTGTTTTATTAAGAGTCTACACTTCGGTTATGAGCTTCAAGAAGACTTTGTGTAGAATTCAAAACAGTCATTCAGTTCCCTTGCATCTATTCGAACGACGTGATATACCGTCCGGACGCCCAACTGTCCAAAGCATCATCAGTCCGGACGATGAGAACTTTCCGTCCGGACCTTCCTCTGTGTCGAGACGCTTTAAACTGCTCCAGTTTGCATCCGTCTGGACGTTTCAGCAGCACGTCCGGACGACACTTAGTGTTCGACCAGCTATGAGATTTCCTTCCAAAACATACATATGGGAAGATCGCTGTAGCCTTCCGGACGCTGTGGATTCCTGTCCAGACGCGCTCATCCATAAGGAAAGTATCGCATTCAAAATCCAGACGTCCGGACACCAGTCTTCATGGAAATTCCATGCATTTGATCAATCGTTCGGACGACCATTCCCTTGGTTTGGACGTGCAAAGCCTTAATATGGAAATTACGTGCAGCTGAAGTGCGCCCATCCAGACTACAGGGCACCACCGTCCGGACGCGGCTCAAATCAGGAAAGAATTTCAACAAAAATTTGGTAAGCCGATCGCATAGTTGTTTGTCTGGACGCCCTTTGTCTACCGTTAGGACGGTGCTTAGGATTTTCAAGCCAGATGCTCATTTCAACCTCCAGCCTATAAATAGAGGTCCCTAGGCTTGAGAACTGCAAGAATTCGGTATTGAATTCCTTAGTGCTTAGAGAGTTAAATTGTGAGGTTATGTTGCTGAGTAAGTCTTTTTGAATCCATTGTTGTGTGTGCTGTTGCTAAGCTAATCTGAAGTCTAACTTTAGGGGTTGGCCCTAAGGTAAAGGATTCCATTGAAGACCCCTTCTGGTAGGAGACCTGGTTGGGAGGCGTTCGTGTTAGGTTACACGTTAGAGTGCAAGGTACGACCACTGCATCAGGGGTATGTGAGTGCTACTACTTTGTAACTAGTCTTGTCTTCTGAATAGTGGATATCCTGGGTTTGGCTACCCTGGAGTGGTTTTTCTCATATTGAGTTTCCACTTCGTCAAGAAAATTCTTATGTCTTTTATATTCCGCATTGATATTATTTTGTTAACACTTTGTGCACACACACACTTGCTTTATATTAGATGTCATTTTAATTTTTCAATTGGTATCAAAGCTGGTACATTCCGTTTAAAGGATTTAATTCCTGAGTGTGATCCTTACCTTCTGTGACTTCTATTTTTTGATTACACCTTTTATCATGAATCCTTCTCAGTTATCTAATGAGGATTCTGATATTAAGCTCTTTAAGGTTTTAAATAAATTGAAGAATGCTAAACATTCTAAAGTTTCTCATAAAGAGCTTAAAAATGTGAAGCAAGAAAAAGAGTCTTTGATTGTTCAATTATATGAATCACATGCTTTGATTGACTCTTTGAGATCTGAAAATACCATGCTATTTAACATTATTGATACACTTGAGAATAAATAAAAAGAATCTGAAGATCTCTTGAAAAAATTCTCAAGTGATAATTTGAAAAGCATGTTTTGTATTCATTCAAATATTTCTAACAAGCCTGCTTAAATTGTTGTTGATATGAGTACTTCTACTTCACATGCTTCTGATTCTGAATTAGATTCTATTGATATTAAGCCTGTGATGGTAGATACAGCTTGTTTAGAAAATTCTTGCTTAAATAATCATGTGATGCCAAAGTCCAAGGAATCAGGAACAAGATGTAAGTTTGTTCCTACTTATCATAATTGTGGGAAAATTGGTCATATTAGGCTAAATTGTTATTTGTTGAAATTTGATAGGCCTTGGATTAAGCAGGATGCTCTGAGAAAAAGTGATGTTGAAGATTCTTCCTCATCAAAATATGTCCCTTCGCATAGGAGACATATAAAAGGTAAGGGCAATGTTATTTGTACGAATGCTAACCGTAATTTTGCAGAGAATGTCAAGAAGCATTCAAATAAAAGAAGCTTGCCCACCTGTCACCACTACGGCATCACCGATCACATCCGACCCAAATCTCCACAGTTTCAGGCTCAGAAGTCCAAGGTTCAGATGGAGCTGCCAACAAGAGCTACATCAGGCACTCTACCTCCTACGACAGTTCAGGCTCCACGGCATCAGCAGCAGTTTGTTCCTGCCTATCAGAGTGGCAAATCAAAGAAGAACAAATCAAGGTGCTACAAGAGAAAGCTGCAGAAGCCCACTAGCAACCATGGCTATGAAGGGTTGCTGAGCGTGATGCAAGGTATGCTAAGGAGTATGGCCAACATGGACATGACCTGCAAACCATCTCTAAGGGTCAAGCAAGTATGGGTCAAGAATGATGAGACCATTCACCCCTTGAGGGGGAGTGGACTCACCTAGTAAAGGTGAAGTCTCACCATGCCTAGGATTTTGGTTCCTAAATCCTAGTGCATATCAGGTATGTTTGTATTGCATTGTTTATCTTGTCATATCTTATTCATGCCTTGCATTCTGTTTGAGGAACTGTTTATTTTATCCCCCATAATTTCTCTTGTTGTCTTGAGAAACATCTACAGATATTTTTTTTTTTTGGGGATGACAGTTAAAGCATGTTAGACGGCTGCTTTTCTGTCTTGGTATTTCAAAACCTCTCTTCCTGAGAACAGGTTTGATTTTACCTTATATGCTGGGACTAGATGTCATTTACTTTTCGATAAGCATGTCTTTGTTGTTTTTTTGTTTATTGGTTTTCAACAAAAAAAAAAAAAAAGAATTTTTTTTGGGGAGAAGATGGGGAATTTTTATTTTTTCTTTTGATAGCATTTCAGATATTGTATATGTTTTTGCCTGATATCTCAGTTCATTTTGCATTAATTGAATATGCTTATATATGATTGAGAGTTTATGTTTGATATCTGCTAAGTTTTCCTATTGCATCTTAATGATAGATAGTTACTTTCCTCATGCGATAAAAATGTGCACTATCCAAAGCTCTCCTAAGGTACATAATTTTCCTCTCTGACTTCTTGCTTCTAGAAATTCTAATGAGAGAGATTTTTTTGATAAGATGGTCAAATTGACCAACAAGCTAGTTGAACCTAGGGCCTAAAAATTCTAGTATTCTCTCTAGGTTGTAGCATCAAAAGAATCAAGCAGTTACTCTTATGAATTATGTGCTATGTATGTATATTCATTGCTTATGTGTTGAATTAGCTATATACCTTGTCCTTCTTGGTGCAAGTAAAATTTTACCTTGTCCTTCATGGTACAAGTAAAACAATTAGGTGTTGCATCTTAGGGCACATCAGATGAGGGTGGCTAGGCCCTAGTACTTTATAAGGTTTGACTTTTGACTGATCTTTAATTGATTTTCTCTCTTGTCTAGAAAATTCGGTTGCTTTAAGTCATATTAGTGAACTTCATACCTTATTGGAAAAAGTCTTCACACACACATTCATTGCATGAGTTGAGTAATCTATTTATAATTTCTATCTGCAGGGAAATTTGTGCTTATTGAATACTTAACTCTCATTTATATCTTTGCAATGCTATTTGACTGCCTTATCAGTTGATTATATATGCGTGTTCTGAAGATAACTTTAGGGAAAAATATTTTTCTGCAAATTTTTTTTAAGTTTCAGATTTTCAGTGTGAAGCGTCCGGACGGACCTATTCTTACGTTCGAACGAGAACAGTCTTGCCATACGCTGTTCTAGCAATAGCCGTTTGGACGGCTTAGTGACATGTCTGAACGGGATCTCTACAGGTTTAAGACTTGCGTCTCTTTCTCTGCCATACATACACATCTTTGCATTTTTATTGATTTATCTTGTAATGTTGTGTGTTTTTCTCGCAGATTTTTCTCGAGATTTTGGCATTCTCTGCACATTTCTTCTCATTCCATGGTATTTGCTGTATCTTCCTTTGTTTTTTTTAAGTTTTTTGTGCTTTTTAGAATATTCGAATATTTGGTGATTGAAATTTTTTTTGAGATATTGTGCATGAAAATCCTATTCTGTCTGTGTGTTGGGTTGATATTGATATATCTAGGTCATTTGGATTGCGATCCTTGTTTTTGTAATACTTGGGCATCCAATTGACAGCTGTCATAATACCACTTTCTTTTTGGGACTAACAGGATCTAATATTTCTTTGCGGTGTTATTTTTGGAAATATTTCTGTTTAAATCTTTTCAGGAATATGTCGTCTAGCAGCTCCTAGCACAATATCTGAAAGATGGATCCTTTGGAAAAATGACTGTTGTTGAAGTCGGATGTTCAAATTCCAAAGGTCTCAGGATTAAGAGAGCTTTTTCCCCTAGCTCTTGCAGAGCCTTCCGTAGCATTCCCTCAGATCTGTATCAGTTAGAGGTTCAGTGGTGAATCTCCTCATTTATTTTGCAGACCAGTTGCTTAGAAGATGTCAATCTGCGGATAGCCAGTTTTAGGCTTTGCAAAATTAAAAGATTGAAGTCCATGGTTCCTGGCTTTCTGAGCTAGAAGCTGAAGTAGTACAAATCCAGCTTTTTATACGGATTTCTCTCCGTTACTTGATTTCAGTGGATCAGCAGGATTTGGTACTTGGAAGATATTTGTTCCTCTCTTTTGGGCCATTTACAAACCCTTCTCTATTTTCCTACTATTTTGGATTTTAGAACCTTTTTGTCTGTGGATTTTATCTGTTTACCCTTGTCCTGTTGAGACATCAAGGGGGAGTATTCTATTACTGTGGTCTTTCTATACTCTGTTTACCCGTTGTTCCTTTGAGACAAAAAGGGGGAGTATATGTTAGTTTTGGACCGGGAATGTATTTTTAACCCGGTCAAGTGATTTTTGTCCTAGAATGGCCAGAGGGAGAGTTTGTTAGTTTTTGTATTGGCTGCATTCTGTTGGACAAAATCACTTCTATGTAATGTTGCTGATTTCACAGGGTTGCTGTTTTATTCAGAGTCTACACTTCGGTTATGAGCTTTAAGAAGACTCTGTGAAAAATTCAAAACAGTCAGTTTAGTTCCCTTGCATCCGTCCAGACGACGTGATATACTGTCCGGACGCCCAACTGTCCAAAGCATCATCGGTTCGGACTAAGAGAACTTTTCGTCCGGACCTTCCTCTGTATCGAGAAGCTTCGAACTACTCTAGCTTGCATCCGTTCGGACGTTTCAGCAGCACGTCCGGACGATAGTCAATGTTCGACCAGCTATAGGATTCCCTTCCAAAACACAGATATGGGAAGATCGATGCAACCATCTAGACGATGTGGATTCCTGTCCGGACGCGCTCATCCATAAGGCTAGTATCGCATTCAAAATCCAGACGTCCGGAAGCCAGTCTTCATGGTCCGGACGCGCGAGCTACTAATATGGAAATTGCGTGCATCTGATCAACCGTCCGGACGACCATTCCCTTGGTCCGGATGCGCGAAGCCTTAATATGGAAATTGCGTGCAGCTGAAGTGTGACCGTCCGGAAGACAGGGCACCACCGTTCGGACGCTGCTCAAATCAGGAAAGAATTTCAGCGAAATTTTGGAAAGCCAATCACACAGTTGTCCGTTCGGACGCCCTTTGTCGACTGTCAAGACAGCGCCTAGGATTTTCAAGCTAGATGCTCATTTGAACCTGTAGGCTATAAATAGAGGTCCCTAGGCTTGAGAACTGCAAGAATTCGGTATTGAATTCTTTAGTGCTTAGAGAGTTAAATTGTGAGGTTATTGTGCTGAGTAAGTCTCTCTGAAGCCATTGCTGTGTGTGCTGTTGCTGCGCTGATCTGAAGTTTATCTTAGGGGTTGGCCCTAAGGTAAAGGATTCCATTGAAGATCCCTTCAGGTAGGAGACCTGGTTGGGAGGCGTTCGTGTTAGGTTATACGTTAGAGTGCAAAGTACGACCACTGCATCAGGGGTATGTGAGTGCTACTACTTTGTAACTAGTCTTGTCTTCTGAATAATGGATATCCTGGGTTTAGCTGCCCCGGAGTGGTTTTTTTCATAATGAGTTTCCACTTCATCAACATAATTCTTGTGTCTTTTATATTCCGCATTAATATTATTGTGTTAACACTTTGTACACACACACACTTGCTTTATATTAGAAGTCATTTTAATTTTTCAGCATTGTTATAAAATACCAACCAAACTGTAATAAATATTACAGCACTAAATAAAATGAGTCTGAGACATATAAATAAAAGATAGACTAAGCATGGTAATCTATCACATCCAAGAGTCCACAAAATGGGAAGCAACCTCGCCTCAAAAGACCACCACTAGGATTCATCTAATGATCTGGATAGTCTTGGTACTCTTCATCCTCAAATCCTGTATAAATAACTAATACATAGAGAGACAATAATACAAAAATACCTAAGTGAGTCCACTGTTTCCAATGATATAATGAATGTTGATTTATTTATGAAATGCAACACAATGTAATATAGATTATATGTATATGTAATTTATGGCCAATGGTAGCTAATCATAGTCATAGACTGAATATAAATATAATCATAAAGAAGTAATATGACAGTTTTATATGCAAAGTCTTAATTATATCTTTGAAGCACTCCTTTCATGATGGATCTTACGGTCCGCATTAGCGTGTTAATTGGGATCCTACGGTCCAGTGTCATCTCACAAAGTTTTATTAATCTTTTACTAGAATCCTACGGTCCCAGCATAACTGAAATCATATGGTTTCAGTTGCTTGTTTATTATTCTTTTACAGGAATCCTTTGGTCCTAGCATAACAAAAATCCTACAGTTTCAGTGGCTTGTTAATTAGTTTAATTAAAACAGTAAAATATGCAAATTCACATGCACAACCAAATAAATAAATCAGTAAACACCACATTAAGGAAAAGTCCACCAGCATCACTCTCAGTAAGTATAAAGATACTCACCTCCTTCTACTTCCAAAAGAATTTCCACACAATTGATGACAAAAGCTTCTAGAAAAAGGGCTAAAACATAGCACACGTAATAAAGAATTTTTCTGTTTTCCTTTCAAAAGAGATGCAATCCGTGAGAGCAACAAAACGTTTCTTCTATTTGTTTTCTTCATTCTTTTCCCTTTTATTAACATCATAAGCCGAACACACAAGAATACACTGCAATACAATTCAATGCACACAATAGTGAATTAATATAATTACTAATAATACGTTTTAATCCTATTCTCATTTATGATTTCTTAATCCTATTACTATTTCAACATAGTAACAGCGTATAAAATTAGTTAAGTATAATCCCACCTATTTTATGCGGACATTATAACAATATTTATTATAATGACCAAAATATCATTTTTAATAAAAATTACAAATACCATTTTTTCCAAAATGATTCTTTTACACAAAGATTGTTTCAAAAACACTTTTACAATCTTGAATAAAATAGTGACATTAGTATATTAAATGCCTACTAGCTTTTAGAATCATTTGAGCGGCATAACAACGCTTTTTATAAAATATATCATTTTTACGCGAGCATCACAACGGCATGATTTATAAATATTTTATGCCATATGAAAAATTCTTTTTAAAAGTATAACTTTAAAACGTTAGAAAACTATTAATCTTATGACAATATTGGATTTAACTAATTAGGAATCTTTCCAAAATATCTTTAGGATATTTTGTAAAGATCTCAAAACATCTTTTTGAGATATTTTGTAAAGAGGACTGATTGTTGCACTACATGCCCACAACATGGGCACAACACCACCTCACATGGGGGTGGGGCCCACACACTAGGCCCCACTCCCATGTGAGGGGGTGTTGTGCCCATGTTGTGTTGGTGTTGTAAAAGTAGCATTCCCTTTTTGTAAAACTTACATATAATCTTAAAACTGTTTCAAAAGAGATATATATTCATTTTCTTTCTTAATCATTCCTTCTTCTATCCACTTATCCTTTAAAGAAAAAAAAACCAACTTAAGGCTTTAGAAACTTACCTCCAAAAATATCCCTAAGATATTTTGTAAACAAACGCAACCACATATAGACTTGAACGTGAGAGAGATATGAGAGACTTTTTTTTCTTTTTTTCTTTTTCCTTTCTTTCTATATCCCTTCTTCTCTTTTTCTCATTCCGTTGAAGCACCCAGTAAACACACACAATCAGAGAGAAACAAGAGGATTAGAGAACAAGAAAAACAAAAGAGAATGAGAGAGGATCTTGCATCACCAACCGAGAAAGAGAGAAGAAGAGAGAAATAAAACTAGGAAGAAGAACTTAGCAAGGAGATGGATATGTCCTTTGCTCCAAACAGAGACGAGGCAGAGAAGAACCTCTCTGGTTTTTCTACAATAAAACCCGAAACTAAAGAAGAAGAAAGACTTGAAGAGAAATTGAGAGAGTTTTGGGAGAGAGGAATGAGAGTAACTTGTGTTGTGAAGGTTGCCATCCAATTTATAGGATTTTGGACGGTCCAGATCAATCCATTTGATCTGGTCTAAAGGCTAGAAAACAACTTGAAGAACAAGTTTAGTGAGTCACCAAGTAATCATCAATATTCTCTCCAAATATTCTCTTGTCTCTAACTAGATCTTATCCAATCTAAAATGATATGCTTTTGATGGCTTAGATTGATCACAAGTTGATCAATGGTCAAGAACATGTCGAGCTGGGTTGATGAATCATCAAATGAAATGATGAGAATTTGATAAAAATCAAAGGATAGCTGATTCGAACAAGATTCTGCATTTTTGCAAAAAGTTGATTGATCGCATTTTACGCTGTAGAATAATTGATTGATCACATTTTGATCGATCCATTTTATAATCGATCGATCGCATTGAACAATAAGTTGATCGATCTATTTTTTACGCTATAAAATAATCGATCAATCTATTATACTTAGTCAGATTTCCATCCGTTTCAGCACCTATATAACAAAATCGCTCGATCGATTATTTAATTGATAGATCAATTTTGGCTTCTAATAAGGGTTCGATTCCTTAATCGCATAATTAATTTTCGAACATTAAACGATCGCTCGATCGATTCTAATATCGATTGATCGATTTAGGTTTAGTCTAATTTCTAATCCATTTTTACTCCTATACTCTCTTATACATATGATCCCAATAAATATTTAATCACTTAAATGTTTATACCTAAATGGATGAATATTTATTCCATAAATATTCATATATATATATATATATATATTATTCCTATTATTAGGCCCTAAAACATATTTTAAGATTTTTTATCCAACATCTTAAAATACGGGGTATTACATCCCTCCCCCCTTAACATAATTTCATCCTCGAAATTCATAAACCTTATTGCACAAAGTTTACATTAAGGGAAAATTTTGGATTAATAAATCTTAAGTCTAGTGACACAGATTTTAAGTGTAAGATTTAATTATCAATCTATGGGTTATCCTAACCCTAATTATCATCAGAGAGAAATGACATAAGAAAATAAGGTATATTTTCTTTCTATCATTTGTCTCCTTAGTGGTCATTCATCTTATCTTTCTATTGTTGAAATTTCATCTACTATTTTTAGAAAGAATCTTATCATAACAAAAAATTCTGACTATGATAAGTGATTATTCTTATACTTTCAAAAAGGGTGTAAGAAAATAATGTTTTATATAGTACCATGATTTTTATATAGTACCATTTTCTATTTCAAGGGTCAACCTACCGACTACAGCGAATACGCGTACTAACCTTTATTCGATATTGATTGGCAGATCCGCGTATTCTTCTTCATAAGTGTTGTCGGAAACGAGAAATTATACTCAACCGATAAAAATCTTACTGGACTTAGATTCAGTCTCCCTAGTGTGTGAGCATAGAGATCTTAAACAAGATTGACTTTTCTCAAAAGGAGAATTGTCAAGACACAAGGATTTATGCCATTGTTCTTTTTATCGTTTGATTGGGACAATGGACAATTCGTCAAAGTGAAAAACAACCAATCCCACAAATCAAACAGCTAAGTTTGTTACATCTTATTAAAGGATAAATATTTACTCCTTTCTGATAATCCAATATCTAATCACTTATCCAACAACTTACGAAGAGTAAATACAATCACTTATAGCATCAACGACGTTAGGCTTAAAATTCACATGTAAACACACAAAACATATTTATCTACAAACATATTCTAGAGCAACACTATACACTACTTTACGCATTTCAATAATCATCCAATCAATCACACAAAAGAATTAGTGACAGAGATAAATATTAAAACAATGTGGGTCATAATTTTGAAACTTAATGTCTTAATACTGCTTAAGACAAATTGATCTTAATCCTAGGTTTCATATCAACTTATACTGAGATTGTCGTCTAGGTGGGAGGTCTTTGCACTAAAACATCTAACTCGTTAAACTTGATAGAGTGTGTCTATTCAAGCTTTGTCACAAATACCATCTTAATGGGTTGAGTAGTAAAAATTCATGTGATCGGTGTGAACAACTGAATGAGAAATTCCTAAATCATAGGTAACATGCTCAAAGCTATCTATTTAGGGAATGATACCTGCTACCATATCTGTATATTCTTCACTTTCATCTTCATCATCACCGCCTCTAGGAGTAAGTGAAAATACCCGGGCTCCGCTTCCTTGGGGTTGTTATTGTGTTTCACCAGTAAAATTCTTGGGACAGTTCCTTGAGAAATGGCCAAGCTTACCACATTTAAAACAATTCGGGCTTCCACTTCTGCACTTTCCTAAGGGAGCTTTTCCACATTCGCTGCAGGGGGGGTCCCAGATTTCCAACTACTGGTGGAAGACTCCTTCCTACAGATGGTTTGGAACCACTTCCTATGGTTGACCTCTTAGCCAGATGTGAAGCCTGTTGCTTTGTTCGCCTCTCCAGATCGTAAGGTGCTGCTGACTTACGAATTCCTCTTTCAGCTAGCAAGGCAACCTCTACCAATCTAGCGTAGTCCTTAATTTCATGACACAAAACTCTTTCTTTGACACGAGGGTTAAAGGCCATTCTCGAAGTGTTCTGCTTTTGACTCTTCATCGGGAATTAAGTTAGCTACAAACCTAGCCAATTCCATGACCCTAGAAGAATATTGTTCTACAATCATATTTCCTTGTACTAGGTTCTATAATTCAATTGCCCGCAACTGCCTTTGGGCTTGAGGGAAAAAGCGTCGGTTGTATTCCACCTTAAAAGATTTCCAGGTGATCACTGGATCTTCGCCTAACAACACTTTTCTTGAATTCCACCATCTCCCAGCTTCTCCAGTTAGCACCAATTCAACATATTGTACCTTCAGTTCATCCATGCAACTGAGAGTGTCATATAATACCTCTATATCCGTAAGACAAGCTTCTACTGTATTTGGCCCTTCAATGCCTTCAAAAGAACATAAATGGTAGGCAGAGAAATCTCGAAGGGAATAGCCTATGTGTTCCACTCGTTCAACTGGTTGTGGAATTCTTGACACGGCATCAACAAGGTGCCTCGTTGTGTCGACCATAAATTGTATTAAGGCTTGATGTATTCCGTCATTGAATTGTGGAGGTGGGGGTGGAGGTGGTAGTTCCTTATATCTATGTTGAATTGGTAAGTCTATGTATCAATCAAATTCATTTCGTTAGGATGGGGGTCAATTCAATTAGGGTCGGTTTTGAAACAATTCATTGCATTTCTATTTCTAAAATCCAATCTTAATAAACTTAATAAACCATTTTTTTTATTTTACCCATACTTACTATCCTATACTACTAGATAAATGGAATTTATCGTTCCTGAATGGTTCACTATCTGGATAAGATATATATGTGCAATAACCTATATATATATATTAGAATAAGTAGACTCATAATAAGTGGACTCATAGTGGCTATTGACTTATTCAGTAATTAAATAAAAAAATGGGCCCTTTTAACTCGGTGGTAGAGTAACGCCATGGTAAGGCGTAAGTCATCGGTTCAAATTTGATAAGGGGCTTTGCATTTTTTTCATAAAACCCCAGCCATACCATAGTATTCTTTTTTGGAGGAAGAATGGAGATCTTGTTGATGTTGTTACTAAAAAAGTAACAAACCTTATAATTAAATTATAAATCTTAATGATAATAAGC
>JAJPGS010000166.1:655000-665000 GCA_028654335.1 Alnus rubra | reverse complement strand
CGAAGTTATTATATATAGCATGCATGGGACATCAAAAACCAGCTAAAGCCCTCCCCATACCACTCACGTAAGCCTCCCTTCACTGTTTTGATGCTGGATATTCCATGGAAAATCTCTCTCACTCTTCTATGAAAACCAGCACTTATGAGCCAGAAATGAAGCCTTAAATCTCCTCTTGTTTCTCAACAATACACCAGAAAACCAACATCTGAAATCTCTCTCTGATTCTAGCTCAAAAACCAGCAACTTCCAACTCATTTCAAGCACTCCGTTTTGGAGTTAGACCCCTTCCTTTTATCCAATCTGTTGGGTGCGAATTTTGGTAAGTAAATCTTCCTTTTTACTCTCTAAAATTCAGTATGTGTTCCATAGGATCATGGGTAGTTTCTCCTCTTGAAAGAATTACACTCATAAAGTTTTAAGCAAGCAAGATAGTAGCTTTGCTTTAATATTTTGTGTGGGGATGAACTGCTGAAACATAGGTGTGTTGATTAATAAAAAGGAATGTGTGAAGTGAATGGTGTGTGTGTGTGTTGTATGCTAGAACTCCCTGCATGAATGAGAATATTAAGTATAAACTTAGTAAGTGAGTGTAAATGGGTATATGGCTAATGTTGTGTGTGTGTAGAAGTATTATTTTGGCCTCATATGGGTATGAATGGGAGTTATATAAGAACATACTAGTTGGAATGAATGGCTAATAAAAGAAGATGTCTTAGTTTCATTATTCAATAATCTAAGATGGCATTCAATATCTTGATTAAGAAAACCAAAACGAAAGTATTAGGAAAACGGTTAAAATAATACTTTAAGGATAAGTATAGTAAACATATTTGTAGCCTCTTTTCACTAATTTAGTATTACTACATGATTGAAATTATGCAGTTATAGAGAAAGACTTTTGAAGCAGAAACTAGTAAGTATCTCTATACTTACTGAGGACGAAGCTGGTTGACTTTTCCTATAATATATGCTTACTGTTTTATTTACTTGTTTGCGCATGTGGTTTTGCATATTTTATTATTTCTAATAATCTGTCTAATAACAAGCTGTTGGATCAAGATCCACGATGGGTATGCGAAGCTTCATATGAATTCCAAGGTTCTCAGTGAATGAGGAGGTACCTGAAAAGAATAATAAATACAAAAACTGGTGTACCAAGGTCACAAGGGAAACCAAGGTTTCTAGGAGCCAAGGCTCCCAAAGATTATAATTAAAAGTTAAGTGAGAAAACCAAGGTTTCAAATAACACGCTAACCGTGCCAAGGCCAATAGAGTAGTGGAAAAAGGAAATACCTAAAACTAGACACTTAAAACTGTCATTGCTTTATGATTACGTTTATGTTCATTTTATGTCTATGATTCGCGATCATAGATTATATTTTGTATATACATGTGATTATATGGCCATTTCATTATTAATTAAATAAATCAGCACTCATATTATTATTGGAAACAGAGGACTCACTTTGGTATTTATGTTGTTTTCTTCTCTTTGTATGGTATTTGTAATGGTTCAGGCTATAAAGAAGAAGAAGATTATCAGGACTATCCCGACACATAGACGGTTCCTAGTTCAGTTTTTTGTAAGGCTGGATAGCCTATATTTTGGGACTACCCTGTTGTAGTTCATTAGCCTAACTTAAGACAGTACTTATAATTTCTCCAGTATATGTAGATATTTGGCTTGTATGATTACCTAGCCCTGTGAGGCATGACTGGTATTACTGTTTGTATAGTTATGCTGACTGACTTATTATATATTTTGAGGTATTTCAGTAGTAGCTCTGAGGTGTCATTCTATTCCATCGATATTACATTTATTCCGTTGCCAATAATTACCTCTGATAAGTTAGTAATGTCTTGTGAAAATTCGAAAATTTTCACTTACGCTTTTTGTAAAAGCGGGGCGTTACAAATACCGATATTTTAGCAACAAATCCAATAAATCTAAGTGTAATGTTCGGTGTATTGATCTTTTTTGGAAAGGGAGTGTGTGCGAGTTGTTTATTTCAAGAATAGGCTGGATCCAACCAACTGCACCTTTTTTCGTTATAACTGTAAAGGCGCATGATCGCGCGAATTACTTTTGAATAAATTAATAAATCATATTTAAGAACCATAGCATTTCGCGATCCATTGGTAAATCTACTTTGATTCTCTATCAACCAATAATGTGGAACAATTAACATGGTTAAAACTAAACCGTTTGAAGTCCACACTCAGAAAGGTACTCTTTCTACTACTAGGTTAATATTTTTATGTTAATATGAAAATGGTTTCAAAATGAATAGTTAGAAAGTTTTTTCGATATAGAACACTCATGTTGATAAAATGATTTGAACCCTTTCTTTTCAAATTTTTCATTTTGTAATTTGGAAAAAATTATGAGTATTTCAACCCCTCCTTTTTATCCAATGCTGAATCGATGACCTACGAATGAATTAAGAAGAATTATTTGGATTTGAAAAAAAAAAAAAAAACAACGTTGCGGACAATTATTTGTTTGGTCAGAAGAGTCCTCCGAATATTCTGGTCTTGGATTATTGATCAGTTTTGAGATTTTTTTTTGAATATGAATAGAGAAGGGAGGATAGGCTCATTATATTCAAAAAAAAAAAATATGGGAATTTCTCATAAAAAATTGAAGTAATTGAGCGCGAGAGCCAAATGAATCGAAAGATTCATGTTTGGTTCGGGAAGGGATCGTGGAAGTTTTGAAATAAATGGAAAGATAATCTACTTTCATTAAATGATTTATTAGATAACCGAAAATAGAGGATCTTGAAGACTATTCAAAATTCAGAAGAACTACACGGGGGAGCCATTGAACAACTGGAAAAAGCCCGGGCACGTTTAAGGAAAGTGGAAATGGAAGCCGAGCAGTTTCGAGGGAATGGATACTTTGATATAGAACGAGAAAAATTTAATTTGATTAATTCAACTTATAAAACTTTGGAACAATTAGAAATTTACAAAAATGAAACCATTTATTTTGAACAACAAAAAGTGATTAATCAAGTCCGACAACGGGTTTTCCAACAAGCCTTACAAGGAGCTCTAGGAACTTTGAATAGTTCTTTGAACAACGAGTTACATTTACGTACCATCAATGCTAATATTGGCATGTTTGGGATGATGAAAGAAATAACCGATTAGTCCTTCTACTGTAGGCATTATTTTTTTTTTTCAAAAAAAAGAATTAAGAAATACTCATGGTAACCATTCGAGCAGATGAAATTAGTAAAATTATTCGTGAATGTATTGAGAAATATAATAGAGAAGTAAAGGTTGTAAATACCGGTACCGTACTTCAAGTAGGCGACGGCATTGCCCGTATTTGTGGTCTTGATGAAGTAATGGCGGGTGAATTAGTAGAATTTGAAGAGGGTACAATAGGTATTGCTCTAAATTTGGAATCAAACAATGTTAGTGTTGTATTAATGGGTGACGGTTTGATGATACAAGAAGGAAGTTCTGTAAAAACAACAGGAAGAATTGCTCAGATACCAGTAAGTGAGGCTTTTTTAGGTTGTGTTATAAATGCCCTAGCTAAACCTATTGATGGTCGAGGGGAAATTTCAGCTTCTGAATCTCGGTTAATTGAATCTCCCGCTCCTGGTATTATTTCTAGACGTTCCGTATATGAGCCTCTTCAAACAGGACTTATTGCTATTGATTCGATGATCCCTATAGGACGTGGTCAGCGAGAATTAATTATTGGGGACAGACAGACCGGTAAAACAGCAGTAGCCACATATACGATTCTCAATCAACAAGGGAAAAATGTAATATGTGTTTATGTTGCTATTGGTCAAAAAGCATCTTCTGTGGCTCAGGTAGTAACTACTTTACAAGAAAGGGGAGAAATGGAATACACGATTGTGGTAGCTAAAACGGCGGATTCTCCGGCTACATTACAATACCTCGCTCCTTATATAGGAGCCGCTCTGGCTGAATATTTTATGTACCGCGAACAACACACTTTAATCATTTATGATGATCCGTCCAAACAAGCACAGGCTTATCGCCAAATGTCTCTTCTATTACGAAGACCACCGGTTCGCGAAGCTTATCTAGGAGATGTTTTTTATTTGCATTCACGACTTTTGGAAAGAGCCGCTAAATCAAGTTCTCATTTAGGTGAAGGAACTATGACTGCTTTACCAATAGTTGAGACCCAATCGGGAGATGTTTCGGCTTATATTCCTACTAATGTAATTTCGATTACAGATGGACAAATATTCTTATCTGCCGATCTATTCAATGCTGGAATCAGACCTGCTATTAACGTAGGTATTTCCGTTTCCAGAGTAGGATCCGCAGCTCAAATTAAAGCCATGAAACAAGTAGCCGGCAAACTAAAATTGGAATTGGCGCAATTCACAGAATTAGAAGCCTTTGCGCAATTCGCTTCTGATCTCGATAAAGCTACTCAGAATCAATTGGCAAGAGGTCAACGGTTACGTGAGTTGCTCAAACAATCTCAAGCAGCCCCTCTCACGGTGGAGGAACAGATAATGACTATTTATACTGGAACGAATGGTTATCTTGATTCATTAGAAATTGGACAGGTAAGGAAATTTCTCGTTGAGTTACGTACTTACTTAAAAACGAATAAACCTCAGTTCCAAGAAATTATATCTTCCACCAAGACATTTACTGAGGAAGCAGAAGCCCTTTTGAAAGAAGCTATTCAAGAACAAATGGAACGCTTTATATTTCAGGAACAAGTATAATTTCTACTTCAGGAACAAGTATGTATAAAGAAATTTTTTTAGATAACTTTCTATTTTTTTATAAAAAATTCTTTATATAATCTAATTTTTTCTTTTTTATTATATTATTAATTGATTTCATATTAAGTTAAGTAATAGATTTCATATTAAGATAAAATAAATTCTAACTATAAAAATAAGTTATAACTAATATATAGGTAAGTATAAGCGTCTCTTATTCAAATTATTCAAAATACCTAGTAGAAATATAACAAAATATATGGAAATAAATTGCGTCCAATAGGATTTGAACCTATACTAAAGGTTTAGAAGACCTCTGTCCTATCCATTAGACAATGGACGCTTTTTTTTTTTAGTTTAATTGTTACATCTTTTGTTCAGAAAAAAGAATATGTGAGAGACTTCCATGAATTGCGCATTCAATTCAATGATTCAGTATATTAATTACATTAAATTAGATTAATTACATTAATCTGAATCATTCTATTATTTAATAGATTTAAATAGAATAATAAATAGAAATGAAGAAATTAATATAGATTTAATATATATAATAAATCTAGAATCATAAATCTAGATACTATATAGATAATATAGGGATAATATAGAGATATAAGCGGGTAGCGGGAATCGAACCCGCATCGTTAGCTTGGAAGGCTAGGGGTTATAGTCGACGTTGATTCATCATTTTTAATTCAAAACCGAACGTGAAACTTTGGTTTCATTCGGCTCCTTTATGTAAGATGGAGAAATTCCACAGATGTCAGATGGAAACGAAATAAAAAAGTTTTAAATTTTTTTTTTTGGCCCATAACATCTATGTCAGCTTTTCTGTTTGAATGCATTCAAAACAACCCGCTTTCTAGATGATCCCTATAGAAGAGGGGGATTATAACAATTTTTCTAGTTACTTCGTTCTCTATTTCTATTTGAAAGAATCTTTAGGAAAAGCATTTTGTTTCCACCGAGCTAAAACAATATGTCGATGTCTCTAGTAAACCAAAGTCATTGTTTAATAGCTATTTTACTTCAATCTCTCTTATACATACAAATCATAAAATTGAAGATTTAGTTACGATTAGAAATACTCCCTTCTCTCTTTATCCATGGATACTTTACTCATACTCATTCAATTGGAAGTATTGATCCAATTTAAAAACAAATTATGTTTCGTAATTTCATAATCCAATTTTTTTTTGAATTTATAATTGACTCTTTTGGATATAAATCACGAGAATGTCTATTCTTCCTCGAATCTTTCATTGATAGGTAAAGGATTTAATCCTTTTAAGAAATAAATTTTTTGATCGGAATATTAATCAAACAAACCGAAGGGACCCCTTAACTATTAAGGGATTAATAGAACGAATCACACTTTTACCACTAAACCATACCCGCTACAATGTGATTATTGTATCGATATGTCTCTTTTGTCGAACAAAAAAATTGGTCATAATAATTAAGAAGATAGGATCAGAAAAGAATCATGAAAATTAGAGCGTTGACGTGCTTTGTTCAAGGAGCCCGATTAATTTAGGGAAAAAGGATTCATTTAAATAACTAAATAACACTCTTTTTTTCTTTTGATCGGGGTGCTTTGACATTGACAGATACGGCTCGATAATGTACGCCAAAACAATAAAATTGTGCAAGAATATATAGTTACATTCTTTCTTTCTTTTTTATTCCAGTAAAGTAAATGGAATAAAAAAATAATTAAGAAATGACACTTTCATTCTATTCTGTATCATAGGAATCGAAATAGTCTTTATTATATTATGATTGTTGTTGTTTCAATAACAAGCAATTTTTTTTTCAAATCAAATAAATCATTTTTTTTATATGATTCATTAGAACAAAAAAGGCCCAGCGAGGTACTGACCAGGCCGGGCTGTGGAATTAAAAAAAGCTCTTGCAGACGAAATCAAAGAGGTACTTTTTATTATATATTTATAACTTTTTATTATATATTTATATTTATAAATTTATTATATATTTATAAATAATAAATAGATTTATAAATATATTTATATTCATTGGAATAGTGGATTGGAGATATCTCTTTTGAGCCCTTACTTTATCTCAATGGAATTACTTTCATTTTTGATATTTTTGATATTTTTATATGTCTAGATATTAGATAATTATATATCTATTTATATATCTATATAATAATATATATCTATATAATAAATTATATAAATAGATGAGATTTGGCCCCATCATATCTATTTCTAAAAAATCTTGATTTTTTGAACATGAAGAAATAAAGAAGCCATCGCAATTGCCGAAAATACTAGACCCACTAAAGGCACCAAAATAGAGAGTAAGGTATTGAGAGTTGTCATAAAATGGATACTTGGATTTAATATTTGTACCTGTTATTGTTATAAAGGTCTCGTATAATCATTATAATTTATATATAATTATACTAAGTATAGCTAAACTAAGTGAGTATATGTGATTATATAATATATATAAAGTAATAAAGTAATATAAATATAATAATAAAAAATAGAAAAAATAGAATAAGAATAATAAATATATAAAATAATATATATAAAAAAAGAGAAAAATTTAGAAATATAATTTTAAATTTTATAAATATAATAAAATAAGTTAGAAATATAATAAAACAAGGAATGTAGGACTAACTAAATAGAATTTTTCACCTTTCTACATTAAATATATATTATATATTCTACATTAAATATTATATATATGTACGAGAATCTCCTTTTTTATTATCTTGTTTTTGTCTAAAAATTTAATAAACTTGAATAAAATAAAGAAAGAGTTTTTTACAAATTCCTGAAAAATTTGTTATAATTCGATCTGATAATAGAGATTATTAGTAAAACTGGGGATTCTCAAAAAATATAGAATCTTGCCTCTTTCTATACTTTTCAATTTTCTATATGTGAATTATATACACATAAGAAGGGAACGTGAAATTCTCGTTTTATTCGCCTTGCCTAATTTTCATTTCGCGGAAGAGAGAATTCTTTCTTTTTTTGTTTGATAGAGGTTTCCTGATTAGTAATCAGGAATATCGGTAAAAAAAAATTATTCGCATAATTCTTTTAACAATTAAATCTTTTGTTACCAGATGTTATCAAAGTAAAAATAAAATCCGAAGAATTGATTTTTACTTTGATTTCTATAAACTAAATAACTACTTGTTCTACACAAAAAAAAAAAAATTTCTATTTTTTTTTTTATTAAGCATCTACTTGATTGAATTTTGATTCAGAGGAAAGAAAGCATGGAGCTGAAATAACTCATTCAGAACGCTTTTTAAAAGATTACACGGTACGATTGGATCGAATAGGCCCTTATGGAATAAATATTCAGCCGCTTGTGAGCCCTCAGGTACTGTTTTATTCAATGTTTGTTCAATTACTCTTTTACCCGCAAATGCAATGTAGGCATTGGGTTCAGCAATAATGATATCCCCCAACATACCAAAACTAGCTGTTACCCCACTAGTAGTAGGAGATGTAAGGATTGATACATAAAATAACTTTTTATTTACTTGATAATCATATAAAGCGGAAGATATTTTAGCCATTTGCATCAAGCTCAAACTTCCTTCTTGCATGCGTGCTCCTCCAGAAGCACACACTAAAATAAGAGGTAAAAATTGATTGGTAGCATATTCGATCAAACGAGTGATTTTCTCGCCAACTACCGATCCGATACTACCCCCCATAAACTGAAAATCCATAATCCCAATTGCTATGGGAATACCATTTAGTCGACCTGTGCCTGTTTGAACAGCCTCAGTTAATCCTGTCTTTCTTTGATAAGAATCAATACGATCTTTGTAAGGTTCCTCTTCTAAATGAAATCCAATGGGATCCAGAGAGACCATGTCTTCATCCATTGGAGCCCAAGTACCTAGATCAACCGAAAGCTCGATTCTATCTGAACTACTCATTTTCAAATGATGTCCACAGTGTTCGTAAATATTAATTTTTTATTTCAAAAATTTCTTATAATTTAATCCATAACAATTTTCGCATTGAATCCACAAATGCCTGTATTTTGGAGTCACATCTAGATCATTAGAACTTTATGTTTCTGTTATAGTTAAATCACTACCATCCGGGCTCGGGTTTATACTTGAACTCTGGTTTACACTACTATTTCTGCTTTCATCAAAAATGTAACTATAAATGTAACTATCACTATAATTGTCAATACCACTTAAAATGTAACTATCAATACAAATTTGAGAACGAAAAAAACTGTCAATACAACTATTAATGTGGTTTTTCCAACTATATTTAGTATCATATATGTAAGGATCATAGTGGGGATCGTCACTATTAGATACACTATTCAAATAACTAAAATTCCCATAATTACAAAAAGAACTTTCTAGTTCACTTTAGAAAAGAATGATCATTGTCAATCTCAAAAATTTGATTTTCAATATCAAAATATATGAAATAACTGTCCCTATTATTATCCCTAACTAAAAAAGTATCATCGGGTATGAAATTCTGAATGTCTCTAACGCCGACTAAATGATCAACATTACTGTAACTAGAATTGTCACTATCGCTCCAACTAAGAGTGTTTTTATCTATATCATTTGTAATCGGGTCTTCACTTACACCGGTATTTTCAATAGGACCAAAACTATCCATTAATTTACTTAGTCTACACCCGTATTCTAACTTTTCTTTGGATAACATCGAATTGAACCACCCTTTTTCCATAAAGCCTTTTTGCCCATATTCACATGAAAATACAATAGATGAATAGTCATTCGATAAAAAATCATTTGAATATTTCATTTACTAGCAGAATATGCATATAAATCCAATTACTAGGATTATATTAACAAAAAACAAGTAGGTGTTGAAAAAAAAATGATTATCTTTTGTGAGAACCAGGAGTATCACTTAATATGCTGGATTTTTTTTGTTTTCATTTTTAAATTTTAAATAGTGATCCCACCGTGTTTCTTGTATAAAATTAACATCGAAAAAAGAAATAATTGTTATATCCTATGAATAGAAAGAACTTTTTTCGTAAAATCTCGTCTTCTAATAAGTTTCTAGTCCAACACAGAACGAAAAGGACAATATACGGGATGGGTAGAAGAAGTTGTGATATGTGGCTCGATCCATGATCGGAAACTACGGAATATAAAAGAAGACACCAACCCTAAGGATCCATAGAATTCATTGTGGACCCAACACAACAAAAAGAGTTTAAGTTGTTTTGTTTTATATATATATATATATATA
>JAJPGS010000166.1:632500-652500 GCA_028654335.1 Alnus rubra | reverse complement strand
GTGCAACCGTCCGGACGCTAGGGCAACACCGTCCGAATACGGCCTTGGTATGGAAGCTTTCAGCGCTATCTTGGAGAGGCGGTTGCAGTTGACCGTCCGGATGCCCTCGGGTATTTTGGTCATAAATTTTTACTCAAATATCGGATTGGGACGAAATTGGCTTCATTGGAAAGCTTAGAAAAAATGCTGTAATTTGAGTGTCCAGACGGACCCTAGAAGCATCCGGACGGCATCCGTCCAGACGGAAAGATTTTCCCGTCCGGACGGCCCTGCAGAAAATTCCAGAATACTTTTCCGACAAGTAAAACTTGGCCCGTCCGAACGGCCCAAGGCTCCCGTCTGGACGCGCGTGCCTCAGACTCTGTTTTTTACTCAATAGGTTTTCCTAACCCTATAAATAAGAGGCTCTAGGCATGCTTTCAAAATAGAATTCGGTGGTGAATTCTCTACAGCTTAGAGACGTGATATTTCCTCTAAAGCCTTGCCAAGGGTATGAATTCCATTAGAGCTCAGAGAAGTCATCAATCCCTCTGAAGCCGTTTTACAAGTGTGCTGTGCTGTAAACCGAAGTCTATCTTAGAGGTCGGCTCTAAGGTAAGGAGTTCCATTGAAGACCCTTTCAGGTAGGTGAACTTGGTTGGGAAGCATTCGTGTTGGGTTACACGTCAGAGATCAAGGTACGACCACTGCATCGGTATATGTGAGTGTTACTGTCTTGTATCTAGCTATGTCTTCTGAATAGTGGAATTCCTGGGTTTGGCTGCCCCGGAGTGGTTTTTCTCTTAACTGAGTTTCCACTTCGTCAACAAAAATCTATGTGTCATTTACTTTCCACTGTGCTTTAATTTTTGTTCACACTTATGCACACACTTTACTTTTGGAAGTCATTTCAATTTTTCATAAATAATAAGAAATTCACTCTTGACAGTGATATATGTTGTATATGTAAATCCTAGATGTGAAAATATGCAGAGTTCGTCCATGAAAAGCATAAAGGCTGTAGGTATAAGAAAAAAAAAATAGGCTAGGCATATATCGATAGATAGGCTGAAATAAGAAATAGAAGGAAGGGCCAATAAGATAGAAAAAATGAATCGTAAATAGAGTTCCGGTTTGAATTCAATAGATAATATGGATGGTATTTGTCTATAATGATTGTTGGAGAAATAATCAGCTCCAAAGACACGTGGGCCTAAGGTAGTATCGGGGGCTGAGCCCATCGGGTTGACCCGGCCAGATTAGACTTAAGTACAAGACCATCCATTATCTCCAAAAGCCGCATATCCCAAATAAATCAAGATAGACTTCTATCCCATCAAATATGGGATAAGGTACCTAATAGAATGAAATTAGCTAAAGAGAGTGTCATATCCAGTTTGGACTCTACTACCCAATTTGAATTCTATGAAGATAAGATTAAAGACTATGTGATCTAGGACTCAGACTCCTAATTAGATTATGCTCCAAGCACTCCAATAGTTTCATAACTGTGAACTGTGAGTCTATAAATAAGACTACAACGTCAGGTATTTTTTACAGGCAGATTCTCTAAGCTCTGAGATTATTGATACTCTCCAGAAAATAAATAGTTTGAACTGACTTAGGCATCAGAGTGGGGGTATGGTCGGCACCCACATGAGCCGACGAGCCGTTTATTATTTTGCAGATTATGAGGAGAGCGAATATCAAGGAAGGCAACGAATCACAAGGCAACACGTCACTGTACCGGAAACTGTACCAATAGTTTGGCGCCGTCTATGGGAACCGACGTAGTTCTCTCAAAAATAAATCCGCAACGGTGACTACGCAATCGGATCACGAGAAACGACGATTCTCGTCTTTAAAAATCACGGCTCAAATTGGCAGTATTTTCCTTTCATAAAGATCCTCAGTCCGCGACCACCGACACAAAATCAAAATCCTACACTGTGGATGTGCAAGATAAGTCCATACCTTTCTTTTCATTCCGATTTGTTAAATTGTGGAAAGAAATTCATGGTGTGGATAACTATCTGTGCTATTATGAAATCCAATGATAAGAAATTTTGGAGTGTCAGATCTGGAATTCTCTTCAGCAGGAGACAAAGATCAATAATTATTGTGCCCTTGTGCGTTGACAAGCGCTTCGTTAAAAGCATGAAGCCTTTGAACTATACTATGAGTTTTGGTTGGAATGAGATGACATGAAAGAAAGATGGGCCAACCCGGCGGTGCCTTAAAGAAGAAGAATGAAAAAGATGGATCGCGAATTGAGAAAGAAGGGTCGGTGTTTTCGTCTCAAAAGTTAGTTTCGAGAAAACCTGGGTGATGTGGACGACTTTGGCTGATTCCAAAGTCGTAGGTGGTGGTTTTGGCCAAGACCTTAAGTCAAAATATTGAGAAAAAAATAAAAAAGAAGAAGCAACCTTGTTGCTACGAAGCTTCATCAATAGCCCAAAAAGCTACATCAAAAAGAGAAGAAAATAAAGGCCCAGCAAAAAGAAAAGATGGGTCAAGAAGAAAAAACGAAATAAGAAAAGAAGAAGAGGCAACCGGGTGGAGCCCGTGGATTCCCCGGCACTTCGGGCCTTCGCACAGTAAAACGTTGGAGCCCCGAACTATATTGTTTTCTTCTAGAGATCTTAAGGCGAAGGACGACTCTGCTGATGGTGGACAAAATCCCGACGGAACAGTGACTGCCCGTGATGAGCCCCTGTTCATCGTGGGTGATGGGTTAGAAGGTACCGGACCTCCAAGATAATGACCAATCTCAAGACTTCGTCACCAATGGGAGATTCCTGGGGAATCAACTAAACGTGAAGATCAGAGAAATTGAAGGAGGCCAGTCCAGTGCCCAAAAACTCAATTGAGAGGGTCGGATCGGTCTTTGGAATGGAGAGAAAGAAAAACCGGCGATTCTACTCGATCCAGTCCCAAGATCTCTTCTCCTAACCGAACCTGGAGCATTTCAAGATCATAGACATCTCAGAGCTTGCCCGGACCCGCATCATCTTCTCAACTGGCTCATGTCCATGGAACCGAGCTCTGGCTGTGACTCACCGAAGCCTGAACCAGATTTGGAACTGGGCACCATGGACAACATCCGACCCAACCAGCCCGACTTAGTTCTTGACAGAAAGGCCGAGTATCGCGATTGCTTGCAAGCAGGGAAGCCGAGATGGAGTGATTACACGAGTAGTGTGTTGTCCCGTAATTGTTCCTACAAGAAAAACCAATGTTCATAGATTGGATGTGTAGGAGAATTTGTGGGTCTCAATAACAAAAAATCGGCGAAATCAGGGAGAACTAGAATCCCTTCTAATCAATTCCAATGGGTCGGATGAAGAATTGCCACGTTGTCACGGAGAGCCCAATCCCGAACGTGATCCACAGAACGGTGCTGGCTAGAAGATTCTGGACATCCGAGGACCCAGACCTTCAAGGCAACGGCCACTTGGAAGAGAACGTGTTCAGATTAGGTTCCACGTGGCACGGATTGGTCGTGAGCACAAGGTGTCCTTGTGTGTCAGGCAGTCATAGATCCACAAGCCCTTTAGGCCTGTGTGATGGGCGATCTTGGGCAGCAAAGTTCGAACCAGCTTGTCCCCACCGCAAGACAGTAGTGGCCCGATGAAGAAGAAAAAGCGTGGTGGGAGAACATGTGTTGCTAAGGGTTGTTGACCAACTGCTGTAAGACATCATTCCGAGGAAGGAACATAAAATATGGGCTGGGAAATCCTAGTGATTTCCTCGGCTGTGCGTTTTGGGAAAGGCAGCGCCGGACTAGAAGAATAACGAGAAAAAGGAGAGACTCCACCCAGAAGGTTCTCTCAACCTCTGAGGCAGACCTAGACTTCTGAGGCTTTTGGAACTCAATCCGAGCTCCAAAGGAAGATCTGCGCCGGCTCATCTCTAGTCGAGTTTAGATCCTCGCCGATGTTGCCGAGTTAGGTAATGAAGAATCTCCCATTATTGTTGGGACTCCCAGAAGCTAGTTCACCGCAAATCAAGGCCAAAGGTGAGCAAGGCGCGTAGGTGGCTCAGAGATCTTGAGGCCGGGGGCTGGGAACGTTCAGAGATTCCCATCCTCTACGACTCTTCCCTCGTTGACAACCCCCACAACCACAAGAACTGGGCCCCCCTCGGTTTGGATTCCAAGTAAGATAGTTCATCTTCATCGAATTCACCAGATAAGTTCATACTCTTCTTTTACAAACATGATTCATGTTAAAGTAAGGATAAATGTTGGTTTTTATCAACCAGGAAAAAATATATATATGCATGCACTTGTACGCTTTGCCGAAATGTATATATATTTTGATAAAATAGACTCATGTGTTGAGGCTTCACTCCTGTCATGAGTGAAAGGATCACAAAATCATCCCGACGGATGAAAAGAATATATGGTGCTACTGTGCATTCTGCTATTTTGTTTTAGTATATGCAGTGCTTTGTTAACCCTTTATGCAGAAAAGATACGGGGAGACAACCCCTACAACAAATTATACAAGGAAAGTCTCTCGGTTAGTCCAACACCAAGAGCCAGGGAGACAACCCTGCAAAGAAAACAAGGAAAGCCTCTCGGTTAGTCCAACACCGAGAGCCAGGGAGACAACCCTGCAGAGAAAACAAGGAAAACCTCTCGGTTAGTCCAACACCGAGAGCCAGGGAGACAACCCTGCAGAGAAAACAAGGAAAGCCTCTCAGTTAACACCGAGAGCAAGGAAGAATAGAGAGTCCCCAGATATCGATTGATCTCTGCTAAGAATGTCCGATTCCTTTCCTCGAATGACCCGAAAGGGTTATGGGAAGGATATTAAGACAAGAAACTTCTCAGTTAGTCCAACACTGAGAGCAAAGAAGAGCAGACAGTCCTCTGGTATCGATTGATCTCTGCTAAGAATAAAGCAGCAATCCGAGGCAGAATGGAAGCACTTCTTCATCAAACTTCTCCAAAGATGATCAAGCTACATCAACGTCCATCTGACTCCTCCCCTCGAACAACTCGAAAGAGTTATGGTGGGGATGCTCAGGAAAGAATCCGCCCGAATCCTTTCCTCGAACAACCCGAAAGGGTCATGGAAAGGATACAAAGGGTTGAAACCTCCTGGTTGGGGGTTTCCAAAGGATGAGGACTAGAATCCGCCTGATTCCTTTCCTCGAACAACCCGAAAGGGTCATGGAAAGGATACAAAGGGTTGAAACCTCCCGGTTGGGGGTTTCCGAAGGATAAGGTTATGGATATCCCGATTAGAATCCGCTCGATTCCTTTCCTCGAACAACCCAAAAGGGTCATGGAAAGGATTCAATGGGAAGAAACCCCTCGGTTGGGGGTTTCTGAAGGGATAAGATTAAGAATTGGCCCGAGTCCTTTCCTAGAACGACCTGAAAGGGTTATGGAAAAGAAACCACGGCGAGATTGAAAGTTTCTGGAAGGACAAGAACTTTCAGGATAATCCTTTCCTCGAACGACCCGAAAAGGTTATGGAAAGAATATCAAGACAAGAGACCCCTCGTTCGGGGGTCTCCAGATGCTATGAGTATGGATCATCTAAATTCAGAGATGAGGAAATTGAAAGGTTAAGATTTCAATTCAGTAATTTCATTTCAGTAGTATATAAAGTCTTTTACAAGTTACAAAGATTTCAGAAAGGAAGGTAAAGCCAAGAGGACCTGACTACCCACCTCGAACGACTTAACCTGCGGTCGCAGACTAAAGTTATGGGGGGTAGCTCATTAAGGTAAACAAGAAGAAAAGGCTTCAGTATGACAGAGCTTCAGGAAAGATCCAGGAAGAAAAAGCTTCAGGATGATAAAGCTTCAGAAAGGAAGGTAAAGCTCAGTGACCTGACTACCCATCTCGAATGACTTAACCTGTGGTCGTAAACTAAAGTTATGGGGGGTAGCTCATTAAGGTAAACAGGAAGGTAAAGCTTTAGAATGATAGAGCTTCAAGAAAGATTCAAAATGATAAAAGATTCAGGAAAGATTCAGAATGATAAAAGCTTTAGGAAAGATCCAGGAAGATAAAGTTTCAGGAAGATAAAATTTCAAAATGATAAAGCTTCAGAAAAATAAAGCTTCAGAAAGGTAAAGCTTCAGGAAGATAAAGCTTCAGAAAGGTAAAACTTCAGAATGATAAAGTTTCAGGAAGATAAAACTTCAGAATGATAAAGCTTCAGAAAAATAAAGCTTCAGAAAGGTAAAGCTTCAGAAAGATAAAGCTTTAGAAAGGTAAAACTTCAGAATGATAAAGCTTCAGGATGATAAAGCTTCAGGATGACAAAGCTTTAGGATGACAAAGCTTCAGGAAGATAAAGCTTCAGGAAAGATCCAGGAAGATAAAGATTCAGGAAGACAGATCTCTACGAAGATAAAGGTTTAGGGAGATAAGGCTTCAGGATGATAAAGCTTTAGGATGACAAAGCTTCAGGAAGATAAAGCTTCAGGAAAGATCTAGGAAGATAAAGATTCAGGAAGACAGATCTCTACGAAGATAAAGGTTTAGGGAGATAAGGCTTCAGGATGATAAAGCTTCAGGAAAGTAAACAGGAAGGTAGAGCTTCAGGATGACAGAGCTTCAGGATGACAAAGCTTTAGGATGACAAAGCTTCAGGAAAGATCCAGAAAGATCTAGAAAGATAAAGATTCAGGAAGACAGATCTCTACGAAGATAAAGGTTTAGGGAGATAAGGCTTCAGGATGATAAAACTTTAGGAAAAATTTAAAAAGAAAAAGAGGATGTAAAGCTTCAGGAAGGTATGAGGATAAAACCTCTTTAAAAAATATCAAAAACAGATACATTTGAAAAGAAAAGTTCAAGTATTTACAGGCTGAAGCCCCGAGACTCACTCTGAACTCCAAGATCTCTTTTACAATATTGTCCAGGATACCAAGAGGACTTGACTATCCGCCTCGAACGACTTAGCCCGAGGTCGCAGACTAAAGTTATGGGGGGTAGCTCAACAAAGTTAAAGCTTCTGCAAAGGAAAAATCACCGAAGCTGCACCAAGCTCTTAAATTAAGTTCTCTCAAGAGCAACTCGGACAAAGATACGGGAAGGCAACTCCTACAACAAAACCTTACGGGGAGACAACCCCTATAACAAACCATACGGGGATATCGCCTCTACAAAAAATAACCATGTAAGTTCATCGCTTCTAAAAGATTTTTTCCTATCCTTCTTGGTCATAACTTACACAAACCGATTGTTTGTTCAAGTTAAAGAGGATAACTCAAAGTAAGATTTTTTCCTCCTAGTCACGGAGGCAGAAAAAAAGATTTTTCCCTCCTAGTCTCGGAGGTCGAAACAGAAAGATTTTTTCCCTCCTAGTCACGGTGTTCAAAACAAAAGATTTTTCCCTCCTAGTCACGGAGGCAGAAAAAAAAAAGATTTTTTTCCCTCCTAGTCCAGGAGGTTGAAACAAAAAGATTTTTCCCTCCTAGTCACGGAGTTCAAAACAAAAGATTTTTCCCTCCTAGTCACGAAGGCAGAACAAAAATATTTTTTCCCTCCTAGTCCCGGAGGTTGAAACAAAAAGATTTTTTCCCCCCTAGTCCTGGAGGTCTAAACAAAAAGATTTTTGAAACAAAAGATTTTTCTTACCCTCCTCAGAGTTAACTTATGCAAACCGATTGTTTGTTCAAGTTATTAGAGGATAAGTGAGAATTGATTTGTTATGGAAAGTTTTTCCATAACAAAGAATTCAAACATTACAAATAAAGATATTCACAGGTGAGACCAAGCTAGATGGTGTTCAAATTAGAAGATTCGGTTTGCCAAGCACAAATCCTCGGGCCACCGGAAGCCCCTAGTCGTTGTAAGTCTCGGACAACCAAAGCCTCAGCGCTAGTCTGAGCCTCTAAAGCTGCCAAGAGAGATTTTTGTGGAAGCGGTCTACGAAGCACTACCGATGAAGAAGCTTCGGGTATGTTAAGCCTTTTTCTTCAACGGTTTACCCTTTCTTGTCAGACAGAACCTTGATCTCAGGAAAGTTGTACGCAAAGTGTTCTCTCAGAGTGGCATTTCACCACAATCTTGGTGAAATCAACTACATTAGTCCGATCCATCTCCTATCGAGAGTGGAGGATCATCTTCACAACTTTGGCCCGACTGACAATATTATGTAGAGGCACTTATGTAGAAGATATCTATGGGAAGTTGCTATTAGTACTCTGACAGATCACAAGTGTCCAAGAATTGAATTGGCATCCATCAGGTCAGACGCCACTCCAATCCAGAGATTCGAGGCATTATTCATCATTATTCAGCCCCCGATACTACCTTAGGCCCACGTGTCTTTGGAGCTGATTATTTCTCCAACAGTTACCCCCCTAATTCTCTTATTTGAATTTAGAATGTAAGAGAATTAAATACCTCAATTTCTGAATCTGGATCTTCCATAAGACTACAACGTCAGGTATTTTTTACAGGCAGATTCTCTAAGCTTTGAGATTATTGATACTCTCTAGAAAATAAATAGTTTGAACTGACTTAGGCATCAGAGTGAAGGTATGGTCGGCACCCCCACGAGCCGACGAGCCGTTTATTATTTTGCAGATTACGAGGAGAGCAAATATCAAGAGGAAGGCAACGAATCACAAGGCCGCACGTCACCGTACCAGAAACTGTACCAACAATGATAGTCAAATGAAAGACTTTCTCAACACTTTTATTCATCCGTTTAAGATTTTGAAAATGGGTTGGTTGAACTTGAAAATTCACTCATTGAAATTGAATAAGTAAACAATTGAATTGGATTCGATTGGACGGTACCAAGGAAATATAGTGCAGTGCTAAACCCCATTTCATTTCATAGTGAATTAACCGATCAACTTGCTTTGCTATCAAACATTTATTTTATTTTGGATTTCAATAATTTTAGCAAAAAATTTCGACATATTATATTTTATTATTATTATGAGAATAAATCCTACTACTTCTGGTCCTGGGGTTTCGCGCTTGAAAAAAAAAAACTTGGGGCGTATAGCTCAAATCATTGGTCTGGTACTAGATGTAGCTTTTCCCTTTGGCAAAATGCCTAATATTTACAACGCTCTGGTAGTTAAGGGTCGAGATACTGCCGGTGAACAAATTAATGTGACTTGTGAAGTACAACAATTATTAGGAAATAATCGCTTTAGAGGTATAGCTATGAGTGCTACTGATGGTCTAACGAGAGGAATGGAAGTGATTGACACGGGTGCTTCTCTAAGCGTTCCAGTCGGCGGAGTGACTCTAGGACAAATTTTCAACGTGCTTGGAGGGCCTGTTGACAATTTAGGTCCTGTAGATACTCGCACAACATCTTCTATTCATAGATCTGTGCATGCCTTTATACAGTTAGATACAAAATTATCTATTTTTGAAACAGGAATTAAAGTACTAGATCTTTTAGCTCCTTATCGCCGTGGAGAAAAAATAGGACTATTCGGGGGAGCTGGAGTGGGTAAAACAGTACTCATTATGGAATTGATCAACAACATTGCCAAAGCTCATGGAGGTGTATCCGTATTTGGCAGAGTAGGCGAACGTACTCGTGAAGGAAATGATCTTTACATGGAAATGAAAGAATCTGGAGTAATCAATGAACAAAATATTGCAGAATCAAAAGTGGCTCTAGTATATGGTCAGATGAATGAACCGCCTGGAGCTCGTATGAGAGTTGGTTTAACTGCCCTAACTATGGCACAATATTTTCTGAGATGTTAATGAACAAGACGTACTTCTATTTATCGACAATATCTTCCGTTTCGTCCAAGCAGGATCCGAAGTATCTGCCTTATTGGGTAGAATGCCTTCCACTGTGGGTTATCAACCCACTCTTAGTACCGAAAATGGGTTCTTTACAAGAAAGAATTACATCTACCAAATCAGGATCCATAACCTCGATTCAAGCAGTTTATGTACCTGCAGACGATTTGACCGATCCTGCTCTTACCACGACACTTGCACATTTAGATGCTACTACCGTACTATCAGGAGGATTAGCTGCCAAAGGTATCTATCCAGGAGTAGATCCTTTAGATTCAACGTCAACTATGCTCCAACCTCGGATCGTTGGTGAAGAACATTATGAAATTGCGCAAAGAGTTAAACAAACTTTACAGCGGTATAAAGAACTTCAGGACATTATAGCTATCCTTGGATCGGACGAGTTATCCGAAGAGGATCGCTTAGCCATAGCAATAGCACGAAAAATTGAGCGTTTCTTATCACAACCTTTTTTCGTAGCAGAAGTATTTACGGGTTCCCCAAGAAAATATGTCGGTCTAGCAGAAACCATTAGAGGGTTTAAATTGATCCTTTCTGGAGAATTAGATGGTCTTCCTGAACAGGCTTTTTATTTGGTAGGTAACATCGATGAAGCTACTGCGAAGGCTACAAACTTAACTTAGAAATGGAGAACAAATTGAAGAAATGACCTTAAATCTTTGTGTATTGACCCCGAATCGAATTGTTTGGGATTCCGAAGTTAAAGAAATCATTTTATCTACTAATAGTGGACAAATTGGCATATTACCCAATCACGTGCCTATTGCCACAGTTGTATAGGTATTTTGAGAATATGCCTTAATGACCAATGGATAACGATGGCTCTGATGGGCGGTTTTGCTAGAATAGGCAATAATGAGATCACTATTTTAGTAAATGATGTGGAGAAGGGTAGTGACATTGATCCACAAGAAGCTCAGCAAACTCTTGAAATAGTAGAAGCGAACTTGAGTAAAGCTGAAGGCAAGAGACAAACAATTGAGGAAAATCTAGCTCTCAGACGAGCTAGGACACGAGTAGAGGCTATTAATATGATATGATTTCGTAACTAGTTTGTTTTGTTGATTCTGCCAATTGAATAGAATCAAATGCAATCAAGTGCAATCGAATTCTAATGCAACGAAAAAAAAATAGAGAAATGAAATAAAAAATAAAGTATAAAAAAGGATGGAAAAGATACAAAATCAATAAAAGAAAAAGAAGGTGAGTAGAAAAACTTATTAGATACCAGAGTCAATGGTATCTAATAAGTTCTACCTACTATTGGATTTGAACCAATGACTCCCGCCGTATGAAAGCAATACTCTAACCACTGAGTTAAGTAGGTCATTTAGCATCACAAAGAGAAACAAATGGGACCTATCACATCGATAGATTATAAATCTAATATTACTTGTAAGCAATACCAATAAAAGAGATCAACAAAATATGATGTCGGATCATGTAATATTTATCTTGACAAAAATTATATACATGTTAAAATATGTCTAACAAGCACAAGGGCTATAGCTCAGTTGGTAGAGCACCTCGTTTACACACGCGCCAATGTTTTTCAGAGGAGTCCATCATGTAATCAAAAGAATTGATTTTATTAAAAAATCGATGTCTTACTCTATGAATTTTCGGGAACAAAACAAGAGAATAATAGCCTGACAAAAGGTTCGGCCCAATCCGGGTGCCCATTTAGGTTAGGTGCCAAATAAATCAAACCCACCATTGCATTGATTTGAGATATTGATAAGGTGATTACCCCATCTATTCAATGCTAGGCATAATGAGTATCAGGACCTCAAAAACAAAATTCTCTTTTCGTCCTATCTTATGAACTTTAAGGTGTATGAAGTTTCATATTTTATTCTTTAAGCAGAAGCAGGTCGATAGAGACTCCATTTAACTTAAGTTGATCTAGTCCAAAAGCAGACCTATGTCAGGATAATCCTTCTTTGAAACACTTTGGTAGTGCTCCTTTCTTTTTACTGGAATCAAAATAATGAATCAGAGCACACAGAGCCATCTCCTTATCTTTCTGTCAAGAAAAAAATATGGTAGACTAGCCGATATTTATACCAGTTAATGAAAGAGCCCAATGCAAAAAAAATGCATGTTGGGTCTTTGAAACAGTTCAAATCATTTTGATAATAATCAGTTTGATCCGTTTTACTGAGAAGGTCTACGGTTCGAGCCCGTATAGCCCTATAACTATAATATAACTAACTATAACATAATAAAGAAAAATAGAATATTCTATTTAAATAATAAAAAAAAAATAGATTTTATTTCCGTTTAGAATTCGAAGTGAAGTGAAACCACGATAGTTTTATTTGTATCGTATAAAAGTCATCAATATATTATATATATTAGAAATAGGATTATAGTGGATGAATCTTGAAACGTAACATGTGCCGCAACAAACAAGCGAAACTAAGTGGTTCGATCAAAACAAAATGAATTATTGTTTTGACTAAACAGTTATGGATGACTTGACAATTAATTCAAATTCGAATCGACTAATCCGGTATATTTTCCGCATGCACAGGGGTCCATCTATGTTTCTACTTTACGAATATGAGATTTTCTGAGCATTTCTAATAATATCAAGTGTTATTCCTATTTTGGCATTTCTAATTTCGGGAGTTTTAACCCCGATTAGCAAAGGCGATGCTTGGCTACAATTTCGAATTCGGTATTATATGTTTGCTATAGTTTTTGTTGTTTTTGATGTCGAAACGGTTTTTCTTTATCCATGGGCAATGAGTTTTGATATATTGGGTATATCTGTATTTATAGAAGCTTTAGTTTTCGTGCTTATCCTAATTGTTGGTTCAGTTTATGCATGGCGAAAAAGAGCATTGGAATGGTCTTAGCTCTTGAATATTCATACAATAAAAAGAAAGAAAGTAAAAAAAAAACATTGAAACAGTTACGAATTCCATTGAGTTTCCCTTACTTGATCGAACAGCCAAAAGTTCAATTATTTCAACTACATCAAATTGGTCAAGACTCTCCAGTTTATGGCCGCTTCTATATGGCACCAATTGTTGCTTCATTGAATTTGCTTCATTAATAAGCTCACGATTCGACTTTGATCGTTATGGACTGGTACCCGGATCTAGTCCTAGACAGGCAAACCTAATTTTAACTGTGGGTACAGTAACAATGAAGATGGCTCCTTCTTTAGTGAGATTATATGAACAAATGCCTGAACCAAAATTTGTTATTGCTATGGGAGCATGTACAATTACAGGGGGGATATTCAGTACCGATTCTTATAGTACTGCTCGGGGTGTCGATAAGCTAATTCCTGTAGATGTCTATTTGCCAGGCTGTCCACCTAAACCAGAAGCAGTTATAGATGCTATAACAAAACTTCATAAAAAACTATCTCGAGAAATCTATGAAGATCGAATTAGGTCTCAACAGGGGAGGCGGTGTTTTACTATCAGCCACAAGTTTCATATTGGGCGAAGTACTCATATTGTAAATTATGATCGAGGATTACTCTATCAACCACCATCTACTTCGGGGATCCCTCTTGGAACATTTTTCAAATACAACAAGAGTTCAGTCTCTTCCCACGAATTAATGAATTAGGCAGGATTTTTTTTTTTACATTTTTTTTTTACCTAATAACAAACAACCGGTCAATAATTTTCATAAATTTCATCGTAAATGTGAAATACTTAAATAGACAAATAAAAATTTTATTCAAATAAAAATGTGGGAGGAATAAAAAAGATGCAGGGTCGTTTGTCTGCTTGTCTCGTCAAACATGGGCTAGTTCATAGCTCTTTGGGATTCGATTACCAAGGAATAGAGACTTTACAAATAAAGCCTGAGGATTGGCATTCAATTGCTGTCATTTTATATGTATATGGTTACAATTATCTATGTTCCCAATGTGCCTATGATGTAGTACCAGGCGGGCTGTTAGCTAGTGTGTATCATCTTATGAGAATAGCTTATGGTATAGATCAACCGGAAGAGGTATGTATAAAAGTCTTTGCCCCAAGAAATAATCCTAGAATTCCGTCTGTTTTTTGGGTTTGGAAAAGTGCGGATTTTCAAGAAAGGGAATCTTATGATATGTTGGGAATCATTTATGATAATCATCCACGTCTGAAACGTATCTTAATGCCAGAAAGTTGGATAGGATGGCCTTTACGTAAGGATTATATTGCCCCGAATTTTTATGAAATACAGGATGCTCATTAAATAATAAGAAACTAATCTTCACTTCTACAACTCTGGATATTCAAATAATATTTGTACGTTCTCTTATAGATCAAAGAGGGTAATGTAAGTCTCATTTCTATTATATATATATATTTAACATTTATATTATTTTATATTATATATATATATATATTTATATAATTAATATTTCTAAATATAAATGAAATAAAAATTTATAAATATAAATGAAATAAAAAAAAACAATACAATTAAAAAAAATACAATTCATTCGGATTAGGGATTCATTGCGATTCTCAAAATTTGAGAATATTTATTTAGGATAAACTGAGCCAATACAATAGGATGAACTAAAGGAGTTCTGCATCATGAACTAAAGGAGTTCTGCATCATGAACTATGTACCGCGCACATCACTTAAATTGGTTCTATAATGATGAAATAGAATATGAAAAGACAAAGAAATGAAAAGGGGGATCGGATTCTATTTGTACTGTATCTGAGATGAATCTTTGTTATTCCCACCCTTCAACTCCTCTAGACTATATTTTTGAGCCTTTCAACCAACTAATTTAATCGTTCTATTTTAATATGTATGAAGTATTAACATTTGTTTTGAACGATAAGAGACATAGTATGAACAAATAAAAAATAAGAGGAAATTAAATCTAATTCTTTTTTTTTTCATACTTTATATACGTATACTCTTTACTCATCTATTCTATAAAGTAAAGAGTATACCCTCAGA
This sequence comes from Alnus rubra, assembly GCA_028654335.1. Classification (NCBI taxonomy): domain Eukaryota; kingdom Viridiplantae; phylum Streptophyta; class Magnoliopsida; order Fagales; family Betulaceae; genus Alnus; species Alnus rubra. The sequence goes on along the minus strand of JAJPGS010000166.1, from coordinate 637,808 downwards.
CATCTAGATAGATAAGTACGTATCATGATATATTTAATGAATATGTATGTCGACCCATCTCTATTAATTCTATTAACTTGTAAAATGGATACTCATACAAATTAATCATGTGCCAGGAACCAGATTTGAACTGGTGACACGAGGATTTTCAGTCCTCTGCTCTACCAGCTGAGCTATCCCGACCATTACCGGCGCATCATCCTTATTTTAATAGATGACTTGGGTTTATGTCAATTAAAAAGACAAAAAAAAAATATTACAAAGTTTTAGTACAGTATCAGAGATGATATGTATTGTTAATCATTAAAATTTGAAGTGGGGATACCTTACTCAAAGATGTTCAATTGTACGTGTATCATATATATCACAAATATTGTAATAAGAAAAAACAATTTCCAATTGGATCCATTTGGAGAAGAGTAGAATCTGTGAGATACATAATGAATTTTAAACCACTAACGAAAAGAGCAGATCGCGTAAATAATTACGGAGTCAAACGGGCCTTTTTGTTTGGGGATAGAGGGACTTGAACCCTCATGATTTCTAAAGTCGACGAATTTTCCTCTTACTATAAATTTCATTGTTGTTGGTATTGACATGTAGAATGGGACTCTATCTTTATTCTCGTCCGATTAATTAGTTCTTCAAAAGATCTATCAGACTATGATGGAGTAAATAATTTGATTAATAAATATTCGATTCTTTCTTCAATTTGGATCGATTCACAACAACTCTTTCATTCAGTTTTTATATAAATATAAAAAAAAAAAGAAATAAAGATTTCAGGTCGTCATTAATTTTTTGAGATAGTATTTCAGTATGTATACGTATGTATATACGGTTATCCTTCATCCTTTCTGTAGTTTTGATAGAAGGATTACTTTAATAACGGAACGAAGTCAACCCCAATTGTTAGAACAGCTTCCATTGAGTCTCTGCACCTATCCTTTTTTAGTCTCGCTTTATGAACCCTTCAATTTGTTTAATTTGTTTTCGAAAACAGGATTTGGCTCAGGATTGCCCATTTTTAATTCCAAGGTTTCTTTGAATTTGAAAGTTATCACTTGGTAGGTTTCCATACCAAGGCTCAATCCAATTAAGTCCGTAGTGTCTACCAATTTCGCCATATCCCCCATTTTTGTTTTGTTGTTTTAAAATTAGGATCTCATTATGATGCCCTTCCTCCCTTTGTTTATTTTTTCCTTTTCTTTCATTTATATTCTGTTATTGTTATGCCGGAACCATTGAATGTATTAGATATCGATTCCTATATCGAATCGTGTTTACTCCTATTTTTTTTTATTGTGCATTTCATATCTATCGGAGATCTAGTGTTGGTCCAATCAGAAATGATTCTATCATTTCTGTATCCGCAATTCAATATAGATGTATATATACCAATATATACACATCCCTCCTTATTTTCTATCATTTTTCTTGTGTAATTTGAAATACTCGAACGGTCGATTCTTTTTTTTTTTCCGTCTTATCTTCTATTTTTCTGACTGAAAACAGAGGAATCTTTCATTATGATCTGGATTGCATTTATCTGGATTACACCATTCTCTTTCTTCTTTCTCATTTTATTCTTCTCCCTTTCCTTTTCCTTTCCCTTTTTTCATTTCCTTAACGCAGACCCTCTAAAACATAACTAAAAATGACTAAAAAGGGAAATTTTTACTAAAGAGATATTTCACTATCGGTCACCCAGGAGTATTTAGCCATTTGTAATTCGGGGTCTAATTAGACAACATCTTGCTTCGAACATAGGAGTTGCTAAGAGTAAAAATCGAGAAAAAAAGTCGATTGTATGGGAAATACTTCGGGAAGTTATGTAGGGGCACCCCGTATTGCTGAATCGAGTGCCTACCCTACATAGATTAGGCATATAGGCATTCCAACCCATTTTAGTGAAAGGGTGCTCTATTTGTTTACATCCATTAGTTTGTAAGGGATTCAATGCAGATTTTGATGGGGATCAAATGGCGGTTCATGTACCTTTATCTTTGGAGGCTCAAGCGGAGGCTCGTTTACTTATGTTTTCTCATATGAATCTCTTGTCTCCAGCTATTGGGGATCCCATTGCCCTACCAACCCAAGATATGCTTATTGGGATCTATGTATTAACGAGCGGGAATCGCCGAGGTATTTGTGCAAATAGGTATAATCCGTGTAATCGCAGAAATTATCAAAATCAAAAAATTGACGACAATAGTTATAAGTATATGAAAGAAAAAGAACCCATTTTTTGTAATTTCTATGATGCAATTAGAGCTTATCGTCAGAAAAGAATCAATTTAGATAATCCTTTGTGGCTCTGGTGGCAACTAGATCAATGCGTTATTGCATCAAGAGAAGCTCCTATCGAAGTTCACTATGAATCTTTGGGTACCTACCATGAGATTTATGAGCACTACCTAATAGGAAGAAGTATAAAAAAAGAAATTCTTTGTATATACATTCGAACCACTGTTGGTCATATTTCTCTTTATCGAGAAATTGAAGAAGCTATACAAGGGTTTTGCCGGACCTGTTCATATAGTACCTAATATTATGGTATTGAAGCTAAGTAATTCTATGACACCGATGTGAACTATGGTCTCTCTGGTTCAATTAGGACCCTAGTTACTAAATTTCTACATGAATCGAAATCGAGAAAAGGAAGTTTTCCAATCATTGACTCAAACCCATTGTTAAACCCCACTCAGCGGAATATGGAGGTACTGGTACTTATGGCAGAACGGGCCAATCTGGTCTTTCACAATAAAGTGATAGATGGAAATGCCATTAAACGACTTATTAACAGATTAATAGATCACTTCAGAATGGCATATACATCACATATCCTGGATCAAGTAAAAACTCTGGTGTTCCAGCAAGCCACTGCTGCATCTATTTCATTAGGAATTGATGATCTTTTAACAATACCTTCTAAGGGATGGTTGGTCCAAGATGCGGAACAACAAAGTTTGGTTTTGGAAAAACACCAACATTATGGAAATGTACACGAAGTAGAAAAATTACGACAATCCATTGAGATATGGTATGCTACAAGTGAATATTTGCGACAAGAAATGAATCCTAATTTTAGGATGATTGACCCCTTTAATCCAGTACATATAATGTCTTTTTCAGAAGCTAGAGGAAATGCATCTCAGGTACATCAATTAGTAGGTATGAGAGGATTAATGTCGGATCCGCAAGGACAAATGATTGATTTACCCATTCAAAGCAATTTACGTGAAGGACTGTCTTTAACGGAATATATCATTTCTTGCTACGGAGCCCGCAAAGGAGTTGTAGATACTGCTATACGAACATCAGATGCTGGATATCTTACACGCAGACTTGTTGAAGTAGTTCAAAACATTGTTGTACGTAGAACAGATTGTGGTACCATCAGAGGTATTTCTGTGAGTCCTCGAAATGTGATGATGCCGGAAATAATTTTTATCCAAACATTAATTGGTCGTGTATTAGCAGATGATATATATGGGACCACGATGCATTGCCATTAGAAATCAAGATATTGGGATTGGACTTGTCAATCGATTCAGAACCTTTCAAACACAAACAATATCTATTCGAACCCCCTTTACTTGTAGGAGTACATCTTGGATTTGCCGATTATGTTATGGCAGAAGTCCTACTCATGGCGACCTGGTAGAATTGGGAGAAGCTGTAGGTATTATTGCGGGTAAGTCTATTGGAGAACCGGGCACTCAACTAACATTAAGAACTTTTCATACCGGCGGAGTATTCACAGGGGGTACTGCAGAACATGTACGAGCCCCTTCTAATGGAAAAATAAGATTCAACTGATTTAGTTCATCCCACACGTACACGTCATGGGCATCCCGCTTTTCTATGTTATATAGACTTGTATGTAACTATTGAGAGTGAAGATATTATACACAACGTGACTATTCCACCAAAAAGTTTTCTTTTAGTCCAAAATGATCAATATGTACAATCAGAACAAGTTATTGTTGAGATTCGCGCAGGAACATATACTTTTAATTTTAAAGAAAGGGTTCGAAAACATATTTATTCTGACTCGGAGGGAGAAATGCACTGGAGTACCGATGTATACCATGCACTGGAATTTACATACAGTAATGTCTATCTCTTACCAAAAACAAGTCATTTATGGATATTATTAGGAGGCTCGTGCCGCTCTAGTGTAGTCCCTTTTTTGTTGCAAAAGGATCAAGATCAAATTAACGTTCATTCTCTTTCTCTTTCTATTGAAGGAAGATTTCTTTCTAGTCTTTCAGGAAAGAATAATCAAGTAAGACAAAAATTCTTTAGTTCAGATCTTTTTGGTAAAAAAAAGAAAGAAAGCGGGATTCCTGATTATTCAAAACTTAGTCGTTGTAATCTCATATATCCTGCTATTCTCTATGAAAATTCTGATTTATTGGCAAAGAGATGAAGAAATAGATTCAGCATTCCATTCCAATCGATTCAAGAACGAGAAAAAGAGCTAATGCCTCTTTCCGGTATTTCGATTGAAATACCCGTAAATGGTATTTTTCACAAAAATAGTATTCATGCTTATTTTGATGATCCTCAATACAGAAGAAAGAATTCAGGAATTACTAAATATGGGACTATAGGGGTGCATTCAATCCTCAAAAAAGAGGATTTGATTGAGTATCGAGGAGTCAAAGAATTTAAGCCAAAATACCAAATGAAAATAGATCGATTTTTTTTCATTCCCGAAGAAGTACATATTTTGCCCGAATCTTCTTCCATAATGGTACAGAACAACAGTATTATTGGAGTAGATACACGAATCACTTTAAATACAAGAAGCCGAGCGGGCGGATTGGTCCGAGTGGAGAGAAAAAAAAAGGATTGAACTTAAAATGTTTTCTGGAGATATTTATTTTCCTGGAAAGATGGATAAGATATCCCGACACAGTGGTATCTTTATACCGCTTGGAACGGCAAAAAAAAATCCTAAGGAATCAAAAAAAAATTGAAAAATTGGATCTATGTCCAATGGATCACACCTAACAAGAAAAAGTATTTTGTTTTGGCTCGACCCGTAATCATATATGAAATAGCAGACGGTATAAATTTTGTAACACTTTTCTCCCAGGATTTGTTGCACGAAAGGGATAATTTGGAACTTAGAGTTGTCAATTATATCCTTTATGGAAATGGCAAATCAATTCGGGGAATTTATGGAACAAGTATTCAATTAGTTCGGACTTGTTTATTGTTGAATTGGGACCAAGACAAAAAAAGTTCTTCTGTCGAAGAGGCCCACGCTTCTTTTGTTGACGTAAATACAAATGGT
>JAJPGS010000166.1:612500-615000 GCA_028654335.1 Alnus rubra | reverse complement strand
AGGTCTGGACCCATTTTTTTCTGATACTTCGATAAAAGGATTCATTCTCTTCATAAAAAATAGGAGGTAGAACCAATAAATATTTCTTTTTCGATTCATCCCTGGAGTTGAATACCTCATTCAAGAATTGTTTTTGATCCAATCTGCAGGAATCAATAGAAAAGGTAAATCCCTTATGATACGCCAGATCCGGCTTGATTATTGATAAAGTAAATATATCCGCCATTTCTTGAAATCTCTCTTCTGATTCAAAATCGTGGTGTAACGTGTATCTCCCCCTGTTTCGGTTACGAAATAGATGAAATAAATCAAAAAATGGATTTTTGTTCAAGAATGAAATCTTATTGGAACTGTCCATATCCAGTTCATCCTTCGGAACCATATCACATCGCGGATCTGATGAAATAGGATGAATTGAGACGGTATTTTGTAAATAAGTAATTCTCTTGAATATATTAACTATTTCTTTATTTTCCGATCGCCTGGAAGGACCAAAAGAAACATCTTGTTCTTTCTTCAACAATTTCTGATCTCTAGTGGACCTCTTAGTAGGATTCGAACCCAGATGAAGTTCTGACCATCTGTCAGAGAAAAAAGAACGAATGGATCTTGTAGGATTCCCAAGAAATTCTTTGATTTCTTCTGGAAGCAGATGATTATTCATTTGCTTCTCACGTTCTGTAAATAGCCGATACATTGAGAAATATCCAGAAAGGCATTTAGGGAATCAGTCTGATTCTATCTCTGTTCGTTCCGTTTGAAGAAAGGAAGGATCCCAAAGAATCGATCTTTCTTTTAGTTGTTGAATCTCTCGTTGATTGATCAATGTGTGATATTCCGAATCCTCATTACTAATGGAATCGAAATGATCTCTAGATTGATCAGAAGATCCTTTCAATTGGCTAGAATCCGTTACTTGAACGAAACTAGATCTTGTGGAATCATATTGAATATTTGACGATACATTCCCTACCTTGCTAAAAAACCGATCCTTGTTTACCAACCGCACATTGTCTAACCAAATCCAATTCTCTCTCGATATGTTCCTCAAAAAATCCGATTCGTGCGGATTCTTCCCCCAACTAAAGAAGAGATCTTGGTTGAATTGCCGCATATGAAGTTGAGCACAATTTTGCAAAGAAATAGCCCACTTGTTTCTCGAGAAGAGATGGGAAACATGCTCACTATCATTTGATTGAATAGTTGACCCAGCTACTTGTTGTTTGAAGAAACCCTCCACTTCAATTGGTATTTTTTCACGAAAAGCAAACATGAGATAACAAATCCAGTCTTTCACTAAGATTTCGAATAACTGTCCCGAATTCAAGTTGATTATGTTTCGAAACACGATCAAACAATTCCCAATCACGGTCCTTGCGGATTGGATCATCAATATAATATACAAAAAGAAACTCTAGATATTTGATATCTTTCTCTTTGAATGAGATCTCAATTCCAGCGACGGTTTCATTAGATATCTTACAACTAGAATTCCTTTTTTTTCCGATCCAGTTCCTCCACCACCGCGAACCCTAGTTATATTCAGGCATGATACACTTTTTAGTTATTGGGAGAGCCCAAGTACTCTCTTTCGGATCCAGGAAACGGCTCTCAGAGACCTTTTTTCCTTTTGGAAGATACAGGAGCCAAACAATCAACCTATTGATATTGGAAGAGCCAAAAGATTCTTTCAACGTATCATTTATGGGTCCAATGAAATTCATAGGTATAGGAAGAAGTCCTGTCAAATAGAGATTTTTTCTTTCGACCATCTTTCAATTGTTAATAAGATATATAAGGACCGCTACTACAAATAGTACTACACCCTTGATCGTGAAATATCGATTGCTTGTTGAGCCCTGTGAATTGCGTGAAAGTAAGATACTCCAAATTCGGGAGTCCAAGAGTTTTATAAAACGTTCTTGATGGAAAAAAATGTGAATGAAAGATCCCACTGAATTGAATTGGGTCCATGAATCTAAGAAATAGTGAGAATTCTTGATCTCTCTCAATATCTCTCTAAATTCAAAAATCCAGGATTTGAATTGATGTCCTTTCATTGAGTCCTCCTCAATTGCATTGATTTATCCTAAAGATTTCATTTCAATTGGAATTTGGTTATTCACCATGTACGAGGATCCCCGCTAAGCATCCATGGCCGAATGGTTAAAGCGCCCAACTCATAATTGGCGAATTCGTAGGTTCAATTCCTACTGGATGCACGCCAATGGGACCCTCCAATAAGTCTATTGGAATTGGCTCTGTATCAATGGAATCTCATCATCCATACATAACGAATTAGTGTGGTATATTCATATCATAACATATGAACAGTAAGAACTAGCATTCTTATTGAGACTAAAACCCATAGGGAAGAAAATAGATTTATGAATGGAATCAAAGATATAGTATTTACAGACAAAAGTATTCGGTTATTGGCTAAAAATCAATATACTTATAATGTCGAATCGGGATCAACTAGGATAGAAATAAAGCATTG
>JAJPGS010000166.1:592500-595000 GCA_028654335.1 Alnus rubra | reverse complement strand
AGAAGCCATCGCAATTGCCGGAAATACTAGGCCCACTAAAGGCACCAAAATAGAGGGTAAGGTATTGAGAGTTGTCATAAAATGGATACCTGGATTTAATATTTGTACATGTTATTGTTATAAAGGTCTCGTATAATCATTATAATTTATATATTATTATACTAAGTATAGCTAAACTAAGTGAGTATATGTGAGTACATAATATATATAAAGTAATAAAGTAATATAAATATAATAATAAAAAGTAGAAAAAATAGAATAAGAATAATAAATATATAAAAAAAAAAAAGAGAAAAATTTAGAAATATAATTTTAAATTTTATAAATATAATAAAATATAAATATAATAAAATAAGTTAGAAATATAATAAAACAAGGAATGTAGAACTAACTAAATAGAATTTTTCACCTTTCAACATTAAATTCAACATTAAATATTATATATATGTACGGGAATCTCCTTTTTTATTATCTTGTTTTTGTCTAAGAATTTAATAAACTTGAATAAAATAAAGAAAGAGTTTTTTACAAATTCCCGAAAAATTTGTTATAATTCGATCCGATAATAGGGATTATTAGTAAGACTGGGGATTCTCAAAAAATATAGAATCTTGCCTCTTTCTATACTTTTCAATTTTCTATATGTGAATTATATACGCATAAGAAGGGAACGTGAAATTCTCGTTTTATTCGCCTTGCCTAATTTTCATTTCGCGGAAGAGAGAATTCTTTCTTTTTTTGTTTGATAGAGGTTTCCTGATTAGTAATCAGGAATATCGGTAAAAAAAAATTATTCGCATAATTCTTTTTACAATTAAATCTTATGTTACCAAATGTTATCAAAGTAAAAATAAAATCCGAAGAATTGATTTTTACTTTGATTTCTATAAACTAAATAACTAATTGTTCTACACAAAAAAAAAAAAAAAAAAAAATTCTATTTTTTCTTTTTTTTTTTATTAAGCATCTACTTGATTGAATTTTGATTCAGAGGAAAGAAAGCATGGAGCTGAAATAACTCATTCAGAACGCCTTTTAAAAGATTACGCGGTACGATTGGATCGAATGGGCCCTTATGGAATAAATATTCAGCCGCTTGTGAGCCCTCAGGTACTGTTTTATTCAATGTTTGTTCAATTACTCTTTTACCCGCAAATGCAATGTAGGCATTGGGTTCAACAATAATGATATCCCCCAATATTCCAAAACTAGCTGTTACCCCAACAGTAGTAGGAGATGTAAGGATTGATACATAAAATAACTTTTTATTTACTTGATAATCATATAAAGCGGAAGATATTTTAGCCATTTGCATCAAGCTCAAACTTCCATCTTGCATGCGTGCTCCTCCAAAAGCACACACTAAAATAAGAGGTAAAAATTGATTGGTAGCATATTCGATCAAACGAGTGATTTTCTCGCCAACTACCGATCCCATACTACCCCCCATAAACTGAAAATCCATAATCCCAATTGCTACGGGAATACCATTTAGTCGACCTGTGCTTGTTTGAACAGCCTCAGTTAATCCTGTCTTTCTTTGATAAGAATCAATACGATCTTTGTAAGTTTCCTTTTCTAAATGAAATCCAATGGGATCCAGAGAGACCATGTCTTCATCCATTGGAGCCCAAGTACCTGGATCAACCGAAAGCTCGATTCTATCTGAACTACTCATTTTCAAATGATGTCCACAGTGTTCACAAATATTCATTTTTTATTTCAAAAATTTCTTATAATTTAATCCATAACAATTTTCGCATTGAACCCACAAATGCCTATATTTTGGAGTCACATCTAGATCATTAGAACTTTCTGTTTCTGTTATAGTTAAATCACTACCATCCGGGCTCGGGTTTATACTTGAACTCTGGTTTTCACTACTATTTCTGCTTTCATAAAAAATTATGCTTTCATAAAATATGTTACTATAAATGTAACTGTCACTATAATTGTCAATACCATTTAAAATGTAACTATCAATACAAATTTGAAAACGAAAAAAAACTGTCAATACAACTATTAATGTGGTTTTTCCAACTATATTTAGTATCGTATATATAAGGATCATAGTGGGGATCGTCACTATTAGATACACTATTCAAATAACTAAAATTCCGATAATTACAAAAAGAACTTTCTAGTTCACTTAGAAAAGAATGATCATTGTCAATCTCAAAATTTTGATTTTCAATATCAAAATATATGAAATAACTGTCCCTATTATTATCCCTAACTAAAAAAGTATCATCGGGTATGAAATTCTGAATGTCTCTAACGCTGACTAAATGATCAACATTACTGTAACTAGAATTATCACTATCACTCCAACTAAGAGTGTTTTTATCTATATCATTTGTAATCGGGTCTTCACTTACACCAGTATTTTCAATAGGACCAAAACTATCCATTGATTTACTTAGTCTACACCCGTATTCTAACTTTTCTTTGGACAACATCGAATTGAACCACCCTTTTTCCATAAAGCCTTTTTGCCCAT
>JAJPGS010000166.1:475000-580000 GCA_028654335.1 Alnus rubra | reverse complement strand
TAAAGGCTAGAAAACAACTTGAAGAACAAGTTTAGTGAGTCACCAAGTAATCATCAATATTCTCTCCAAATATTCTCTTATCTCTAACTAGATCTTATCCAATCTAAAATGATTTGCTTTTGATGGCTTAGATTGATCACAAGTTGATCAATGGTCAAGAACATGTCGAGCTAGGCTGATGAATCATCAAATGAAATGATGAGAATTTGATAAAAATCAAAGGATAGCTGATTCAGACAAGATTCTGCATTTTTGTAGAAAGTCGATTGATCACATTTTACAATGTAGAATAATCGATTGATCGCATTTCAATAGATCCATTTTATAATCGATCGATCGCATTGAACAGGAAGTCGATCGGTCTATTTTTACACTATAAAATAATCGATCGATCAATTATACTAAGTCATATTTCCATCCGTTTCTGCTCCTATATAATAAAATCACTCGATCGGTTATTTAATCGATCGATCGATCTATTTTGGCTTCTAATAAAGGTTCGATTCCTTAATCGCACAATCGATTTTTGGAAAATTAAACAATCGCCTGATCGATTTAGATTTAGTCTAATTTCTAATCCATTTTAACTCCCATACACTTATACATATGTTCCCAATAAATATTTAATCTCTTAAATGTTTATACCTAAATGGATGAATATTCATTCCATAAATATTCATATATATATATATATTCCTATTATTCCTATTATTAGGTCCTAAAACATATTTTAAGATATTTTATCCAACATCTTAAAATACGGGGTATTACAATCCCATACTGTAATCAAGTGAGTCAACTGCCTTCAATAATATAGTGAAATACTGATTGATTTAACAATACACAATGAAACAATATGATGTAATGACAGATTCATATGCACAATCTCATTTATAGATGTCGTAAGGCACTAACTCACAATACGATCTTATCATTTATAGATGTCGTAAGACACTAACTCATAATACAGTCTTATCATTGCCGTGGGTCTTTTACCATCTCCGGTCTTATCGAATTCATAGATGCCATGAGACGCCAACTCATAATACGGTCTTATCACTGTCGCGAGTCTCTGAAGCCAATAAATAGAGTCTCTAGGCTGTGTATTTGGAAGGAGTATCATATAAACTCCATTGAATAGAGGGTGTGTAGGCAGAAACAGAGATATTTACTAGCTCTCTCAAGGGATTTTATTGTGTGATTTGATTAACCCATTGAAGTCTAGTTTAGAGAGGAGCCCTAAGTTAAAGAAATCTATTGAAGACCCCTTTCAAGTAAGAGACCTACTTGGGAAGCGCTCATGTATAGGTACACGTCAGAGTGCACGGTATGACCACTGGATAATGGGTCTGTGAGTGCGATTGCTTTGTTACTAGCTTTGTTTTCTGAATAGTGGATGTCCTGGGTTTGGCTGCCCCAAAATGGTTTTTCTCCTAACTAATTTTCCACTTCGTTAACAAAATATATGTCTTCTTTCAATTCCGCATTTAGATATTTTGTTACACAATTGACCACACACACACGATAACTAGGAGTCTATTATATTTTTCAGTAGGGTTTCGGTTCCTTTTTTCCGGCAATTGCTTGGGAGCTTGTGTGTTTTTTGGGTGTAGCTCCGACACAGATCATCCCAAATGGCTGGAGGTACCTTGTGGCGTATTGTGATCGATGAGCGGATGAGCATCTCTGAATTTTTCAACATCTACCGGCCGGCTTTTAAGCATGATGGGATGCTAGAGTTCTTTATTCGGCCGAAGCCACTATTTATGATGTGAACCTGTGGGATCGAACTCCCTTGAACCCACAATCAAATTGACACCTACCCAAGAAAGCCAATAATCAAGTCAAGAATATCTAGACCCCTTGAAATATTGTTTCAAGAACCTGGAATCAAGTCAAGATGATTTAGACCCGTTGAAATCTTGTTCCAAGAACCTAGATTCGATGAGAACGCCAGAAAGGGTTTGCCTTTGATAAGTTCTTAGTTCAATCAAGAACAAGTACAGAAAATTGAAAAGTTTTCTATGAAGAAAAAACTTCATTCACATTCAACCTTTTTTTTTAGAAAATCTGGCTACAAGTCTTTTTAAACCCTTCCATGAAACCCTAGGGCCTATTAAGGCCGACATCAATTTAAAGACATGGGCTAAACATCTTCAAGCCCAAAAAAATCATAAACTACATGCTTATAGCTAATAAAAGAAGTCCACTTAATGAAATAAATAGGCCCAAAATGCCTACAGCCATAGAGACATAAAATAGGCCCACACGCCTATACTTAATGAAATAAAGAATCTACACTAAACCACTAGGCTATGCCGCCCCCTCTTTAGCTTGTATCACTTGGATTAAAGCTGGTTCTTCTTCTTTCAAGCCCATCTTGAATGTTGGAGTCTTGCTCGATAAATTTGTAAACTCGGCCCAAGTGAATTGCACCAATCCTTGCACTACTTCTTTGATATTCTTAGCTCTTGACCTTATGATTGGCCCATCTGGAACTTGCAATGGATATTTTTAAGACAAGATCCACCATGGTGCTCATCATTCCCCCTCTCCTTAAAAGGATTCGACCTCGAATTGTCACCTGCATCATACGGAGAAAGATCACAAACATTGAAAGTATGAGAGACATTATACTCACCTGGATGATTCACTTTATAAGCATTATCATTAATTTTCTCAAGGATTTGGAAAGTTCCATCTCCTCGAGGATGCAATTTAGTCCTTCCATGGGCTAGGAATCGTTCTTTGTGCATGTGAACCCAAACCCAATCTCCTAGTTCAAAGAAGACACGCCTTTGCCCTTTATTGGCTTGCGAAGCAAACTTTTCATTCTTCTGTGCAATTTGAATCCGTACCCTCTCATGAATTGACTTCACTAATTTGGCCTTCCTGTATTCATCCAAACTACTCCTTTCACCAATAGGTAAAGGCATCAAATCTAAAAGGGTAAGTGGATTAAAACCATAAGCAATTTCAAAGGGAGAATAAGAAGTAGTAGTATGCATAGTCCTATTATATGCAAACTCTATAAATGGTAAACAGTCCTAAGTTTTTAACTTCTTTAGAATGACAGTGCGTGAGAGTTAAGTTAGAGTCCTATTGACTACTTCCGTTTGTCAGCCAATCTGTGCATGTCACTTATTTAATTTGCCTTGACTCTTGACATGCTTAAATGATTCATGATCAATGTGGATCACAAACTCCTTAGGCCAAAGATAGTGCTGCCACATCTCTAGAGTGTGAACAAGAGTATAAAGTTCTTTGTCATAAGTGGGGTAATTCAGGGCCGCCCCACTTAGCTTCTCATTGAAGAAGGTTATGGGCCGCCTATCCTACATCACAAAGTCTCCAATTCCTATTTCTGAGGCATCATTTGAAAATAATTATTGACTTCAAATTTTAACCAAGTGTGTGTGTTTGTGTGCAAACAAATATCTTAAATGCGGAATTTAAAATAAGACAAGATATTTGTTACAAAGTGGAACCTCTGTGAAGAGAAAAACCACTCCGTGGCAGCCAAACCCAGGAAATCCACTATCCAAAAACAAAGCAAGTTACAAGACACTCATACTCACACAACCATATGCAATAGTCATACCTTTAACTCTGACACGAAGCCCATTGTGAACGCTTCCCAACCAGATCTTCCCCCTGAAGGAGTTTTTGATGGATTCCTTTACCTTAGAGCCGACCCCTAATATAGACTTCACACGAACAATTGAGCACACACCGGAAACGACATGAGAGCCAACAAATCTTTGATTCTCCCTAAACACCCTCTCTAAGCACTATGGAAATTCACTGTTGAATTCTGTACAAAACACAAGCCTAGGGACCTCTATTTATAGGCTTATAGGAAACCTAAAACTGCTGAGATTCGGGCTCTGGCTGGTGAGCATCAGGACGGAAGTTAGCCTCTTCCGGACGGTTTTCTACGATATCCTTTCAGAAACAGCGCAATTCTATCATTATCAGGTTCACGTCCGGACGGCTTGACCGAGCATCCGGACGGTCTTCACTAAAATCCTTTCTGCGTTCGAACAAAACTCTGGAATATTCTGAAATACTGGACATCGTCTGGACAGCTTGCAGAGACTTCCCAAACAGTGTCGACTTATGAAATCCAACTCCTTGTTGAATACTGATTGACCTAGCGTTCGGATGGTGTTGCTCGTTATCTATAAGACACTGTGGGGCGTCCGGACACCTTCAAAGGCCCGTCCGGACGGTTGCACAGGAACCAGCTGTTTTCTCTTGGATTTTGCAAGGACTCTTCATGGACATCTTCTAGAAGCTTGTGATTAGATACTTTCTTTGATTTGAACATTGTCTGAATACATGAAGATTTTGAATTGAAAACTGACCATCCTGTTAAATTGCAACCATTACATAAAGTGTTTTTGTTTATCCAGAATGTAGCCACTATAAAATACTAACAAACTCCCCCTTCGGCCATTCTGGAACAAAAACACTTGACAGGTTTGGAGATACATTCCCGGTCTAAAAACCAAAAACAACCAAAAATACTCCCCTTTTTTGTAACACAATGACAAAGGGTAAACAAAGTATTAGTTAAAACCATAACCAAAAACAAAAGTAGGAGAAAAGAACAAGGTTAGGTCGTCAACGAGAAATCAGCACACACATGGATCTAAACCTGTGAAAACAGTCAACTAGCTGGTCAAAAATATGCAAGCATATAGAAAAGAGTTAAGTAATCTATGAGCAAAATTTGCTGCAGACATAACTTTTTCAACAATAAACTTAACTCATGCAATGGGTGCGTGTGTGAAAGCTTTCTCAATAAGGTATGAAGTTCACTGATATGACTTAAAACACCCAGATTTTCTAAACAAGAGAGAAAATCAATGTTAGATCAGTCAAAAGTCAAACCTTATTTAACTAGGGCCTAGCCACTCTCATCTAATACACTCCCCTAAAGCTACAACACATTTTCTTTTACATCGTCCTTTAGTGATCGTCTATTTCCGTAATGATTTGGTTACTAACTGTTTCTATAGGGACAATATCAAGAATAGATTTATAGCATAGTAGTGGATTTTTTATTTATTCATATTTATTCGATTGAATGCTTTTGATCACTTGGTGCTGTAACCTAGAAAGAATGCCAGAATTTATGGGTTCTAGGTTCAACTAGCAAGTTGGTCAATTTGACCATTTTAGCAAAAAAATTCTCTCTCATTAAAATTTCCAGAAGCTAAAAGTCAGAGGAGAGAAAAAAAAATATCTTAGGTGAGCCTTTGGAAAGTGCACAATTTTTCATCGCATGAGAAAAACACCTATCTATTATGGATGCCACTAGGAACCTTTGCAGATATCAAGAGAAACTCTCAGTTATATAAAGGCAAAAGAACAAACGCATCAAAAGCTGAGACATCAGTTAAACATACATAAGATATCTGGAAGCTATATAATGGGACAATAAAACTCTGCATCCTTTAACCCCCCCCCCCCCTTTTTTTATTATATTTTTTAAAACAACAACCATGCTTCACAATATAGAGGATTATATAGACCTAGCATGTAAGGAAAAAACAAACCTGTCCTCAGGGAGAGAGGTTTGATAGTACCAAGATAGAAAAACAGCTGCTCGAAGTGCTTTTTCTATCATCCCTATTTAATACCTGCAGAATTAGGCCTAGTCAAAAGTCAGACATAATTAGTTCCCTCTTGACTGATCTTAGGTCTTATATGACTGCTAACTCCACATTGGTGACACATGGGAGTTTTAGGAGACCGGATTGAAATGGAGGAACAGGAAAGTCAAGAAATGAACAAGAAATTAAGGATAGGAGTTCACCACCCAAGAGATTCACCAAGGGGATATAGATTATCACCACCCCAAGGATTAAATCAGGGGATACAAAACTATAGGAAGTTCACCACTCAAAGGTTAACACCCAAGAGATACAGAATTTACAAGAATGAGGATTCACTCTTGTCACAAACCAAACTGATTTTCACACTCCAAAAAAACGTTCCCCTTCAGCTTACAACCACAAGTATTAAAAGAGCTTGGAACAACCCTCCAAGCATAGGACAAACAAGAAAACCATGCTGCAATTCTTACACAAAAAAAAGACATGGCAAACAGGTCAGGAAATACAGGAGATAGACAGGGGACAACATCCAAAACAGGCAAGGAGACAAGGGATGGTTCAAAAGTAAGAAAACAACATCCCGGATTTTTCGAGTGGACCCTACGACTAATTTCAAAACGGTCGTAACTTTTTGCCTGTTTCTTGGACTTCTAAAAATAAAAGGCAAGTGTGTGCAATAGTGTGCAACAAAATATCACAATGCGGAATTAAAAGAGACAGATATTTTGTTGACGAAGTAGAAACTCAATTAAGAGAAAAATCACTCAGGGGCAGCCAAACCTAGGATTTCCACGATTCAGAAGACAAAGCTAGATACAAAACAGTAACACTCACATACCCCTGATGCAGTGGTTGTACCTTGCTCTTTAACGTGTAACCCAACACAAATGCTTCCCAACCAGGTCTCCTACCTGAAGGGGTCTTCAATCGAATCCTTTATCTTAGGGTGGTCCCCTAAGATAGACTTCAGTTGTAGCGCAGTAACAGCACATTTGCAATGGCTTGAGAGACAGATCAGCTCCAATAATCTTACAAATAACTCTCTAAGCTTTAAAGGAATTCAATACCTAATTCTTGCAGTTCTCAATTCCTAGCGGCCTCTTTTTATAGGCAGAGGGTTCAAATGGGTGACTGGAATAATATGTACGGACGCCGTCCGGACAAACAACTGTGCGACCAGAATTTCTGAGATTTTTGCTGAAAATCTTTCCTGTTTGAGAGCCCCGTCCGGACCATGAGGCACTGTCGTCCAGACGGTCGCATGTCTGCTGCAAGTAATTTCCATACAAGGCTTTCGCGTGTCCGGACCAAGGAGGATGGCCATCCAAACGTTTGATCTTCAACACGCAATTTCCATATCTGTGGTGCGCGCGTCCGGACGGCTGAATTTGAATTGCGATTCTTGCCTTAAGGAGAAGCACGTCCGGACGGGAATCCATGTCGTCCAGAAGGTTGCATCAATCTTCCCATAGCTGAGAGAATCTGAAGCTTGGTCGAATACTGAGAGGCGTCCAGACGGATGCAAGCTGGAACAGAAGCTTCTCGAGACAATGGAGGGTCCGGACGGAAATCTATGTCATCCGGACGAATGATGTTTGGCTTGTCGGGTGTCCGGACGGTATGGTATGCCGTCCGGACGAATGGAACAGTGGACAGATGTGTGTCCGGACGGGATGGCACTGTCGTCCAGACGGCTGACAGGGAACCGAAAATCTTTTGACTTGCAGAATCTTCTGAAACACTTCGGAATAGCAAAATCACCTGTTAAACAGCATCTTTACATACAAGTGATTTTGTCCAAAAAGAATGAGGCCAATTACAACCTAACAAACTCCCCCTTTGGCCATTCTGGGACAAAAATCACTTGACCGGTTTGGAAGTACATTCCCGGTCCAAAAATAATAATTACTCCCCCTTTTTGTCACAAAGGGACAAAGGGTAAAACAGAGTAATAAAAATTACGACACACTGCAATAAAAATTACTCCCCCTAACGGTCTCAGAAGGACCAGGGTAAACAGAGTAATATACGTCAAAGAGTTTAACAAAACATAGTAAAATATAAGTTAAATGTCTCAAACAAAATGACAACAACACAAAGTAAAACAAACAAAACTCAATCATCCTCTGCCATAGGTGCAGTCCTAGGCGCATCATCCTCATCATCACTACTGCCAGGATGATGATACTTGAGGCACTCCCTGAGATCCAGCTGGTTCTGGTCCACCCGCTTGTTGATGGAGTGCACCTCCTGCTGCATAGAGGTGATGGACTACTTCATGGTGCTCATGCCTCCCTAAATGGCAGCTAAGGCCTCCATTATATGTGAAAAGTTGATCTCCGGCTCTGAAAGCGGGACTGTCTGAGAGGATGAATCCATGTCTAGAAAGCCGACTGGAATGGCAGCAGGGATGGGCACCTCATCATCGGAGTCATCACTCTGCAACTATGCATTAGACTTCATCAAAGTCTGCTTGTTGATGGGCTGCTGAATCTTCATCTTCGGTTCTCCAGTAATGATGATACTTGACTGAAGAATGATCTGAGTGAGCAGGCAGCCAAAGGGGAGACCCCCGTATTACTCTCATCACGGGCCTCCAGCATGACGCTCATAATATGCTTGCACAGGCAGAAAGGCAAGCGGAGGTGGATGGCATACACGAACTGGGCCTTCTTCAGAATCAGGTCACTGCACCTGACAACTGGCCATAGGTTGTGCTGCACTATCTTGGCCAGCAAGCGATGAGAGGGAGACAAGGCACCGATCCGTATGGTGGTAGCATGCTCTTCTCCCTGTGGGACTGCATGAAAAAACTCTCGGAGATCGTCCATAGAGGGAGGAAGCACCACCTCATTATAGGGACTGCAGAGCAACTCAAGGACTGGTACTCCTATGAAGTGACTGATGATCTGGGGATCAACAGTGATGATATGCCCATCAACGGTGTACTGCAGTACCAACCCACGCTCATCATCCTATGCCACCTCAAGGTTGGCATAGAAGAGTCTGACAAGCCTGGTGAGGACAATGCAGGCACAGGTGTAGAGGTATCCCCAATGGTAAGTCTGGATAGCCTCATAAATACTATCCAGCGGAGGCACCATAATGTCAGATCGGACCATATTGCGCTCAGCAATGACTATGCGATCCATGATTTTGGTTTGGAGTGCGTTCCTCTCTTCCTCAGTCCTCTGGCGGACCCTGCGCTGGGAACTGATTGCAGACATGATTCTGCACAAAGAAACCAACAAGATTTTGCCAAAAATAGTCCAAAAAGATTCTTGTTAGGTCATAAAAATTGGGCAGAGTAACGGCAGTACAAATGACTATTTAAAAAAATAGACAGAAATTATCACATTTATAGTCCCACAAGTATCACCACAAATAATCCCAACATGGCAAATATATGCATCTCATAATCTCAAGAACATTCCTAAAGAAATCAACATTCTAACAGTTAAAATAAACTGAAGAGAAAAGGACTAGAAGAATACCTGGATTGTGAGATTAATGCACAAAAAGACAAAGAGGGATGAGATAAGGCCAAAAGCACTCAAGAAATAACTCACTAAAAGCCAAAAAGTGAGATTGTGGTGGGGTAGGGAGGATAGGCGGCGACCAGGGTATATATAGCCTCTGTGGGGTCCCCGTCCGGACGGTGTATTAATGCCGTCTGGACGCGCGCTGCCTCGGAAATAAGTAAACTGGTCGCGCGTGTCCGGACGTCTATCCTAATCGTCCGACCGTGGGGTGCTGCGCGTGTCCGAACGTAACCTGATCCCTGTCCGGACGACTAAGCTCCTCCCGTCCGGACTCCAAAAAATATCGTCCGGACAACGAAAATCCACCCGTCCGGACGCCAAGAGAGACCGTCCGGACGCTTCACACTGAAAAACAAAAAATTGAGGAAAATTTACAGAAATCAATCTTTCTCAAGTCAGTTTCAGAACACGCATGTGTGTGTGAAGACTAAACCCACAAGGTATGACTATCATAGATATGACAAAGAGCAACTAGATTTTCTAGACAAGAGAGAAAATCAATGCAAGATTAGTCAAAAGTCAAACCTTATAGCTTACTAGGGCCTAGCCACCCTCATCTGATACACTCCCCCTGAGATGCAGCACCTAATTGTTTTACTTGTACCATGAAGGAAAAAGTAAATGTTTTACTTGCACGTAGAGGGCAAGGCATAAAGCAAATTCAGCACATAAGCAGTGAATAATTAAAGCACATAATTCAAATGATTTACTGCTTGATTCTTATGATGATGCTGCAATCTAGAGGGAATGCCAGAGTTTTTAGGTTCTAGGTTCAACTAGTATGTGGTCAATTTGGCCATCTTAACAAAGACCTCTTCTCTTATCCAAAATTTCTAGAAACACAAAGTCAGAGAATGAAAGATGTACCTTTTAGGGGAGTCGTGGATAGTGCACATTTTTCATCGCATGAGAAAAGAAACTATCCTAAAGCATATACAGGAAAACACTTGGCAAATTATAGTCAGAGACTCTCAATTATATCTAAGCAAAGTAAATTAATACCCAAAGAATTGAGATATCAGGAGAAAATACATTCAATTATCTATTATGCCAAGAGAAAAAAAAAATCCTGCAAATTCTCCCCAAAATTTTTTTTGTTTTGTTTTTTTTTTATTATTATTTTTATCATTTTAAAAAATACAATTTCGAAAAACATCATATGCAAGGCAAGATCAAACCTGATGATGCCAATACAGAAAAATAGTCACTCGACTTTCCTTTTCTGTCTTCGCCAAAAAGTACCTGCAAAATTCTCTCAAGAGAAATATGGGGCAAAACACAACTGGTTCCTAGATTTCATAAAAAATATAACAAGCAAGATAAGTAATCAAACCTGATGTCGTAGGATTAGGAACCAAATCCTAGGCATGAACACCCGAACCTGCTAGGTGTGTATGTCTGTCCTTCTGAACCCAAGCCTGCCTTCCTGTAGGTGGTTGCTGGTAGGACTGCATCATCCACTCCATCATACTCTGCATCCAGATAGGTGGCTCACTGAGGTACTGCTCTTCTTTCACCTTCTGAGGCCTCCTAAATTGCTTGGATTTGTTCTTGGGTTGCCACTGTGATTGGCAGGTACAAATCGTTGCTGAGGCCGCTGATGCTGGGATGCCGGTATCGTGGTCCACGAGACCAAGGAGCTTGATATCTTGGTGCTTGATGGTATGGAGTCTGGGCCACAGGTCTAGTGCCATGATCAGCCTATCGGGCCACTTCTTTCTTAGCCTTGGGTTTCTGAGCTTTTAGGAGGGAGCACTGAGGACGAACATGCCCACTTAGACTGCAGTGATGGCATATGGGAGGTCTTCTGATGGAGTGAGGCTTCTGAGTGCCTGGAACATCATCGTTGACCTTGTCCTTCCTTTTATCTTCAACAGTGGGAGGAGGCTCTAGGACTGCAGGTTTTACAAATACAGTCTTTGAAGTAGAGGGAGCTACATACCCAAGACCAGTCTTGTCAGTTGGGCTCTTTTGGATAGACAGCATACGAGTCAGCTTCTCATCAGTGACTCTTTCTAACAGAAGCTGCGTCTCTAGTAGCTTTTCCTCTTGTTCTTGTATTCTGAGCAGCAATGAACTCCTTTCAGTTTACAGACTGTTCAGATCATAGAGGTGCTGCTTACGACCTTCCCTCACTTCTCATACTCTATATAGAGTGTCTTGTAAGCCTTCTTGAGCTCTTCCCCATTATCACTATGCTCCGAATAATAAGAGACTTTTTCCTCAAAGTGTGGGGCAACAAAGGCCATAAAATTTTCAGACTCTGGAGCTTCTTCTTCTGACTCGTCACTGAGAGTCACATTGTATGCCTTCCCCTTGCCCTTCTTGAGATTCCCGCAATCGGCTCGGATATGCCCAAAACCTGAGCATTCAAAGCATTTGGGACCTCCGGGATCCTTCTTTTCTTCTTGCTCTGGTTCAGCTTCTCTGGGAGCTTTCTTCACTTTTTCAAAAAACTTCTTTTTGAATCGTTCATCTCTCATAAGTCTTCTAAAATTCTTGGCTAACATAGCCATAACTTTTTCTTCCTCCTCAGAGTCATCTTCAGATGAAGCTTTTACCTTCTTCTTGGACACTTTCAGGGCACTGGTCTTCAACTTCTTGACCGGGGGCAGAGATAGCTCATACGTTTGAAGAGATCCCACCAACTCTTCAATCTTCATCTCTTCTAGATCTTTTCCTTCTTCAATGGTGTTTACCTTGATCCTGAAACGCTCAAGCAAAGATCTCATAATTTTTCGGATGAGTTTTACATCCGAGATAGGCTTCCCTAGACTCACCATGGAGTTTCTCAGGTCACTCATCTTGGAGTAAAACTCTCCAAACGTCTCATCTTCCAACATCTTAATTTCTTCAAATTTTGAAATCAACATTTGAAGTTTGGCAGATTTTACAAGTTTTGTGCCTTCATATGTTGTTTCCAAAATTTGCCATGCTTCGTTGGCTTATTCGCAATTTGAAATTTTTGCGAATTCTGATGGAGAAAGTGCTTTGCACAGAGCATGGAGGGCTTTATCATTTGAAAGACGTACATTTTTCTGAGGGACTAGTTCGAGTGTTGCATCCTCTAGTTTGGCCCAACCAGTTTCAACAATACTCCAACAGTCAATAGATTTCAGAAAGAAACGCATACGTGTCTTCCAATAGTCATAGTGCGTACCGTCAAAGGCAGGAATAGAATTAAGAGTTTGAGACATTATAATAAATAGAAGTCAAAAAGAATAACACTCAAGAAATTAATCTTCTCAGAGTGTACCAAGCACTGATACTAATTGAAAAATGAGATTGACTTCTAAAAATAAAAGACAAGTGTGTGCAATAGTGTGCAACAATATATCACAATGCGGAATTAAAAGAGACAGATATTTTGTTGACGAAGTGGAAACTCAATTAAGAGAAAAACCACTCCAGGGCAGCCAAACCCATGATTTCCACGATTCAGAAGACAAAGCTAGATACAAAGCAGTAACACTCACATACCCCTGATGCAGTGGTCGTACCTTACTCTCTAACGTGTAACCCAACACGAACACTTCCCAACCAGGTCTCCTACCTGAAGGGGTCTTCAATGGAATCCTTTATCTTAGGGCCGTCCCCTAAGATAGACTTCAGTTGTAGCGCAGCAACAGCACAATTGCAATGGCTTAAGAGACAGATCAGCTCCAATAATTTTACAAATAACTCTCTAAGCTCAGAAGGAATTCAATACCGAATTCTTGCAGTTCTCAATGCCCAAGGGCCTCTATTTATAGGCTGAGGGTTCAAATGGGCAACTGCAATAATATGTAAGGACGTCGTCTGGACGGTGAATTTGATCCGTATAAACGTCGTTCGGACGGTGAATCTGATCCGTATAAACGTCGTTCGGACGGTGAATCTGATTCGTTCGGACGAACAACTATGCGACCATAATTTCCGAGATTTTCGCTAAAAATCTTTCCTGTTTGAGAGCCGTGTCCGGACGATGAGGCAGAGTCGTCCAGACGATCGCATGTCCGCTGCAAGTAATTTCCATATAAGGCTTTCACGAGTCCGGACCGAGGAGGATGGCCGTCCGGTTGGTTGATCTTCAACACGCAATTTCCATATATGTGGTATGGACGTCTGAACCATGATAGGCAGGCATCCGGACAGTTGAAGTTGAATACACAATTTCCATATCAGTTGCATGCGCGTCCGGACGATGGCAGACTGGCGTTCGAACTGTTGAATTTGAATTGCGATTCCTGCCTTAAGGAGAAGCGCGTCCGGACAGGAATCCACATCGTCCGGACGGTTGCATCAAACTTCCCATAGCTGAACTTGGAAAGAATCTGAAGCTTGGTCGAATACTGAGAGGCATCCGGACGGGCTGCTGAGACGTCCGGACGGATGCAAACTGGAACAAAAGCTTCTCGATACAGTGGAGGGTCCAGACAGAAATCTACGTCGTCCGGACGAATGATGCTTGGTCTGTCAGGCGTCCAGACAGTATGGCACGTCGTCCGGACGGATGGAACAGTGGACAAATGTGCGTCCGGATGGGATGGCACGGTCGTCCGGACGGCTGACAGGGAACCGGAAATCTTCTGACTTGCAGAATTTTCTAAAACACTTCAGAATAGCGGAATCCCCTGTTAAACATCATCTTTACATACAAGTGATTTTGTCCAAAAAGAATGAGGCCAATTACAACCTAACACCATGCATCTTTAGCAATTTCACAATTTGAAATTCTTGCGAATTCAGATGGTGAAAGTATTTGACATAGTGCATGGAGGGCTTTATCATTGGAATGTCTTGCGCTTGTTTGAATAACAGTAATTTCGTCTGTTTCTTTTGGTTTAATCCAACCAGTTTCAACAATTTTTCAAACATAATAATCAGTAACAGAAATCAAAAGGATACACTCAAGAAATAAATCTAAAACAGAGTGTACCAAGCTCTGATACCCATTGAAAATACTTATTCACTTCTAATTTTAACCAACTGTGTGTGTTTGTGTGCAAACAAATATCTTAAATGCGGAATTTAAAATGAGACAAGATATTTGTAGATATTTGTTACGAAGTGGAAACTCTGTGA
Organism: Alnus rubra; assembly: GCA_028654335.1. Taxonomy (NCBI): domain Eukaryota; kingdom Viridiplantae; phylum Streptophyta; class Magnoliopsida; order Fagales; family Betulaceae; genus Alnus; species Alnus rubra. Next base: position 565,770 of record JAJPGS010000166.1, on the reverse strand, counting down.
AGAGAAAAACCACTCCGGGGCAGCCAAACCCAAGAAATCCACTATCCAAAAACAAAGTTAGTTACAAGACACTCGTACTCACATAACCCTATATAGTAGTCATACCTTTAACTCTGACACGAAGACCATCGTGAACGCTTCCCAACCAGATCTTCTACCTAAAGGGGTTTTCGATGGATTCCTTTACCTTAGGGTCGACCCCTAAGATAGACTTTAGATGAACAGTTGAGCACACATGGGCAACAGCTTGAGAGTAAGCGGATCTTCGATTCTCCCTAAACACCCTCTCTAAGCACTATGGAATTCATTGTCGAATTTGAAAATTGAATTGACTTCTAAAAATAAAGTGTGTGCATAAGTGGAAAGTAAATGACACCCAGATTTTTGTTGATGAAGTGGAAACTCAGTTAAGAGAAAAACCACTCAGGGGCAGCCAAACCCAGGAATTCCACTATTCAGAAGACATAGCTAGATACAAGACAGTAACACTCACATGTACCGATGCAGTGGTCGTACCTTGATCTCTGATGTGTAACCCAACACGAATGCTTCCCAACCAGGTTCTCCTACCTGAAGGGGTCTTCAATGGAACTCCTTACCTTAGAGCCGACCTCTAAGATAGACTTCGGTTTACAGCACAGCACACTTGTATAACGGCTTCAGAGGGATTGATGAATTCTCTGAGCTCTAATGGAATTCACACCGAATTCTTGCAGTTCTCAGTGCCCAGGGGCCTCTATTTATAGGCTGGGGGCTCAAATGAGTGTCAGGCAAAATATACTTGGGCACCGTCCGGACGGTGGACATGGACCGTCAGGAAGGACAACTGTGCGACAAGATTTTCCGAAAAATTCGCGGGGAAATCTTTACTGTTTAAGGGAATCGTCCGGACGGGATAGCACATCGTCCTGACGGTCGCACATCCGCTGCAAGTAATTTCCTTATAAGGCTCTCGAGCATCCGGACCATGGGGGATGAGCATCCGGACGGCTATTCTTCAACACGCAATTTTCATATCGGTAATGCGCGCGTCCAGACCATGATAGGCAGTCGTCCGGACGGTTGAAGTTGAATCGGCAATTTCCTTCTTTGATGCACTCGCGTCCGGACCGTAGCTGTCAGACGTCCGGACGGTCATATTTGAATTGCAATTCTTGCCTTAAGGAAACGCACGTCCAGACGGGATACCACATCGTCCGGACGGTTGACTGATCTTCCCTTTCTTGGAACTTGGAAAGAAATCAGGAGCTGATCGAGTACTGGGAGGCGTTCGGACGTGATGCTGAAACGTCCGGACGGATACAAGCTGGCACAGAAACTTCTCGATACAGTATGGGGTCTGGACGGAATGAACACTTCGTCCGAACGGATGATGCTGGTCTGTCTAGCGTCCGGACGGGATGGCACGTCGTCCAGACGAATGGAACAGTGGACAGATGGGCGTCTTGACGGGATGGCTCGATCGTCCGAACGGCTGGCAGGGAACTTGAATTCTTCTGACTTGTAGACTCTGAATAGTGGAATCCCTGTTTACAGCATCTTTACACTTAAGTGATTTTGTCCAAACACAGAATGAGGCCAAAATACTAAAAGAATTCTGTACAAAGCACATGCCTAGGGCCCTCTATTTATAGGCTTACAGGAAACCTAAAACTGTTGAGATTCGGTCTCTGGCTGGCGAGTGTCCGGACGGAAGTTAGCCTCGTCCGGACGGTTTTTTGCGATATCCTTTCAGAAACAGCGCAATTCAATCTTTATCAGGTTCACGTCCGGACGGCTTGACCGAGCGTCTGGATGGTCTTCGCTAAAATCCTTTCCGCGTTTGAACGAAACTGTGGAATATTCTGAAATACTGGACATCGTCCGGACGTGTTGCGACGTCGTCCAGACGGCTTGTAGAGACTTTCCAAACAGTGTCGACTTCTAAAATCCAACTCCTTGTTGAATACTGATAAGCGTCGAATGTTACACATTCAAGCCCCTTAACTTATAAATGTTAATTTCTTAGCATTGTTATTTGTTTGATTTTGTGTTGTTTTATTGTTTTCAGGTTTTAAATAAAGATTCAATTAATTCCATTGATTTTGGGCTTAAAGCACACTTTGAGAAGACCTAGAAGATATGTTTAAGCTTAACCAATCATAATAGAATACCTATATGATGTGGTTAAGTTTAATCAAATCAAGAGAATGATTAAATCGGAATTTCTCCATTAAGAGTCAAAATCGGATTGGGTTCAAATTTCGATTCTGCATATGTCTCAGTGTTTGAATCATAACTTTTTCTTCAGATATCGGATTGCAATGAAATTTGATGGATTTGGAAAGCTAATAAAAAATTAAACAAATATGACAGAAATAGCTTTTCCCTAATTCGAACGTTTACTATGTCAAAACTGCCCCGCAATAAAAGACAGCAATTCTGGCCGAATTTGGAATCCTTTTCCTACTTGGATTGAAGTTTTAATCTCCTACTTGGACAAGAAGACTCAAGAGCAATTTTTATAGAATTCCAAGAGCTTCTAGGCCTCTCATAGTCCCTATAAATAGACCCTTAAGCTTCAAGAGAAGTTGTGCTTGTGCTTATGCTTGTGCTTGTGCTTAGATTTAGACAGAAAATTCTTCTTGGAAGCTTGACAAGTTGAAGAGGAGAAGAACATGGCAGGAGGCCATCCCAGCACCACGATGAGCGGCTAAATTCCTAATAGGGTTTTGATGTAGCCCTTTCCAAGTAACAATGGTTTAATTGTATTTTAGTTTCGGATTTTCTCTATGCATAATGGTTGTATAACTGTGAGAATTGATTTTAATGTTTATATTCAATCATTATGAATTTCTTATCTTGTCTTAGAAAGTCTTTTATATTGATTGAACTCAATCCTTCATATTTTCTGTGATTATGTGAATGATTGTTATACAACGGTTGTAATTGATATATGATCAAGAGGATTAGATAGACCATGCCTAGGGAAGACAGATTGTACTACACCCTAGTTTAGTATAATTTAGGTAGACAGTCCGTGCCAACCGAAGATGGGTTATACTATTCCATTGATTGTGTGTATATCCTATTAAAGACGTAGCTAGTCCATGCCTAGGGAAGACGGGTCGTACCGCATCTTAGTGGTTAGGTAGACGGTCCGTGCCAACCGAAGATAGATTATACATATTCTTTAGAGGTAATTTCTTGACTACTCGAGTGAGACGAGCCCTATATCATGCATAGTATGAATTTTCCTTGTTAATTTATGATTGACCATTGTTATGCGGTGAGTGGTGAAATCAATCCCCTATTCTTTATCTCATCACTCTAATGTTTATTTTTATGTCTTTAAGTTTATGCATTTAACTTAGCTATAAACAAAAATCAAATCAAACATATTTTTAATTAAGTTATATTTAATCTTGAAAAACTTGATAGCAATACCCCTGCAGTCCTTGAGGTTCGAGACCCTCAACATAGCCCTATCCTATAAGGATTCGTACTATTGCGAGTGGTAATTTTATTATTGATATATTTTGGTAAACAAAAGACCACATCAAATACTGATTGACCTAGAGTCCGGACGGTGTTGTTCTGATGTCCGGATGTCTTCATTGTTATCTGTAAGACACTGTGAGGCGTCCGAACGCCTTGAAAGGCCTGCTCGGATGGTGTCACAGGAACCGGTTGTTTTGTCTTGGATTTTGCAAGGACTCTTCATGGACATCTTCTAGAAGCTTGTGATCAGATACTTTCTTTGATTTGAACATTGTCTGAATACATGAAGATTCTGAATTGAAAACTGACCATCCTGTTAAATTGCAACCATTACATAAACTGTTATTGTTTATCCAGGATGTAGCCAATATAAAACACTAACAACATTCAATCTCAAAAGTATTGTTAAAGTTAGGTAATGTAAACACAAGTGTAGAACATAACCTTTATTTAATAGTAGCAAATGCATTCGCTTGATCACTCCCCTAAATAAATCCATAATTCTTTTTAATTATTTCAGTGAATGGTGTAGCAATGGTGCTAAAATTCTTTACAAAACGCCTATAAAAGCTAGCTAAACCATGAAATCTTCTTACTTTAGTGATGCCTTTATGCATTGGCCACTCCTTGATAGCCTTGACTTTCTCTTCATCCACCTCAATACCTTTTCTACTAACAACGTAACCAAGAAAAACAACTTTTTCCATACAAAAGGTATATTTCTTAAAATTAGCATACAAATTTTCACATCTCAACACGTCTAACACACATCTCAAATGCTCAATATGTTCATCTAAGTTCTTGTTATTCATGAGGATATCATCGAAATACATGACTACAAATTTGCCTATGAATCTCATGAAAGTACTAGACGCATTTGTAAGTCCAAATGGCATAACTAACCATTCATAAAGTCAATATTTAGTCTTAAAAGCAATTTTTCATTCATCTCCCTCTTTCATTCATCAAACATATCATATAATCTAGTAATGGGATGACGATACCATACTGTGATATTGTTGACCGCTCTGCAATCAACTCACATCCTCTAAGTCATATCCTTCTTTGGCACTAGTAGCACTAGTACTACACATGTGCTCATGCTCTCTTTTACGTACCCCTTGCTCAACAAATCTTCAACTTGCCTTTGAAGCCCCTTGGTCTCCTCCGGCTTACTCCTATAGGCTGGTCAGTTTGGAATAACGACTCCAGGTATGAAATCAATTTAATGCTCAATGCCTCTAATGGACGGCAACCTGTGACGACCCATTTTTTTTTTTTTTTTGTAAACATACAAATGAGTCATCACTATGGCATGACTACGTGTCACTAAGCCAACTCATAGTACACATTCCTTAACATGTACCTGATTTATCAGAGTTACAAAATAAATGCAGCGGAATACAACATCTATCTGCAGAAGTCAACATCATAATCATAAACTGTTTATTACACAAAAGAGCCAATTAGTGTCTATCTGTTTAAGGCTTAAGCATAAATTATGCATACAAAAGAATGGCTACATCTACGTGTTACAAGTCATGCTGGCCATATACAAAATATACAAAAAGGGACCATCTGGGTCTGACACCCCTACGACTCAAGCGCCGTGCTTAGTCGTAGTAGTCCACATAGTGTGCAACGAAGTCATCCTCCGTATTTTCAGTACATGCATCCAAAGAAGCTCCATCTATATGATTGTGGTGATAGCCACATCCATATAGGTGAAAGTGTGAGTTCACCACCTCAATAAGAAGTGCCGAGGCCTCAGTGGTATAAAACTCACTATGTATACAATATACACAAACATAAATGTGTAGGGTAGGGGATACTTGTTCTTAATACTCACCCTATTCAGCTCCCGATAATCTATGCACATCCGCATAGAGCCATCCTTCTTCTTTACAAACAACACTGGAGCTTCCCAATGTGAAACATTAGGGCGAATGAAACCCCTATCCGACAACTCCTGAAGCTGCTCCTTCAATTCTCTCAATTCTGTAGGAACCATACGGTAGGGAGCCTTGTGAATAGGCTGAGTTCTCGGCATCAAGTGAATGGAGAATTCGATTTCTCGATATGGAGGAAATCCCACGACTTCGGAGAAAACATCTGGATAGTTACATACCACCGGAATATCTCCCAACTTAGACTGAGTTTTGGGTTTGGCTTGGACATAAGCCAAGTAAGCTTATGTACCCTCTATGACGTTCTTCATTGCTTGAACGGCCTAGAGAAGTGGTGGAGTAGCACGTGCTTTAGACTCATAGACCTTAATTTCTCCCATGCCATGGAGTCGAAAAGTTACCTCCTTTCTGCGACAGTCTATGTTTGCATTATACTTCGATAGCCAATCCATTCTAGAATGACATCAAAGCCCAACATACTGAAAACTACTATCTTTGCCGGTAACTTCCTCCCTTCTATGATAATTAGACAGTTATCTACACATTTTCTACATGTCACTAAGTCACCAACAGGTGTGGCCACACATATGTTTTCTTCTAATGGTTCAGTATTCAACTGGCACAACTTCACATATGCGGATGAAATAAAAGAGTGGGTGGCACCCGAATCAAACAAGATGCTAGCTATACTATCAAATAATGGAATAGTACCTGTGACTACATATGTGGCATTTGCATCGGTCTCAATACTGTCGGGCATGAGAGAATAAACCCTTGCTTGAGCGGGCTGTCGAGGCTGATGATTACTTATGACCTTTGGCTTCTTGCAACGGCATTGGTGCACTGTCTTGCAAAGTGGCCAACCTTGTCACATCGGTAACATGTTGTCGTCATAGACAAACACTCTCCACTATGAACCTTTCTGCATCTACCACACTGTGACACGCTAACACTAACACGGCTGGCAGGGGCACTTCTTCTAACAACCGATCCAGAACCGCTACTGCCAGTGGATTGCCTATTGGGTGAAGGTGGAGATGAAAATCTTCCTGAAGACATTGTTCGCTTCTTACTTGCATATTTGGCTGCTGCTTCACGGATCCCTTTCTCAGCCATAGTGGCTGTGTGTACCATTTCAACATAGCTTGGGTATCTGAGGAAAATAATCCTCTCACGAATACATGCTATCAAGCCATCTCGGAATCTTTCAGCCTTGGTCTCTTCATCAAGGATGAGGTAGGGTGCATACCTCGATAACTTCTGGAACTCTGCTGCATACCGTTCAACTGTCATATTTCCCTGCTTTAAATCTTGAAATTCCCGTGCATATTGTTGGCTCTATGCACGAGGGAAGAAACGGTCATTGAACTCTCTTTTAAAACGTTCCCATGGAATGAGAACCCCTTGCCCTAGTTCTTCCGCAATAGACATCTTCGCGGCTTTCCACCAGTACTAGGCTTCACCCTCAAATCTCAATCCTGCATAATCCACTTTTTGAGAATTAGTGCACCTAAGTGCCTAAGCAAGGTCCTCAAAGCCAGTGATCCAGTTGTCAGCTGCTAAGGGCCCTTCGTTTCCATCAAATATAGGGGGACGATGTTTGAAGAAAGTGGTCGACGAGCAATCAACCACATTACGCTCACCCCGTCCTTATGCTACAGCTACCACGGCTGTCCAGAACTGTGCTAGGTCAGGCGTCAGAGGAGGAGGAGGTGGTGGTGGAGGTGTGTCACTGCCAGCTCGATCACCCACAGAGGATTCCTCTACCTCATTATGCGATGGAGGTCTTAGTCTAGGTGTCATAGTTCTGCGCAACAACATAGAAGTTTAGCCTACATGTGAGTATATACATATTGCTATACAAACAAATGCAAGTCATAACAAATGCATTACAGTAATCATGCAGTGCACACAAATAAGTCTTGTTGAAAGGTCAAGTCTTGATTATAAGTTTTTTTTTTTTAAAAAAAAAAAAATCCCAAGGCTCTTTTGTTTCACTTAGACTCTAGCATCAGTCTAAACTTCTGCTTTCCCTATGTCCCTAGGGCTAACTGCTCTAATACCATTTTCCGTGACGACCCATTTTTTTTTTTTTTTTGTAAACATACAAATGAGTCATCACAGTGGCATGACTACGTGTCACTAAGCCAACTCATAGTACACATTCCTTAATATGTATCTGATTTATCAGAGTTACATAAAAATAAATGCAGCGGAATACAACATCATAATCATAAACTGTTCATTACACAAAAGAGCCAATTAATGTCTATCTGTTTAAGGCTTAAGCATAAATTTTGCATACAAAAGAATGGCTACATCTAAGTGTTACAAGTCACGCTAGTCATGTACAAAATATACAAAAAGGGACCATCTAGGTCCGACGCCCCTACGACTCAAGCGACGTGTTTAGTCGCAGTACTCCACATAGTGTGCAACGGAGTCATCCTCCGCATCATCAATACCTGCATCCAAAGAAGCTCCATCTATACGGTTGTGGTGGTAGCCACATCCATATAGGTGAAAGTGTGAGTTCATCGCCTCAATAAGAAATGTCGAGGCCTTAGTGGTATAAAACTCACTAAGTATACAATCTACACAAAAATAAATGCATGCAGGGTTCATCGGCGTTATTCACAAATCATTAGGTTCACACAACCACACATTATAAAGTAGAGGTCACGCTGTTCATCACATACTTATATACTATCACGGTTTCTACTAACAATATTCCTCGCATACCATAAGCAATACTCTGAATTTTTACCAACTTCGCAGCTAGGGACTACAACCCTAGGCTTACGTATAGAACCCAAGGATACCAACTCACATGTGCTAGAGCTACGACTCTAGGCTTACCATAACAATGCCCGTAAAGCCACATACCCGTAGGGCACACAACACACAAGTGCTAGAGCTACATACCCTAGGCTTACCTTTTACAACACCGCCCGTAAATGCATATACCCGCAGGGCAAATAACACACAAGTGCTAGAGCTACATACCTTAGGCTTACCTTTTACAACACTGCCCGTAAAGCCACATACCCGCAAGGCAAAAAAATACACAAGTGCTAGAGCTACATACCTTAGGCTTACCTTTTACAACACCTCTCGTAACCCACATACTTGTAGGGCAAACAACACACAAGTGCTAGAGCTACATACCCTAGGCTTACCTTTTACAACACCGCCCGTAAAGGCATATACCCGTAGGGCAAACAACACACAAGTGCTAGAGCTACATACCTTAGGCTTACCTTTTACAACACTGCCCGTAAAGCTACATACCCGCAGGGCAAACAAATACACAAGTACTAGAGCTACATACCCTAGGCTTATCTTTTACAACACCGCCCATAGAGCCACATACCCGTAGTGCAAACAACACACATGTGCTAGAGCTACATACCCTAGGCTTACCTTTTACAACACCTCCCGTAAAACCACATACTGGCAAGGCAAACAACACACAAGTGCTAGAGCTACATACCCTAGGCTTACCTTTTACAACAACACACGTAAAGCCACATACTCACAGGGCAAACAACACACAAGTGCTAGAGCTACATACCCTAGGCTTAACTTTTACAACACCGCCCGTAAAGCCACATACCCGTAGGGCAAACAAATACACAAGTGCTTGAGCTACATACCCTAGGTTTACCTATTACAATACTGCCAGTAAAGCCACATACCCGCTGGGCAAACAACACACAAATGCTAGAGCTACATACCCTAAGCTTACCTTTTACAACATCGCCCGTAAAGCCACCTTCCCACAGGGCAAACAACACACAAGTGCTAGAGCTACATACCCTAGGCTTACCTTTTACAACACCGCCCGTAAAGCCACATACCCGCAGGGCAAACAACACACAAGTGCTAGAGCTACATACCCTAGGCTTACATTTTACAAGTACTCATAACAATCATTATCATAAGATTCCTCTTCAAGTGCTAACAACTACCACTCAATCACATTATTCTCAATCATCCACCTTTCAACACATACCACAATACCACCACACACACACACACACACACACACACACACACATATATATATATCCAATATCATGTTATTCAATCCTTAATAATTTCCACATCAATTTCGATCATCTCAACATAATTCTTAATTCAACACTTCACAACTCAATCACCAATACATATCTTCATCAAAATCCCATACCATATACAACCAAGATTCATCAACATCCATTTATCCGTACAATTTACAATCCAATATATCCCAACTCAATCACAAACAATTTTATCAACATATTCCATAATCATAAACAACCAAGTACCAAAAATGTAAATCTAAGTTCCTAGGATTCCTCAGTGAGTAGAATACTCACCTTAGCCCGTTCGCACACCAATTCGTGGGCTCTAAGTTCAACTCCCAAAGCGCCACTAAAACACAATACAATGCACTAACTTAGCTTCATTTTTATTAATTGGACTAAGTAGCACTTTGAATCACTCAAACGCCATGTCATAAATTACCCATAAAATTATAGGGTTTCTAAACACATACCTATAATTTAAAAATGCTAATCTAACCGCAATAATATTAACCCATGGGTATTCATTTAGGTTATTCACATAAAACACTACTTAAATAATTATACCCAAAAGTTAGGGTTAGAGAAACCTTACCCAAAGTTCACCAAACCAAAATCTAAGGTTTGAGTAGCCTCAAGCAACCTCCTAGTAGCCAAATACCTAAAGAACAATAGGATTAAACTCACATTTTTGAGATTTTATCCAAAAATCCAAAAATATGAATTTAGCGATTTACCTCAAAAAGACCGATCAAAACGTAGATCCACACGCGTAGATCATGTTTCCGGAGTCGGATTTGAGTTTGGACCTATATATTTTCATGGATTGACATTTTTGGGGTGAAAAACCAAGAGAGGGGGAGGAATTTTTGAAGAAAACCGAGAGGAAATGGGGGTTATGCACATTTTAAACAGAGGCCGTCCAGACATACCCCAAGTGTCGTCCAGACACGCGTCCCTTTAGTGGACGTGCGCCACATGACGAGCCGTCTGGATGTACTTGATCAGCATCCGGACGCGCGTCCCTTTAGATAGCACGCATCATTTAACTGGCCGTCCGGATGCACATGGTATAGCGTCCAGACGCACCAACTTTATTCTTTCTTTTTCTTTTTCTTTTCTAATTTATTTTCTATTCTCTATTTTCTTTAATTCTTGAACTTTAAAAATTATTCTCAGCATGTCCTATTGCAATTTCGAGTCATCTAATTAATCTTAGTCATTTATCCACTAAACTTTATTCTAAAAATGAAATTAAGAATTCGGGACATTACACAACCCACTCGGCATCTCCTTCGGAAATACATCCTCGAACTCCTGCAACAAAGAAATAGCCAAACTAGGAAGAGATTGGTTAGTTTCATCAAGATTAAGATAAGATTCTTTGTAAACAAGAAAAATCATAGGCTAGTCTGCTAAGAAGGCCCTCTTAACCTCACTCTCCTTTGCATAAAAATTCATCTTTGTTTTCCCTTCTCTCTGCAGGTTCTATTTCTTTTTTCTCTCGTGGCTCCACTCTCTTTTCTTTATTCTCAACCAACTCTCTATTTTATTTTTCACTTTCTCTTTTTCTTGAGGTTTCGGCCTCACCCTTTGTAACGACCCGCCTTTTACAAAAAGGCATAAGTGAAAATTTTGGTTTCCACGTATCGTTATGACATCACCAATGACGTCGTCAGAGTATAAATTGGCAGCGGAATATAATTTTTCTTTTACAACTTAGGAATCTTAACATATTGAGCTGACATAAATACTTCTAGACATTCATTCTGAAATTACTCAACTATACATTGAAATAAATGTCATTGATGACACTAAAAACATCCATGGAAAATCTATCAAATACAAGTATTCCTCTAAGTATACTATTTTTCAAAGGAATACAAACATTACAAGGAAATCATCAGCTACATTAATAACAGCATTGACTCTTCAATGCTAACATAATCGAATCCTTTAAATTAATAACCTTTTGTACATGCATAATGGACTACCGCCCATATATAAATATATGGGTCAATCTAGTGCTTCCAATAATATAATTGAAAATTAAATATTGACACTTCTAAATTAACCAAGTGTGTGTGTTTGTGTGCAACAAAATATCTTAAATGCGGAATTTAAATAAGACAAGATATTTATTACGAAGTGGAAACTCTGTGAAGAGAAAAACCACTTCGGGGCAGCCAAACCCAGGATATCCACTATACCGAAAACAAAGCTAGTTACAAGACACTCGTACTCACATACCCTTATGCAGTAGTCATACCTTTAACTCTGACACGAAGCCCATCGTGAACGCTTCACAACCAAGTCTCCTACTTGAAGGGGTATTCAATAGATTCATTTACCTTATGGCCGATCCCTAAGATAGACTTCACACGAATTGTTTGAGCACACACCGGCAACGGCTTGAGAGCTAGCGAATCTTCAATTCTCCCTAAACACCCTCTCAAAGCTAAGAGAATTCAACACCGAATTCTGTACAATTGACAAGCCAAGGGCCCTCTATTCAGAAACAGCACAATTCTATCCTTATCAGGTCCACGTCCGGACAGCTTGGCAGAGCGTCTGGACTGTCTCCGCTATAACTCCTTCCTGCGTTCGAACGGAACACTGGAATATTCTGAAATGCTGGACAGCGTCTGGACGTGTTGCCACGTCATCCGAACGACTTGCAATGACTTCCCTAACAGTGTCAACTTCTAAAATCCAACTCAATGTAGAATAATGATTGAACTAGCATCCGGACGGTGTTGCTCTGTCGTCCGAACGTCTTCAACGTAATCTGCTAGACACCGCGGGGCGTCCGGATGCCTTCAAAGGCTCCTCCGGACGGTTGTACAGGAACCAGTTGATTTGGCTTGGAAATTACATGGAATCTTCTTAGAAACTTTGTGACCATACACATGGCTTGAAATGAGACACTGTCCATATTACTTGAAGACTCTAAATAGAATCGATAACCCTGTTTAAAAAGCAACCGTTACATAAAGTGTTTTTGTCAACCAGAATGTTGCCAATATAAAATACTAACAATAATGAATATGCACTTATTTATGAAATGCAACACAACGAATATATAACCTCAAGGTCACAAGTATATGCAATTTATGGCTTACGTTGTAAGTCATAGTCATAGATTGAATATCAAATAACCCTAAAGCAATAACATGACAGTTTTAATGCATTGTCTTAATTATAATCATCTTTCTTACACTCCACTCGTTCGTGAATCCATAGGTCCGGTGTTAGCGAGTTCACCAGGGATTACCGTCCCCTCACTTAACGTTTAGTTGTTTGTTACTGGAAGCCAAAGGTCCCAGCATCAGGTTATTTATTATGTTCAACCGAGATCTGATGGTCCTACCACTAGCCTATAACCCCCTCTGCCTACCAGCTCGTTATTAAGCAGTTTAAATAAAATATAAAATATGTAAAATCACATGCACAACCAAATCAACAAATCCATAATCATGACATTATAGAAAGATACAAGTAAGTATTTTAGAAATACTTACTACCCTTCGGTACAGTCTCTTAACTCAGCATCTACAATAAACACATTTATATACATAGAATATTAACATCAGCACTCATGAACCTATTGTATTTACATAGATACAATTATTGTTTTACTATGAGAAATTATCTATATTTATAAACACTAAATTCAATGGATAAAACATGATTACACAATATTAGCACCATGAATCAATTAGTTAACAAATCATTTAGTCATAATAGTGGAGACACGACTAAACACTTTATGGCCAAATCATCATTAAAACCACTCATGGCAAACATATACCCTAAATCTTTTTAAAACATTAAAATCATTCCCATAATAATCTATTATAAAATACATCATTAAAACAATTGCCCAAAATCATGGTCATTTACAAATACTCCAAAACAACCCAAAATCATACCTTCCCCGAATCATCCAAATACGGAACACCCCAAAATATCACTACCCCCAATACACTTCACAAACCAAAACATCATACATCCCATATACACAACTCGGTGATGGTAGGGAACAACTCACACACAATTCACATAGATAAAACAACATCTAACAACTCACATACACTCAATCGAGTAAACATGAAATTCCTATCATCAAAACTCATCAAACCCATCACAAAACAGAGGACACGGCCAACACACAAACTCGACCAAGACACACACATAACTGGCCGGAACAGGGGAAAAGCAAAGGGTCAGCTTCACAACAAAATACTACTTCACTGGCCAACCAAGAAAACACCACAAAACCCACCAAAAATCAACAAAAAATTCAATCCATAACCCATTTTATATTTCAATAACAAAATCAAATAACATCCATATCAAAATCATCTATAACCGATCAACAAGGAAACCAATATTAAATCGATTTAATCAAATTAAATCACAAGATTTACCTTAGGAAATTCTTAGAAATCTAATGGAAAAATCGCCGAAAATTACCCATTGAAAACCCAGCTTGCTCACCGATGTCACCCGTCGAAGATCGGCCACTGGAAGTGATGGGCCCCATGGTAGACCGAATCTTAAAGATCCATTGCAAGTTCCAGATGGGCCAATCACAAGGTCAAGAGCGAAGAAGATCAAGGAAGCAATGCAAGGATTGGTGCAATCCACTTGGGCCGAGTTTGCAAATTTATTGAGCAAGACTCCAACATTCAAAATGGGCTTCAAAGAAGAAGAACCAACTTTAATCAATGTGATACAAGCGACAGATGGGGGCAGCATAGCCTGGTACTTTAGTGCAAACTTTTTATTTTACTAAGTATAGGCGTGTGTGACTATTTTTATGTTTCTATGGTTATAGGCTTTTGGGCCTATTTTTTTCATTAAGTGGATTTCTTTTATTAGTTATAGAAGTGTAGTTTAGGATGTTTTGGGCTTGAAGATGTTCAGCCCATGTCTTTTAATTGATGTGGGCCTTAGTGGGTTTAGGGTTTCATGGAGAGGTTTTAAAAAGACTTGTAGCTGCATTTGCTAGACAAGTTGAATTTGAATGAAGATTTTGTTCTTCATAGAAAACTTTTTAGTTTTCTCTACTTGTTCTTGATTGAACTAAGAACTTATCAAAGGCAAACCCTTTGTGGCGTTCTAACTAAATATAGGTTCTTGAAACAAGATTTCAACGAGTCTAGATCTTCTTGACTTGATTCTTGGCTTTCTTGGGTAGGTTTCAATTTGATTGTGGGTTCAAGGGAGTTCGATCCTACGAGTTCAAATCATTTGGTATCAGAGCTCAGTTCCAAATCATGTCTGAGATTTATCCTTTTTAATTCTTCCATTTGTTTTTGTTTTTTTCTCTCTTTTTCTTGTCTTAGGCGTGTTCTAAGGTTCTCTAGTCTCAACTACGATTCCTTCTTCATTCTTGTTAATTCCGTGTGTTGAATTCAGATCTGTGATTTTTACAATTGATTATTCATGTACTTGATTCAAGAATTCAAATTTGTGAATTCTTTAATAGAGTATACAAATCTTTGCTTAAATTTTCTAGATTTGAATCTTTGCCTTTAATTTTTAGATTTGAATCTTTGTCTTAATTTTCCAGATTTGAATCTTTGCCTTGATTTCCAGATTTGAATCTTTGCCTTAATTTCCAGATTTGAATCTTGCCTTTAAGTTTCCAGATTTGAATCTTTGCCTTTAATTTCCAGATTTGAATCTTTGCCTTAATTTTCCAAATTTGAATCTTTACCTTTACTTTCCAGATTTGAATCTTTGCCTTAATTTTCCATATTTGAATCTTTGCCTTAATTTTCAAATTTGAATCTTTGCCTTAATTTCCAAATTTGAATCTTTGCTTTAATTTTCCAGATTTGAATCTTTGCCTTAATTTTCAGATTTGAATCTTTGCTTTAATTTTCCAGATTTGAATCTTTGTTTCGATTTTCCAGATTTGAATTCCCTTTTTCATCAGCGTTTGTCCTTTGTCTACTTCCGTTTCTTGTTGTATAGTTAGCGTATTCAAAGGTTGCTACATATTTATTCTAAAAATAAAAAAAAAAAAGAAAAAAAGAATAAAAAAAGAAGGAAAAAAAAAAAGAGAATAAAAAAAGGAAAGAAAAAAAAGAAAAGAAAAAAAGAAAAAGAAATTTTGAAAATAGCTGTTTGATATACTTTGCAATCCGAAAATTGAAGTGATTTGGTGTTGATTGATCTTTACCTTCAAAGGAATCGAATGTATCATCTTTAGTATCTTGTTTCCTAATTGCTCTTTGCTCGTACAAGTTCTTTTAGATCTGTGTCATTTTATTCCTTTCTTGTTTTTAGAATCTATTGCTGGATGGAATAATACGAGGTGGTGTCTTGATTTAGTTCAACTAGTTATTAATGAACTTGAAAGGAAAACAGGTGAGGTGAAAGACCAAAAGAGTGAAAACACGAGTGGAGTGACAATATTTGAGTGTAAACACGTAAGGGAGTGTGCGAGGTTTTACCACTAGCATTTTTTTTTTGCTTTGTAGTGCATTGAAAATGTCTCATAAGAGTGACTCAACACCTAAGGAGGAGGTGGATAATTCATTCTTTGTATTGCGGGCCATGCAACAACAATTTGAACGGTTGAACTTGGTGTTAGAGGAGGTGAAGGATAGGATGGATCAGTAAGAAGTAGTGATTAGAAATCTGCAAGGTGGGTGAGATAGGAGGAGACATGTCCCTAGAGTTGAAAATGAGTTTAGGAGTTATGGGTCGAGATGGGGTAGATAGGAACCTTGGGAGCATCAAAGTTAAGATACCAACTTTCCAATGTAGGAATGACCCTGAAGCCTATTTAGAATGGGAGAAGAAAATAGAGTTGATTTTTGCTTGTCACATGCATTGCATGAGTTAAGTAATCTATTTAAAAATTTTATCTACAGGGAAATTTGTGCTCTCTCACTTATATCTTTGCATATTTTTGCAATGCTATTTGACTGCTTTATCAGTTGATTATATATGTGTGTTCTGAAACTAACTTTTGGAAAAAATATTTTTCTGCGAATTTTCCTCAAGTTTTAGATTTTTAGTGTGAAGTGTTCGGACGAATCTATTCTTACATCTAGACGAGAGTAGTCTTGCCATATGCTGACCTAGCAGTTGCCATCCGAACGGTTAAGTGACACGTCCGAACAGGATCTCTACAGGTTTAAGACTTGCGTCTCTTTCTCTGCCATACACACCTCTTTTCATTTTTATTCATTTATCATGGCATGTTGTGTGTTTTTCTCATGGATTTCTCCCGAGATTTTGACATTCTTTCCACATCTCTTCTCATCCCATGACCTTCATTGTGTCTTCCGTTATTCTTTTAAGTTTTTGTGCTTTTAGAATATTGGAATATTTATTGATTGGGATATTTTCTTGAGATAGTGTGCATGAAAATCCTATTTTGTCTATGTGTTGGGTGGATATTGTTATATCCATGCTATTTGGATTGATATATTTGCTTTTGATTCATGCGCATCCAAATTGACAGTTGTCATAATACCACTTTCTTTTTGGGACTAACAGGATCTAATATTTCTTTGTGGTGTTATTCTTGGAAATATTTATGTTTAAATCTTTTCAGGAATATGTCGTCTAGCAGCTCCCAACACAATATCTGACAGATGGATCCTTTGGAAAACTGACGGTTGTTGAAGTCAGATGTTCAAATTCCAAAGGTCTCAGGATTAAGATGAGCTCTTTCCCCTAGCTCATCCAGATCTTTTCGTATCATTCCCATAGATATGTATCAGTTAGAGGTTCAGTGGTGAATCTCCTCATTTATCTAGCAGATCAGTTGCTTAAAGGATGTGATGGAAACCAAGGAGCTGGACATGCTGATCATACACATGGGAATGGAGCTGAAGTTGCGCAAGACCCTTTGTCACTTCCTAGTGGCCCAATTACAAGACTTAGAGCCAAACGTTTCAAGGAAGCACTAAATGGGCTAATCCAAGAAAATTGGGCTGATTCTAAAAAGGCCAAGATGGGCTCAAATAATAATCAAGGCTTAGTCCATGTCATCAAAGCAATCGAAGAGGATAATTAGCATGCAAAAACGTGACCAGCATGGTTTGACCATTAAAGAGTGTGAACTTGTTGAGTTTCAAGGATATTAAATAGGGGAATGAACTTGGTCTTGGCTGGTTATGAATTTAGTCATTTAGTTATTTCGGCTGCCTCTAGAAGTCCAAAGAGACCTAAAAATGTGGGGACTTGTTTATGTTGGCACTTGTGTTGCTTTTAAAGCTATAGTTAAGACTTTTCCTATTCTTGGAGGGTTGTTCCAAGTATATAGATGGGCATTACGAATTTTGTAAGACATAGATTTTTGTTTTCAAAAAATTATTATTGTGAGGTCTTGTGTTCCTCTTTGTTCCTAAAAGAACTTCTTGAGCTTATCAAGTTAATCTTGTGGCGTTCAAACAACCAAACTTATCACCTTGATTCTTGAAGAGATTCAGATTCTTGGTGTGGCGTTTCAATCCTTCGTAGTCTTGGTTTCTCATCTAGTTAGGTGACGGGTCAAGCCTCGACAATTCTTGTCTACACGATCTTGGGGTTTCAAACCATCATTGCTATCGGGTTTCATCACATTTGTTGGTGGAGTTCATATCATTTTTGGTATCAGAGCCTTGGTTCTAAGGCAAGTTTGACTATCTTTAATTATTGTTTTTTTTTTTAATTTCCTGTTCCCTGCTGTGAAAAAAAAATAAAAAAAAAATAAACGAAAAAAAAAAGAAAAGAAAAGAAAAGAAAAAGTACTCGATTCCAGTAAGAAAATTTCTTCCTTTCAATCTTGTTTCTCAGCTTATTCAAGTTCTTGACCTTTCTGAGTAAGAAAATTTCTTCCTTTCTATCTTGTTTCTCACATTATTCAAGTTCTTGACCTTTTTGATGAGTTTTGGTTATTTCTCAATTGCTGCTGGATTATTTTGAATTAGTTTCTTGAAGTTCGATGAAGAACTAAGAAGACACAAAAGAGTGGAAAAAGGCAAGAGAGTGTGAGACCAAAAGAGGGTAAAAGCCGTTTAGAGTGAAAACACGAGTGTAAGTGTATTAATTCTTGAGTGAAACACGTGAGGGAGTGCTTGTGAGGATTCTAACCTTGTTTTACAGATTCTAAACATGTCGAATAATCAAGAAGAAGACAGAACCGAAGAATTTCGACAACCCGCAGCTTCGAACCTCCAAATGCAAGCGTTGTTAGGGGAGATGAGGCGTATGTTGAGGGCTGAATTAGAACCTATTCACGAGAGGTTGGACAGGGTAGAAGCAGAAACTCCTAGGGGACAGCAACAAGACAATCCCAATAGGCAACAAGGTGGGCGTGTTCCGTGGCGGAATGTTGAGGAAGAGGCGAAGTTGGAGGAATTTGATGAGCCATATTTGAAACGAGGCAGGTTTGAGCTTGGGTATGGGAATAGAGAAGCTAGGATGGGTAGGCCTAGGAGGGATAATGATTTAGGAAACATAAAGATTAAAATCTCGTCTTTTCAAGGTAAAAATGATCCTGAAGCTTATTTGGAGTGGGAAACTAAAATGGAGATGGTGTTTGATTGTCACAACTACTCGGAGATAAAGAAGGTTAAGTTGGCTGCAATTGAATTCACAGATTATGCCATTGTTTGGTGGGATCAATTACTGATTAATAGGAGGAGAAATAGAGAGCCACCCGTGGACACTTGGGAGGAGATGAAAATGCTTATGAGGAGGCGTTTTGTACCCAACCATTATTATAGGGGATTGTATCAAAAGTTGCAGAGGTTAACTCAAGGTTCCAAGAGTGTGGATGAGTATTACAAGGAGATGGAGGTATCTATGATCCGGGCTAATGTAGAAGAGGACCGAGAAGCCACCATGGCTAGGTTTTTGCACGGTTTAAATCGTGAGATTTCAGATATAGTCGAGTTGCAGCACTATGTTGAGTTAACGGATATGGTGCATCAAGCCATAAAAGTGGAGGAACAATTCAAATGGAAGGGATTGGCTAGGAGGGGACAACCTATGGCTACCACCAGCCCATGGAAGATAGCTCCAAAAAGGGACGAGCAGCTTCAAAATAAGCAAAAATTTGAACCCTCTAAGAATGCCAAACCAACAACCACCACTACTTCAGGTAACACCGAGGCTTCTATTTCTAAAACACGTGATATTAAGTGTTTTAAATGTCAGGGGCGGGGACACATAGCCAACCAGTGTGTAAACAAAAGGGTGATGGTGATAAACGCCCAAGGAGAGCTTGAGTCGGAGAATGAGGAAGAAGTAGATGATGATGACATGCCACCTTTGGAGGATGCCGATGATGAGCAAAATGCTGTGGTTGGAGATTTATTGGGAGCAAGGCGAGTTCTCAATGTGCAAGTTAAGGAGGAAGAAAGTAACCATAGGGAAAACTTGTTTCATACTTGGTGCTTTGTAAATAACAAAGTTTGCAGCGTCATTATTGATGGTGGGAGTTGCACAAACGTAGCCAGCACTTATTTGGTGGAGAAATTGGCCTTAACCACCTTGAAACATCCTCACCCTTATCGGCTTCAGTGGCTGAATGAATGTGACGAAATCAAGGTGACAAGGCAAGTGTTGGTGGCATTATCCATTGGCAAATATGAGGATGAGGTGCTTTGTGATGTGGTTCCTATGCATGCATGCCATTTATTGTTGGGAAGACCATGGCAGTATGATCGGAGGGTTACGCATGATGGATTCACAAATAGGTATTCTTTCACTCTTAAAAGGCAATCCATTACTCTTGTGCCATTAACTCCAAAACAGGTCATGGAGGACCAACTAAAGTTACAAAGATCAAATGAAAAGAAAAAAAGAAAAAGAAAGGAAGGCCGAAAGTGGAAAAAAAGAGTTGAAAAAAAAAGAAAGAGAGAAAAACATTGATCAGAGTGAAAAAGAAAGAGAGAGGATTTTGGCCATAGTGAGAGCAAGAGAGGAAAAATTCAATTACATTGCAAAAAAAAGTGAGATCAAGAGAGCATTATTTTCACACCAGCCCCTTATTGTACTCATGTACAAGGAGGCTCTTTTATGTACTAATGATCTCGTCGGTGCTTTGCCGAGCAACATTGTTTCTCTTTTGCAGAAGTTTGACGATGTCTTTCCCGAAGAGGTACCTAGTGGCTTACCTCCAATCCGAGGGATTGAACATCAAATTAATTTCATACCCGGTGCATCAATTCCTAACCGACCTGCTTATAGGAGCAATCCCGAGGAGACCAAGGAACTTCAGAGGCAAGTAGGTGAATTATTGGAGAAGGGGTATGTGCGTGAAAGCATGAGTCCTTGTGCGGTCCCGGTGCTATTAGTTCCTAAGAAGGATGGAACATGGAGAATGTGTGTTGACTGTCGGGCCATCAACAACATAACGGTAAAGTATCGTCATCCTATTCCTAGGTTAGATGATATGCTGGATGAATTGCATGGTTCTTGTGTCTTTACAAAAATTGATCTTAAGAGTGGATATCATCAAATTAGGATGAAGGAAGGTGATGAATGGAAAACTGCTTTTAAAACTAAATATGGTTTGTATGAATGGTTAGTGATGCCTTTCGGCTTAACTAATGTGCCGAGCACATTTATGCGTTTGATGAACCATGTTTTGCATGCATTTATTGGCAGATTTGTAGTTGTGTATTTTGATGATATCCTAATTTATAGCAAAAACTTGGAAGAACATGTGATGCATTTAAAATCTGTTTTGGAAATTCTGAGGAAAGAAAAGTTGTTTGCTAACCTCAAGAAGTGTACCTTTTGCACGGATAAGCTTGTGTTTCTTGGTTTTGTTGTTAGTAAGAGAGGAATTGGGGTGGACGAGGAAAACATGAAGGCAATCCAAGAGTGGCCAACGCCTACAACAATCAGCCAAGTGAGGAGTTTCCACGGCTTAGCTAGCTTCTATAGACGGTTTGTGCGTGATTTTAGTAGCTTAGCCGCCCCTCTTACTGAAGTCATCAAGAAAAATGTGCCGTTTAAGTGGGGAAAAGAACAAGAAAATGCATTTAATCTGATCAAAGAAAAGTTAACTAATGCACCTTTGCTTGTTTTACCTAACTTTGCTAAAACTTTTGAAATTGAGTGTGATGCTTCAAGAATAGGTATTGGAGCTGTTTTGATGCAAGGTGGTCATCCAGTTGCTTATTTTAGTGAAAAGTTGAGTGGGGCAGCCCTAAATTACCCCACTTATGATAAGGAAATGTATGCCTTGGTAAGGGCTTTGGAAAATTGGCAGCACTATCTATGGCCAAAGGAATTTGTGATTCACACAGATCATGAATCTTTGAAGCATTTGAAAGGACAGCAAAGGTTGAACAAACGCCATGCCAAGTGGGTGGAATTCATTGAAACATTTCCTTATGTGATCAGATACAAGCAAGGTAAGGAAAATGTGGTGGCTGATGCATTGTCCCGAAGGTATGCTTTACTTTCCATTTTAGATACAAAATTGCTTGGCTTTGAATATATTAAGGATTTGTATGCACAAGATTCTGATTTTGGTGATGTGTTCAATGCATGTGAAAAAGTGGCGTTTGATAAGTTTTATAGGCAAGATGGATTTTTGTTTCGGGAAAATAAACTGTGTGTGCCTATGTGTTCTTTGCGTGAATTGCTTGTGAGAGAAGCTCATGGTGGTGGTTTGATGGGTCATTTTGGTGTAGCTAAGACTTTAGGAATTTTGCATGATCATTTTTTTTGGCCTCATATGAAACGTGATGTGGAAAGAATCTGTGAGAAGTGTATCACGTGTAAACATGCTAAGTCTAAGTTGAAACCCCATGGTTTGTACACCCCTTTGCCAATACCTAGTGAACCTTGGACTGATATTTCTATGGATTTTGTTTTAGGTTTACCTAGGACTAAGAGGGGGAGAGATTCAGTTTTTGTGGTGGTAGATAGATTTTCCAAGATGGCACACTTCATTGCTTGTCATAAAACTGATGATGCTTCACATATAGGTGATTTGTTCTTCAAAGAAATTGTTAAGTTACATAGCAAGCCTAGGACCATTGTTTCTGATAGGGATGCAAAGTTTTTGAGTTACTTTTGGAAGACTTTGTGGGTAAAGTTGGGAACCAAATTGTTGTTTTCTACTGCTTGTCATCCACAAACGGATGGTCAAACTGAAGTAGTAAATAGAACTTTGTCTTCTTTGTTGCGTGCTATCATTAAAAAGAATTTGAAAACATGGGAAGATTGTTTGCCACATGTTGAATTTGCTTACAATAGAAGTATACATTCTGCAACTAAGTTTTCACCATTTGAAATTGTTTATGGCTTTAACCCATTGTCACCTTTGGATTTAACTCCTTTACCTTTGAGTGAACGTGTGAACTTAGATGGCAAAAAGAAGGCAGAATTTGTAAAGATGATTCATGAAAAGGCACGGCTGAACATTGAAAGGAGGACTCAACAATATGTCCATCAAGCCAACAAGGGACGCAAGAAGGTAGTATTTGAACCAGGAGATTGGGTTTGGTTACACTTAAGGAAGGAACGTTTTCCAGAGAAATGGCGTTCAAAACTCCTACCTCGGGGTGACGGACCATTCCAAGTAGTGGAGCGCATCAATGATAATGCCTACAAACTTGACTTACTGAGTGAGTATGGTGTTAGTGCAAGCTTTAATGTTGCTGATTTGTCTCCATTTGATGTAGGTGATGATTTGAGGAAAAATCCTTCTCAAGAGGGGGAGAATGATGGAAACCAAGGAGCTGGACATGCTGATCATACACATGGGAATGGAGCTAAAGTTGCGCAAGACCCTTTATCACTTCCTAGTGGCCCAATTACAAGACTTAGAGCCAAACGTTTCAAGGAAGCACTAAATGGGCTAATCCAAGAGAATTGGGCTGATTCTAAAAAGACCAAGATGGGCTCAAATAATAATCAAGGCTTAGTCCATGTCATCAAAGCAATTGAAGAGGATATTAGCATGCAAAAACGTGACCAGCATGGTTTGACCATTAAAGAGTGTGAACTTGTTGAGTTTCAAGGATATTAAATAGGGGAATGAACTTGGTCTTGGCTGGTTATGAATTTAGTCATTTAGTTATTTTGGCTGCCTCTAGAAGTCCAAAGAGACCTAAAAATGTGGGGACTTGTTTATGTTGGCACTTGTATTGCTTTTAAAGCTATAGTTAAGACTTTTCCTATTCTTGGAGGGTTGTTCCAAGTATATAGATGGGCATTACGAATTTTGTAAGACATAGATTTTTGTTTTCAGAAAATTATTATTGTGAGGTCTTGTGTTCCTCTTTGTTCCTAAAAGAACTTCTTGAGCTTATCAAGTTAATCTTGTGGTGTTCAAACAACCAAACTTATCACCTTGATTCTTGAAGAGATTCAGATTCTTGGTGTGGCGTTTCAATCCTTCGTAGTCTTGGTTTCTCATCTAGTTAGGTGACGGGTCAAGCCTCGACAATTCTTGTCTACACGATCTTGGGGTTTCAAACCATCATTGCTATCGGGTTTCATCACATTTGTTGGTGGAGGTCATATCAAGATGTCAATCTGCGGATAACCAGTTTCAGGCTTGGCAAAATCAAGAGATTCAAGATTTTTCAATCCATGGTTCCCGGCTTTCTAAGCTAGAAGCCGAAGTAGTACAAATCCAAATTTTTATACGGATTTCGCTCTGTTACTTGATTTTAGTGGATCAGCAGGATTTGGTACTTGGAGGATTTTTGTTTATCTCTTTTGCGCCACTTGCAGACTCTTCTCTATTTTCCTATTGTTTTGGATTTTAGAACGTTTTTGTCTGTGGATATTATTACTCTGTTTACCCTGTCCTTCTGAGACACTTAGGGGGAGTAATTTTTGTGAAAAATAAATGGACTTCTAAATTTAACAGTGTGTGTGAACAGTGTGCAACAAAATATTAAATGCAGAATTTAAAGGAGACAAATATTTTGTTGACGAAGTGGAAACTCAATTAAGAGAAAAATCATTCCGGGGCAGCCAAACCCAGGATATCCACTATTCAGAAGACAAAGCTTGATACAAAGCAGTAACACTCACATACCCCTGATGTAGTGGTTGTACCTTCCTCTCTAACGTGTAACGAAACACGAACGCTTCCCAACCAGGTCTCCTACCTGAAGGGGTCTTCAATGGAATCCTTTACCTTAGGGCCAACCCCTAAGATAGACTTCACAGCTGATCAAATCACACACTTGGCAAGGCTTTAGAGGAAATATCATGTCTCTAAGCTGTAGAGAATTCACCACCGAATTCTATGTTGAAAGCATGCCTAGAGCCTCTTATTTATAGGTTTAGGAAACCCTATTTTGAGTTAAAAACAGAGTCTGAAACACGTGCGTCCGGACGGGAGCCAGGGCCGTCCGGACGGGTCAAGTTTTTCTTGTCCGGAAAGTAATTCTGGAATTTTCTGCAGGGCCGTCCGGATGGGTCAATCTTTCCATCCGGACACTTCTACTGTCCGTCCGGATGCTCAAATTACATCATTTTTTCTAAGCTTTCCAACGACCCCGATTTCGTCCCAATCCAATATTTGAGTAAAACGTTATGACCAAAATACCGGAAGGTGTCCGGACGGCTTGACCGAGCGTCCGGACGGTGTTGCCCTAGCGTCCGGACGGTTACACTTCGGCTGCACGGAATTACCATAATAAGGCTTGGAGCGTCCGGACCTTGAAGGCTAACGTCCGGACGGTTGAACTGGTGCTCGCAATTTACATATATGAAGGTTGAACTGGTGCAATCTGGGTGGTATGCACGTTCTTGGTTTATAGAGGACATCGTCCGGACGGGATCACACATCGTTTGGACAATAGCAGCCGTCTTCTCATAACTGTGTCTTGAGGCAGAAACCCTAATTCTTGTCGAACACTGAATGGCGTCCGGACGGTATAACCACGTCGTCCAGATGGATGCACCGAAACACTGGGATCTTCTCGAACTCTGAAGAGCGTCCGGACGATTTGCCATTACGTCCAGACGGATGCAACCTTGAACTGTTCGAAGCTTCTAGACACCGATGGGCGTTCGGACGGAAAGATCTCGTCGTCTGGACGGATGTTGCTGACTGATGAGCGTCCGAACGGAATACCACGTCGTCCGGACGGCTAACAGGGAACCAAAATTCTTCTCGAAGAATGTAGCTGAAGAGTAGACTCTGGATAAAGCAGCATCCCTGTGAAAGCAGCAACATTACATAGAAGAGATTTTGTCCAACAGAATGCAACCAACACAAAAACTAACAAACTCCCCCTTTGGCCATTTTGGGACAAAAATCACTTGACCGGTTAAAAATACATTCCCGGTCCAAATCAAAAATTACTCCCCCTTTTTGTCACAAAGGGACAAAGGGTAAAACAGAGTAATGAGAAAAACCACACAACAATTACTCCCCCTCAATGTCTCAGAAGTACAAGGGTAAATAGAGTAATAATATCCACAGACAAAAACTTTCTAAAATCCAAAACAATATGAGAATAGAGAAAAGTCTACAAGTGGCCCAAAAGAGAGGAACAGAAATCCTCCAAGTATCAAATCCCAAGACTTTTGGAAATTGAACATCCGACTTCAACAATAGTCAGTTTTCCAAAGGATGCATCTGTCAAACATTGTGCTGGGTGCCGCTGGATGTCATATTCCTGAATCAATACTTCCAAAAATACCATTAGATCCTATTAGTTCCAAAAATAATGTGGTATTCAAGACGGCTGTCAAATGGATGCCAAAGAGAAATATAAGCAATGCAGCTATTCATAAGGCATAAAAGATCAGCCCAGCACACAGACATAAAAGGATTTTCATGCACAATATCTCAAGAAAATATCCCAACAAATATTCCAATATTCTAAAAGCACAAAGACTTAAAAGAATAACGGAAGACACAAAGAAGATCATGGGATGAGAAGAGATGTGCAACAAATGTCAAAATCTAGGGAGAAACCCACGAGAAAAACACACAACATGCCATGATAAATCAAAAAATGCATAGATGTGTGTATGGTAAAAAAAAAAGACGCTAGTCTTAAACCTGTAGAGATCCTGTCCGGATGTGTCACTTAACCATCCAGATGACAACTGCTAGATCAGCATATGGCAAGACTGCGCTCGTCCGGATGTAAGAGTAGGTCCATCCGGACGCTTCACACTGAAAATCTGAAACTGGAGAAAAATTTGTAGAAAAATATTTTTCTCAAAAGTTAGCTTTAGAACACGCATGTATAATCAACTGATAACACAGTCAAATAGCATTGCAGAAATATGCAAAGATATAAATGAGAGTTAAGTATTCAATAAGCACAAATTTCCCTGCAGATAGAAATTTTAAATAGATTGCTCAATTCATGCAATGCGTGTGTGTGTAAAGACTTTCTCAATAAGGTATAAAATTCACTGATATGACAAAAAGCAACCAGATTTTCCAATCAAGAGAGAAAATCAATGAAAGATCAGCCAAAAGTCAAACCTTATCTTACTAGGGCCTAACCACCTTCATCTGATACACTCCCCTTAAGATACAGCACCTAATTGTTTTACTTGTACCATGAAGGACAAAGTAAAATTTTTACTTGCACGTAGAGGGCAAGGCATATAGCAAACTCAGCACATAAGCAGTGAATATACAATTTAAAAGCGCATAATTCATATGATTTTCTGCTTGATTCTTATGGTGCTGCAATCCTAGAGAGTGCCAGAATTTTTAGGCTCTAGGTTCAACTAGCATGTGGTCAATTTGACCATCTTAATCAAAGACCTCTTCTCTTATCTAGAATTTCTAGAAGCAAAAAGTCAGAGAAGGAAAAGATGTACCTTAGGGGAGTCTTAGATAGTGCACATTTTCATCGCATGAGGAAAGTAACTATCTATCATTAAGATGCAACAGGAAAACTTAGCAGATATCATGCATAAACTCTCAATCATATATAAGCATATTTAATCAATGCACAATGAACTGAGATATCAGGCAAAAACACATGCAAAATCTGAAAAGCTATCAAAAGAAATAAATAAAGTTCTGCATCTTCTCCCCAATTTTATTTTTTATTATTATTATTTTTTTGTTGAAAAACAATAAACAGAAAAACAACAAAGACATGCTTATGGAAAAGGAAATGACATCTAATCACAACATGTAAGGTAAACCAAACCTGTCCTCATGGAGAGAGGTTTAAGTACCAAGACAGAAAAGCAGCCGCCAGACGTGCTTCAACTGTCATCCCCAAAAGAAAATATCTGCAGATGTTTCTCAAGACAACAAGAGAAAATATGGGGATAAAATAAACGGTTCCTCAAACAGAATGCAAGGCATGAGTACGATATGACAAGATAAACAATGCAATGCAAACATACCTGACATGCACTAGGATTTAGGAACCAAAATCCTAGGCATGGGATGGAGACCTCACCTACTAGGTGAGTCCACTCCCCATTAAGGGGTGAATTGTCTCATCCTTCCTTACCCATACCTTCTTTACCTGTGAGGCAGGGGTATGAGCCATGTCCCAATTGATCAGTCTGACTAGGACATTCTTCATCATGTTGACAAGCCCTTCATTGGTCTGATTCTTCTTGGGCTTGTGAGGCTTCACTTTGAAGCATTCGGCTTTGATGTGGCCATACTTACCACAGTGATAGCATGAGGGAGAATCCCTTTGAGGATAATGCCGTTGTTGCTGAAAAATATGATGAGGCTTAGAAGGTTCAGAGCTAGACTTACCTGTCTTTTGCTCTGTTTTCCTGATCCGAGGCTGCTGATGTCGGATTTGAGGACAGTGTGGCCTGATGTGTCCAGAGACACCACAATGATAGCAGGTAGGCTGACTTCGTTTCCTTAAATGCTTCTTGAAGGGCACTGCAAATTTAAGATTAGCATTTTCACAAACAACAAAATCCTTACATCTTTAAGATATATGCCTCCTATGGGGCGAGACATATTTATTTGAAGAGGTTTTCTCAATAACACCCTTTTTGGAGTCCTCCTGCTTCTTCCAAGGTCTGTGAGATTTCAACACAACACAATTTGGTCTAATATGACCAATTTTCCCACAATTATGACAAATAGGAACAAACTTACCTTGTGTTTCTGAATCCTTGGAGTTAGGCATCACACATTTATCTAAGCAAGAATTTTTAGAACAAGCTGCATCTACTATCACATGCTTAATACCAACAAAGTCTAATTCAGAATCAGAAGCATGTGAAGTAGAAGTATTTAAATCAGTAGTCAAATCAGGCTTGTTCGAAATATCTGAATGAATACACATCATGCTTTTCAAATTATCACTTGAGAATTTTTTCAAGAGATCTTCAGATTCTTTTAATTTATTCTCAAGTGTATCAATAATGTCAAACAACATGGTATTCTCAGATCTCAAAGAGTCAATCAAAGCATGAGATTCAGATAACTGAGCAATCAAAGACTCTTTTTCTTGCTTCACCTTTTTAAGCTCTTTAGAATGTTGAGCATTCTTCAATTTATTAAAAACCTTAAAGAGCTTAATATCAGAATCTTCATTAGAAAACTGAGAAGAATTCATGATAAAAGGTGTAATAAAAAAAATAGAAGTCACAAGAGATGAGGATCACACTCAGGAAATAAATCCTAAACAGAGTGTACCTGCTATGATACCAATTGAAAAATAAATGGACTTCTAAATTTAACAGTGTGTGAACAGTGTGCAACAAAATATTAAATGCAGAATTTAAAGGAGACAAATATTTTGTTGACGAAGTGGAAACTCAATTAAGAGAAAAACCACTCCGGGGCAGCCAAACCCAGGATATCCACTATTCATAAGACAAAGCTAGATACAAAGCAATAACACTCACATACCCCTGATGTAGTGGTCGTACCTTGCTCTCTAACGTGTAACCCAACACGAACGCTTCCCAACCAAGTCTCCTACTTGAAGGGGTCTTCAATGGAATCCTTTACCTCAGGGCCAACCCCTAAGATAGACTTCACAGCTGATCAAATCACACACTTGGCAAGGCTTTAGAAGAAATATCACGTCTCTAAGCTGTGGAGAATTCATCACCGAATTCTATGTTGAAAGCATGCCTAGAGCCTCTTATTTATAGGCTTAGGAAACCCTATTTTGAGTCAAAAACGGAGTCTGAAACACGCGCATCCGGACGGGAGCCAAGGCCGTCAGGACGGGTCAAGTTTTTCTTGTCCGGAAAGTAATTCTGGAATTTTCTGCAGGACCGTCCGGATGGGTCAATCTTTCCGTCCGAACGGAGGCCTTCCGGATGCTTCTAGGGTCCATCCGGATGCTCAAATTACATAATTTTTTCTAAGCTTTCCAACGACGCTAATTTCATCCCAATCCGATATTTAAGTAAAAAGTTATAACCAAAATACCAGAAGGTTTTCGGACAGCTTGACCGAGCGTCCGGACGGTCAACTGCAACCGCCTTTCCAAAATAGCACCGAAAGCTTCCATAACAAGGCCACGTCCGGACAGTGTTGCCCTAGCGTCCTGACAGTTACACTTCGGCTGCACAAAATTACCATAATAAGGCTTGGAGCATCCGGACCTTGAAGGCTAACATCCGGACGGTTGGACTGGTGCACGCAATTTCCATATATGAAGCTTGATCGTCCGGACCATGAAGCCTGACGTCCGGACGGTTGAACTTGGTATGCACATTCTTGCTTTATAGAGGACATCGTCCAGACGGGATCACACATCGTCTGCACGGTAGCAGCCGTCTTCTCAAAACTGTGTCTTGAGGCAGAAACCCTAATTCTTGTCAAACACTGAATGGCGTCTGGATGGTATGACCACGTCGTTCGGACGGATGCACTGAAACACTGGGATCTTCTCGAACTCTGAAGAGCGTCCGGACAATTTGCCATTACGTCCGGACAGATGCAACCTTGAACTGTTCGAAGCTTCTAGACACTGATGGGCGTCCGGACAGAAAGATCTCGTCGTCCGGACGGAATACCACGTCGTCCGGACGGCTAACAGGGAACCGAAATAAATCCTTGAAAACTTCACAGAATCTTCTCGAAGAACATAGCTGAAGAGTAGACTCTGGATAAAGTAGCATCCCTGTGAAAGCAGCAACATTACATAAAAGTGATTTTGTCCAACAGAATGCAGCCAACACAAAAACTAACAAACTCCTCCTTTGGCCATTCTGGGACAAAAATCACTTGACCGATTAAAAATACAATCTCGGTCCAAATCAAAAATTATTCCCTCTTTTTTGTCACAAAAGGACAAAAGGTAAAACAGAGTAAGAAGAAAAACCATACAAAATGTTATGCTTCTTCTTCATTCTCAAAGTCATCTTCAGATGAGACTTTGACTTTCTTCTTAGAAGCCTAGGGCAATGGTCTTCACCTTTTTGGCCAAGGGCAGGGATAGCTCATAAGTTTGAAGAAATCCCACCAACTCTTCAATCTTCATCTCTTCTAAGTCTTTGCTTTCTTCAATGGTAGTTACCTTGATTTTGAAAGGCTTAGAGAAAGATCTTAGAATTTTACTAATGAGTTTTACGTCTGAGACGATTTTCTCAAGACTCACTATTAAGCTTCTTAGGTTGCTCATTTTGGAGTAAAACTCTCTGAATGTCTCATCTTCCATCATCTTAATATCTTCAAATCTAGAAATCAACATTTGAAGTTTGGCTGATTTAACAAGTGTCAGTTTTTGTGTTGGCTACATTATATTGGACAAAATCACTTCTATGTAATGTTGCTACTTTCACAGGGATCCTGCTTTATCCAGAGTATACTCTTCAGCTATGTTCTTCAAGAAGATTCTGTGAAGATTTTAAGGAAGTTCTTTTCGGTTCCCTGTCAGCCGTCCGGACGATGTGGTATTCCGCCCGGACGCTCATCAGTCAGCAACATCCGTCCGGACGACGTGGTATTCCATCCGGATGCTCTTCTGTCAAAGCATCATCCATCCGGACGACGAGAACTTTCCGTCCAGAAGCCCATCAGTTTCTAGAAGCTTCAAACAGTTCAAGGTTGCATCTGTCTGGACGTAATGGCAAATCGTCCAGCCGCTCTTCAAAGTTCAAGAAGAATCCAGTGTTCAAGTGCATCCATCTAGACGACGTGGTTATACCGTCCGGACGCCATTCAGTATTTGACAAGCATTAGGGTTTTTGCCTTAAGACACAGTTATAGGAAGACGGCTACAACCGTCTGGACGATGTCCTCCATAAGGTAAGTCGTGCATACAACGTTCAACCGTCCGGACGTCAGTCTTCATGGTCCGGACAATCAAGCATCATATATGGAAATTGTGTGCTCCAGTTCAACCGTCCGGACATGAGCCTTCAGGGTCTAGACGCTCAAAGCCTTATTTTGGTAATTACATGCAGCCGAAGTGTAACCGTCCTGACACTGGGCAACACCGTTCGGACGCGGCCTTGTTATGGAAGCTGTCAATGTTATTTTAGAAAGGCGGTTGCTGTTGACAGTCTGGGCGCTTAGTCAAGTTGTCCGGACACCCTCTAGTATTTTGATCATAACTTTTTGGTCAAATATCAGATTGGGACGAAATTAGCGTCATTGGAAAGCTAACAAAAAAGCTGTAAATTGATGGTTTGGACGGCTATTACTATCGTTCAAACGGCTCCCGTACGGATGGAAACATCAAGCGTCCGGACGGCCCTGCAAAATTTTCCAGAATTAATTTTCGGACACGAAAAAACTAGCCCGTCCAGACAGCCAAGGCTACCATCCGGATGCGCTTTCCAGAGACTCCGATTCTAACCTGTTTTAGGTCTTCTAAAGCCTATAAATAAAAGGCTCGAGGCATGCATTCGACACAGAATTCGGTGGTGATTTCCTTACAGCTTAGAGAGGGTGTTTAGGGAGATATTGAAGATCAGCTATGAAGTC
The DNA here is from genome assembly GCA_028654335.1 of Alnus rubra. NCBI lineage: Eukaryota > Viridiplantae > Streptophyta > Magnoliopsida > Fagales > Betulaceae > Alnus > Alnus rubra. The sequence continues at coordinate 533,470 of JAJPGS010000166.1, read as the reverse complement.
TATCTTAGGGGTTAGCCCTAAGGTAAAAGATTCCATTGAAGACCTCTTCAGGTAGGAGACCTGGTTGGGAGGCGTTCGTGTTCGGTTACACGTCAGAGTTCAAGGTACGACCACTGCATCAGGAGTATGTGAGTACTACTACTTTGTAACTAGCTTTGTCTTCTGAATAATGGATATCTTGGGTTTGGCGACCCCGGAGTGGTTTTTCTCTTAATTGAGTTTCCACTTCGTCAACAAAATATTTGTCTCCTTTAATTTCCGCATTTAATATTTTGTTGCGCACTATTCACACACACTGTATAAATTAGAAGTCTCTTTATTGTTCAACAAGTTTTGTACCTTCATATATTGTTTCTATGATTTGCCATGCTTCTTGAGCGGATTCACAGTTTGAGATTCTTGTGAATTCAGACGGTGAAAGCGCTTGACATAGAGTATGGAATGCTTTATCGTTGGAAAGTCGTGCGTATTTTTCAGGGACTAGTTCGGGAGTTGCATCCACTGGCTTAGTCCAACCAGTTTCAACAATCTTCCAACAGTCAATAGATTTTAAAAAGAAATGCATACGAGTTTTCCTATAGCCATTGTTCATACCATTAAAGGCAGGGACAGTATTAAGATTTTGAGACATAGCAAAATAAAGTAGAAGTCAAAAGGATAACACTCAAGAAATAAATTTAAACAGAGTGTACCAAGCTCTGATACCAAATGAAAAATATATGACTTTTATTTTAACCGTGTGTGTGCACAATGTGTTAAGAGAAAAACCACTCTAGGCAGCCAAACCCAGAATATTCACTATTCAAAAGACAAATCTAGTTACAAAGTAATAGCTCACATACCCTTATGCAGTGGTCGTACCTTGAACTCTGACGTGTAACCCAATACGAATGCCTCCCAACCAAGGGTCTTCAATGGAATCCTTTACCTTAGGGCCAATCCCTAAGATAGACTTTAGTTTCAGCACAGCAACAGTACACAACGGCAATGGCTAGAGAATGAGAGGATCAGTACAACAACTCCTAAAATAAACTCTTTAAGCTCTTCGGAATTCAATACCGCTCTTGCAAATTACATGCCTAGGGCCCTCTATTTATAGGCTACAGAAAACCTAAATCGGATCTGATATAATTTTCCTAGGCGGCATCTGGACAGTAGTTGAGGGCGTCTAGACGAACAACTGTGCAAATGGCTTTCCAAATTCGCTTGAAATTCTTTCCTAAATAGGGCCACGTACGGACAGTGTTACCCTAGCGTCCGGATGGTTGCACTTATGCTGCACACAATTTCCATATTAATGCCCGAGCGTCTGGACCATGGAATCTGACGTCTGGACGGTTGAACTTCTTCTACACGACTTGCCTTATCAAGGATAGCATCCGGACAAAATAGCCACGTCGTCCTGATGGTTGCATCTGTCTTCCCATATCTGTGTTTTGGAAAGAAATTCTTTTACTTGTCGTAGATTGAAAGGTGTCTGGATGTGTTGCTGAGACGTTCGGATGAATGCAACCGAGAACAGTTCGAAGCTTCTGGACACAGAGGTAAATCCGAATGGAATATTCTCATCGCCCGGACGGATGATGTTTTGGCAGATGAGCGTCCGGACGGAATTCCACATCGTCCGGACAAATGCAAGGGAACTGAACTACATTGTTTTGAATCTTACACAGAGTCTTCTTAAAGCTCATAACTGAAGTGTAGACTCTGAATAAAACAGCATCCCTGTATAATAAGCATTATTACATAGAAGTGATTTTGTCCAACAGAATGCAGTCAATCACAAACTAACAATATATATATATATATACTACCGAGCCACCCTTTTTCTCCTTTTTTTTTTCTTTTTGAAAAAAAAGTAAAAAAAATTAATTTTTTAATTTCTTTAACTTTTTGGTTTTTTATTAATTTTTTTATTTTAGTTTTTAAGAGAATAATGGTATTATAGGTATATTGCAACAAAAGTAGTCTTTTTAGCACACTTTGGTAGTTTGATGGGTCAAACTAGTGCACTTGAAAATTTTAGGGGCTATTCTAAAATCGGTTGTTAGTTCAGAGAGTTTTTTTACATGTGTCATCATTTTGTTGGTGCTGGCAAAGTCCCTAACGGGATTCATCAAATGTTTTTATAGAATTTTACTCCAGGGATTAAATTTTTTTTTGGCATACCCGAGGGACCTCTAAATTCACTTTGAAACGATAGGGAGTGATATGTAATTTAGGCCAATCATAGAAATTGATTTTTCATTTTTTTTTCCTTTAATTTTAATTTTAATTTTTAGTTTGTATTTTTTCTATATAAAAAGAAAACCATTCTTCTCGCTTTTTGCTCTTAATTTTCTCCAAACGACATTTAGGAGGGAGGGATGTAATGTCCTATAAATTAATAAAAACATGAATTAGATTAATTAAGTGAGAAATTAGTAGAAAATATGAAAAGAATTGATGAGTAGCAAATATTGTATTTTTGGACCCCTTAATTTGCATTTGTTAAACATTTAGCTTTGTTATTTTCTAATGTTTTGGATAGTTTTGGTGTTATAGTATTTTTGCAGGTGATTGATAGAAAAATGATGATCTTTCGGTGGAATTTCACAATTTATTTTCAAACCTTGCAGCACAAGAGAGACACATGTAAAATTCCATAAATGGGCGAACAAAAGACCCACGCAAGCTGAATTGGCAGCAGCCGAATATTGGACACACGGGTTAATTTCCAAAGTTAGCATGAAGAAGCACATCTGTTTTCTTGAAGACTTTGGAGGCGTCGAGAATTAGTTGAGACACACGTTGAATCCAGAATTGAAGGAGCAGTATATGGGTGTTAAATTCAAGACTTGGAAGCACCGAATTTCTTTCCAAAAGGAGAGTAATAGGCTGAACGTGTACATACGTAGATGTGCTTCTCCAGAATTGGCAAGTCAAGATTTCTTGAAGAAGCACATCTGTTTTCTTGAAGACTTTAGAGGCTGAACGAAGTGATTTGTAACTAATTTTTAGTGGCCTTTTAGGGCGTCTGAAAGGCCACTAAACATTAGTGGCGTGTGATTAGTGGCCTTTCTAGAAGGCCACTAATCAAGGAGTCAGTATTTCTGACTTTGTGGCATGTCATTGACTAACACGCCACAAGTATATATAGTGGCGTGTCATTCTGACACGCCACAAATTTGTGGCGTGTCAGAATGACAGGCCACTATAATATATAGTGGCGTGTCTTTATGACACGCCACTAATTAAGGTATTTTTTAAAAAAAAAAACATAAAAATTCTACAATCCAAAAACCTGTAATTCTGTATTGATCCGAAATTCTACAATCTGAAATTCTGTATTGATCAACAATCAGAATTTGACATATCTATCAATCCATGATCCACACAATTTATTCAACAATCACAACCACAAAAAAATCATTCCAAAAGTTTCATTAAACATATATATATGACATAGATTCATAACAATCAAACTAAAACTTACAACAAACAAAATATACAATCAATCTTTGTCCTAGATTGATACCAAAAAGTTATTCCAAAAGTTTCAATAAACATATGTCATAAATTCATAACAATCAAAACAAAGGTTTCAACAAAAAAAATATACAATCAATCTTTGTCGTAGATTGATAACAAAACCAGAACAAAAAAGGTAAGTACATATTTGTCAATTAAACTAAACCTAAATGTTACCCAATATCAATCATCAACAAGATTTTCATGATCAGGTAACTGCACAGGATTTTTCGTATGATCTGCGAATGATAAAACAAATATAGTTAGAAAACAATATGATCAAATCATATCAAGTCCTAAGCATTCAACAAAGTGTGAATTTAAACAGACATAATCATACCATGGGAAAAAAAAATCCATTAATTATTACCTAATCTGCTATCAACAGATGATATATTCATATAATGTGTGGAATTTTTTTCTGGCACTACGTTATCATTAGACACTCCGCGCACGGATACTGACTGGCGCCACAATGACTCCATTTGGCTAAAACGGGACATAATCTGAGATTGTGCTCCCAACACCTCATCCATTTGTAACTTGTGTTGTGCCCGCTCACCCTCAAGTACTCTCTCGATCTCAGAAGCTTGTCGTGCCCGCTCAGCCTCGAGTGCTCTCTCCATCTCGGAAGTGTGTCGTGTCCACTCAACCTCGAGTGCTCTCTCCATCTCAGAAGCAAACATTTCTTGCGAAAAGACGGCGTGCCCTTGATTTTGTGAATGTGGCTGTGATGGTGTATGGTATGAGCGTATGGACCCCCGCACGGGCCAAATATTTGGCCCAACCTACCGAACTCTACCGGCGTACTCCGGCTTATTGCCGAGTGCCTAGGCATACTCATCGTCATGTCTCCAGCGTACTGTTCCTTGTGTTATGCTTAACGATTCGGCAGAGTCGGTTGTTATTAGCATCACCATCCTCTCCTGCATGTATTAAATGTTGGTGCGTCAAACTAATGTGCATCGTAAATAAGTAATCACACATATAAGTAAAACAATATATAAAAGGTGAATATCATACACATCTCTCTTTTACTATATCATTTGGATATCTTCCATCCTTCCTCGTGTGAGTTTTTATGTACGATTGTGCTCGCGTAGGAGGAGTGCCATCCTTGACAGTCTGCCAAAAGAATAAAACATTATAACACATGTTTATATATATAAAATGTTTACATTTATATGAACGGGATAAATTGGTGCACATACTTCTTCGTGTGACAACCTCGCATAACTTTTGGTCCTCGTGCAATGAGGAGTATTTTTCAATGCTCGCAATTGCTTCATATGGTCAGCATACTCCTACACAATTAACATTCTTATTATGTAAACACTAACACAATTAAATGAAATTAATGAAACTACACAAAATAGGAATATAATTAATGACTAACCTGATACTCTTCGTCACACCATTTATTCAACAACGCATCCAAGTCCTCGGGGTGGTAGTTGGAGAGTCTTCTTGCCCCTACTCTTGCTCGTACCGTCTCAGGAGTATCGCCCCGTTGAATGCCTAGTTTATCTTTTATGATGTGTCTCCAATTCTTAAGCTTTACACCCATATTCCGAAACGCACCCCATTTTATTTTTTGTAAATCATAACTTGGCGGGATGTAAAAGTCCACCTACACAAGTTGGAAATTGATAAATAAAAATTTAAAAATTTTTTTTTAAAAAAAAGAGCTTGAGGTATGTAAAAGTCCACTTACCATAAGGGCTTCCCATATATCCTCCTTTGTACGAGCCGGTACATGCGCTCAGTCGTCCCGTAAATGCACATAGTTCCCTCTCCTTATTAGCTTCCCGATTTGCCGTGTAAATTTATTGGCGCTAAATCCTACGGGTTGCCAGCCTGGATTATAATCCAGCACGACCCTCTTCCCCACCGGGATCTCCCATGCCTTGTGCGGGTCTGTAATGGTCATAACTTCAAAACAAGTGCTGCCATCCGGATTAGTACCTATAACATTAATAGATATTGATGTTAATTATTTCAAAATGAATATAAAATACAAAACGAAAAATACGTATATATCCTTTAAATTTATAAAAATATGTACTTACTTATCGTCCGGATCTGATACGTGCCCAACACTTGTGTAGCAAGCTCATCCTCGGGCTGTGCATCATGTACGCCCTCCGCGGGCTGTGCATCATGCAAGCCCTCCGTGGGTTGTGCATCATGTAGGCCCTCTGTGGGCTGTGCATCATGCAGGCCCTCCGGAGCTGCTGTCTCACTATAGTTTGAAAGATGTGTCTCGGTATCATGTGAACCCAATATGCTATAGTCGAATAGCCGCACCACGTGACCAGGGGAACACGCCTCTAACTGGCTCACCGTCTGCTGCATATGAGGCAGATGATCAAATGTATTATCTTGCATGTTGTACTGGTATCCTGAGTGATCATCTGCGAATACTGGTCTGTACCCTGCCTCTGTGTGCGTAGGGTTGCTTTGTGTGTGCGTAGGGTCGCTAGATCTCGATCCTTGGCCCCCTATTCCGCTTCATAACACTTGGGATTCTATAACTCATTGTACCCTGCAAAATAGATAATGTATTTATACATTATATATCAACCATATGCACTATAGTATTTAAATGAGTCACATATTTAACAATCACCAATCAATGTAGAAAACGCTGGAAAATGTATGAAATAGTGTTCTAATTAGTTAGAGTTACGACACTGAGTCACATATTCAAATAGAATTTTTTTTTTTAACACATACGCTGGGATCGGATCTACGTCGGGTCGGATGTGATCGAAGTCATCTTGCAGATCATGGTCATTATTACTAGTCAATAGGAGTGGCTCGCACTCGTGGTAGTTTGCACATGCATCATCATGCCCTTCACCACCAACATCGTATACGTTCCTAGGTTGAGTTCTTACAGCGCAAGCCCAACCTGGGTCCCGTTCATCTTCAACGTAAAAAACTTGGTCAACTTGTGTAGTTAGCACGTACGGCTCATCAGTGATCAGCTTTCCCGTGTGGACAAGTTTTTTGAAATTGACAAGCACTAGCCCATACTCATTCACCTTGTACCCTATGTCCCTCGTGGTGTCCGCCCAATCACATTTGAACAAGACGTACTTGGTCCTGTCGTAGTACTCGACCTCAATTATTTCTGTTAACTTCCCGTAGTACATTTCGCCATCAACATTCGGCACACACACACCATTGTTATGAGTCCTCTTTCCCGCATCATGTGCTCGAGTGCGAAACAATTTGCCATTTACAACATATCTGTTATATCTTATTGCTGCCTCTTTCGGCCCTCTACAATGCATCACTAATTTGTCACCCATTTCCTTCCTACCTCGATCGACCTACGAGTATATTACGTACAATGTATAACTCACAAAGTTAGTTTGGTTAGTTTATATGATGTACAAGTTCAACATTTAATAGTTAAACATGATGATAATTCGTACATATTCACGGTACCAATCGCAAAATTGTTCATGATGTTGGGCTTCTAACTGATCATCCATTGTTCGCCCCATATTATGTGATTGCCTAAGCGTATCCATGTGCATCCTACAATTGGAAATTAGTCGCATTATTATTCACCCTAAGGCTGTAACATAATTGAACATACATATTTATGTAACACAACTTATGCCCGGAGCTGAAGGAACTCGTCAGAGTTCTTCGTAATATATCGATGGATCTGTGTCAATGCACCCTTTGAACCATTGGGATTTCTTTGGATTTTGTTGTGAAATGTTGGTGCGTTATCTAGATACCTCGAGCAAAACGTCATCAACTCGGTCGCTATGTAGCCTTCCGCAATGCAGCCCTCAAGAGCTGCTTTATTGCGCACATTAGATTTGAACCCCCTAAGGCTCCTACATAGGAACATCATTCAAGTAGTGCTAATTAGCAATTGTATTCTAATATCGAAAAAATTAAAATAATTATTAAGCATGCACAAATTTTACCTCTCTGCCGGATACATCCACCTATATTGTATGGGTCCCCCGAGTCGGCATTCACGGACAAGATGTACGACCACGTGAACCATGCTAGTAAAAAAACCGGGGGGAATATCTGTTCCATCTTACACAAAGTGACACAGACGTCACCTTCTAGTTGGTCCATATCTTCTTGTGTTAAGTTTGTAGAGCATAAGCCCCTGAAGAATGCAGACATCTCAACAAGAGGTCTAACCACGTTATCTGGCAGTGATCCACGCAATGCAATAGGGAGAAGTTGTTGCATCAGTATATGACTGTCATGACTCTTTAAGCCCGATATTGTACATTCTTTAATTCTTACACAACGAGAAACGTTAGAGGCATATCTGTCGGGCACCCTCACATTTTGAATCACTTTCAAAAAATGTGTTTTATCATCTCTGGACATCGTGTGGCATGCTGCGGGCATATAGGTTCTACTATCATCGGCCGTGAATGGATGAAGTTTATGTCTTAAACCCATTTCCATCAAGTCTGTGCGGGCTGCAAGGTCATCCTTTGTCTTCCCTGGGATGTCAAGAATTGTGCCAAGTATGTTGTCCAACACATTTTTCTCTACGTGCATAACATCAAGGTTGTGCAGCAATAAATTATCTTTCCAGTACGGCAACCTAAAAAAAATACTTTTCTTCTTCCAAATTACATTTTCAGTCGATGTTTCTCCCTTCTTTCGCTTCTTTCTTTTTTTCTTTTTATCCTTGTTTGCCATGCCCGCGTTCTCATCCCCAAATACCATACCCTCCAACTGTCCCATAATTTCTTCTCCACTTTGCACATGGGGGGCACATTCTAATTCTTGGGTTCCGTCAAATGTTTTTTTGTTTCGCCTCCACGGATGATCCATGGGCAAGTATCATCTATGTCCCATATAACAATGTTTTTTACCGTGTTTTAACCATTTGGACCGTATTGAATGTATACAGCAAGGACATGCATACTCACCCTTGTTAGGCCATCCGGACAAATCTGCGTAAGCCGGGAAGTCATTTATTGTCCACATCAACTGTGCTCGCATCACAAAATTATTTTTCTTCGAGGCGTCAAATGTGCGTACCCTTACATTCCATAGTTCTTGTAACTCCTCAATCAATGGCTGAAGGTAGACATCTATATCCATTCCAGGTGAACTTGGGCCCGAGATAATCAGGGATAATATGAATGATGTTTGTTTCATGCACATCCAAGGAGGCAAGTTGTATGGAACAAGCATTACTGGCCAAGTGCTATGGGAAGTGTTCATGTTCCCAAATGGATTAAATCCATCTGAGGTTGGACCAAGCCTGACATTCCTGCTGTCGGCCAAAAATTCTGGATGTAAGAGATCGAATGATTTCCATGCTTCACCGTCAGCCGGATGCCTCAGCACGCCGTCTTTAGTGCATCCTTCTACATGCCATCTCATGTGGAGCGCTGTATGTTCCGACATAAAAAGCCTTTGTAGCTGGGGGATGAGTGGAAACCATCGCAATACTTTCACTGGATGTTTCTTTCTCAACGATATAGGTTGACCATCCTCGTCCAAATGAATTTCATTCTTCCACTTAGATTCTCCACAGACGATGCATGATTCTAATTCTTGGTTGTCTTTCCAGAATAACATACAATTATTACGACATGCAGGAATCTTCTCATAACCACGCCCCATGTCACTAAAAAACTTTTTCGCCTCATATGTATTACCTCGCAAAGTGTCATCACATGCAGGCAACAACTGGATGATGAACTCAAGGAAATCTGAGAAAATCTTGTTGCTAATTCCGTCTACGCACTTCAAGTTGTACAAATGTACAGTAGCACTCAGCTTGCTATTTTTAGTACCCCCATGAAGTGGCGTCTATGACTTTTTAAGCATGTCGTAGTACTTCTGAGCGTTCCCTTCAGCTGATTCTTCATTCAACCCAATTTCTTCACCTACTTGAACCACGACTTCAGGCTCACAATTGTCTTCTCTAACTTCGTGCATGCCAAATGCATCACACAACATTGAGTGCATGTCGCCGCCTTGTTCTGTGCTTCCACTAGCCGCATCTGCGGCTGAGCGATTCGAGTAAGAACCTGCAACAAGACCCCGAACATGCTTCTCACCATTCCAAAACCATGTAGTGTATGTAGTCATTATTCCCTTACCCCCTGTCAAGTGGGCAAGTACGACATCGGGCTGGTGACACTGGTTATTTCGACACGACTTACAAGGGCAATGTATATTTCCATTGGGGATTCTACAGTTACTAACTACGAAGTCAACAAACAATCTACACCCATCTCTATATTCCCTCGTACTCCTAGACTTTGTCATCCAAGTCTTGTCCATCTTCTTCTCTACGTACAATACAAAATAGTAACAAAATAAAGTAAATCCCTTGTTAGAAAAGTATCGAAGTCCACCTACTCACTCAGGAAATAGTGTCTTACATGGGAACATTGTTCTCTACCTTTATTTCAAATTTGATTGACTATATACTAATCACTAATTATCAAGTCTTAAAACTTCCTCTTTTTGGTGTAAGAACATGACTTCAAAGATCTAATTAATTCTCAAGTCCCATTATGTTATTGTTTGAAAAAATATTTCCATGTAACATAAACGTGAAAAACAGTTTTGATGTTTTTTTAATGTTCATTTTCTTTTTCATTTTTTTTCAAAAAAATATAAAGTCTATGTAAAGCTACAGTATATGGAAATACACAAGCAAAAACAAACCAAAGAACATCTTTAATTTGTTCCATTTACATGTGCATTTACAAACAATTCTTTAGCTTTCTGACAGGCCTAAAATCCATGTGAGTTCAACTACATCCCATAAAAGAAACAAGTATTTATATACTTTATAGCTATTGAAATCTCTTTGTATTTATCATTCCAAATGCCACTCTTGAATATAGGAGAATTTTCTGCTAAAGGGAAGAAAATTTATGATCAGAAAAACCAAAGCTCCAACTCCTTGCTATACTTCTATTTATTCAATATTATCCACTCAATCTCTTTACGAATTCCAGATTATCGCGAAATTAATTCTTTAAATTTTCTTTATTTGGAAATTTTTATGCGTTTTTCTGTTGTCTTTCGAGCTGTTATCCATAGAGGAAAAAAGAAGTGGTACCCCAGATTTGAGTTGAGATTTGTCAAATCAAAGTTGATAGTGTCAAGTCAAAGTTGATCTAGAGCAACAAGTATCAAAAGTTAAAGAGTTCAGCATTGACATTCAAGTAGGAAATATCATAGGAAATCTCCTGCAATGGCATGCATGAAACACTTGAAAGAAAAACAAATTTTTTGTCCCTCAACCAAGTATATACTGATAAAATTAGAATATTAACAAATATACTGATAAAATTATAATTTTTTGTCCCTCAGCCAAGTATCTCTAATCAATCTTAATATTTTAGAATACATAAATACATATAATTTTGTCATTGTTTCATGAATATATATATTGAAATAACAAATGAAAATTTATATTATTTCTTGTGAACTTGTGAATACTTTGAATGTATTTTATTATTTTTTAACAATGAATTCTATACTGATCAATGTATTAATAAATTAAACTCAACTGGATATAAAATTCCTTTTCCGCAATAATGCAATAATGCAATTTAATTACTTCATGTCTTTGCCCATGTTTTTAACATTTTTTTTCTAATATAAAAGGCATTGATAAATAAAGGAAAAAAATTCTAAATCTAAGCATTTACGCATGAATTTTTTATTTTGCTAAAAAAAATAAATTCTAAATTATTTTTGCTAAAGAAAAAAAAAGAATAAGAAACGGAGCACTAACCTTACGGATGGACGGCGTCGGAGGTCTTGTGCGTCCGGGGATGGATGGCGTTGGTGGTGGCCGGCGTTTGAGCTGGGCGGAGGAGCTACAGATGAGAGAGAGAGAGAGAGAGAGAGAGAGAGAGCTAGAGCTAGAGCGAGAGAGAGGAGATGCATACCGTGTGGTGGTCGGAGCTGGTGCGGCGGTCGGCGATAGAGAGAGAGAGAGAGAGAGAGAGAGAGAGAGAGAGAGTACAGTGAGAGAGGGAAACAAAGGAGAGGGAAACAGAGGGAGAACCGCGCATCCCCGCGCGGTTCTATGAAAATTAGTGGCGTGTCAGTCAGACACGCCAGTATTTTACTGGCATGCTGGATCCAACACGCCACTAATTCAGTGGCGTTTAATTCATACACGCCACTAATAATTTTAGTGAGGTGTTATGATTTAACACGCCACTAATTAGTGAAGTGTCAAAAACTCATTTACTGTAGACACGCCATTAAATGCAGAGTTTTTTGTAGTGCATGCAAAAGAGAGATACACACGTGTTGTAAAGACCTGAAGGGATTTGTGCACTGAAATTTTGGACAGCAGACACGTCTTTCCTTAGCTGGACCACCGAGAGATACACGACATGTTTTACAGTTATCTACTGCATAGCTGGCAGTTGAGTTGTATTATCTACTGAAAAGAGAATACAACTCAACTGCCAGCTATGCAGTAGATAACTGTAAAAACATGCATGAGTTAATTTACTTCCAAAACAAAGCAGCCCCTTATGTATACAAATAGATTCTTTCCTTAAAAAATGTGCAGAACTGAAGAAGGCGTGAGACTTGGAGCACCAAGACGCGCATTTTTCTCTCCAAAAGGTGGTCAAGGCAACACGTGATTCCCTCCAAAGCTGGCAGCAAGAGACTGACGTTGCAATTCTTTCCAAGCTAGATAAGTTGACGTTTTCTTTCCAGGATAGGGGCTAAGAGACACGGTTTTTGCCAAGGAAAAGGCAGCAACGAATGCACAGGTTATTTCCAAGACAAGCTCTTTCCATACTCAGCAAAGCGCTGAATCACAAATTCTTTCCATAACTTTGCCACTGAACCGAGCAAGACACAGCAACAATTCATAATTTCTTTCTAGATTAGAAGCACCGAATTGATTTATTTCCCAAAAAAGAGCCAGCGTCATTTTTGCTTTACACGATTTTTAGGTTGCTCTAATGAGGAAATTCCCATACGGGCTCACCTGGCAGCACACGTTTATTTGAGAAGAATAGCAGCTCATTAAACGGCAAACACGTGAAGCGGCGCCCACCAAAGAGAAGACAAAATGTTTCCTTACTAAAAAAAAGAGCAGCACCGAACCCTAGGACTGAGCTGGCCTATTTATATTGTCTTCTTTTCTCTTGTAAAGGACGCATGGAAAATAAAATAATGACTTCTAAACAACCAAGTGTGTGTTTGTGTACAACAAACTATCATAAATGCGTACTTTAAAAGAGACAAGATATTTGTTGACGAAGTGAAAACTCTGTGAAGAGAAGAACTACTCCGGGGCAGCCAAACCCAGGAACTCCACTATCCAAAAATAAAGCTAGTTACAAGACATTCGTACTCATATACCCTTATGCAGTAGTCATACCTTTAACTCTGGCACAAAGCCTATCGTGAACGCTTCCCAACCAGATCTCCTACCTGAAGGGTTTTTGATGGATTCCTTTACCTTAGGGCCAACCCCTAAGATAGATTTTACATGAACTATTGAGCACACACCGGCAACGGCTTGAGAGCTAATTGATCTTCTATTCTCCCTAAACACTCTCTCAAAGCTAAGAGAATTCAATACCGAATTCTGTACAATTGACAAGCTTAGGGCCCTTTATTTATAGGCTTACAGAAAACCTAAAACTGCTAAGATTCGGACTCTGGCGCTGTCCAGTGTCCAGACGGAAGTTAGCCACGTCCGGACGGTCTTCTGCGATATGCCTTAAAGAAACAGCACAATTCTATCTTTATCAGGTCCACGTCCGGACAGCTTGGCCGAGCGTTCAGACGATCTTCGCTATAACTCCTTTTTGGGTTCGAATGGAACACTAGAATATTCTGAAATGTCAGACAGCATTCGAACGTGTTGCCACGTCGTCCGGACGACTTGCAGAGACTTCCCAAACAGTGTCGACTTCTGAAATCCAACTCTGTGTTGAATACTGATTAACCTAGCCATCCGGGAGGTGTTGCTCTGTTGTCCAGACGTCCTCAAAGCAAACTGCTAGACACTATGGGGAGTTCGGACGCCTTCAAAGGCCCGTCTGGACGATTGCACAGGAACCGACTGTTTTGACTTGGAAATTGCATGGAACCTTCATGGACATCTTCTTAGAAACTTGTGACCATACACATGGTATGAAATGAGACATTGTCCATTTTACTTGAAGACTCTGAATAGAACCGATAATCCTGATAAAAAGCAACCGTTACATAAAGTGTTTTTCTCAACCAGAATGTTGCCAATATAAAATACGAACAAACTCCCCATTTGGCAATTCTGGGACAAAAAACACTTGACCGGTTTGAAAATACATTCCCGGTCCAAAACAAAAAATACTCCCCCTTTTTATCTCAAAAGGACAAAGGGTAAACAAAGTATAAGAGAAAACCACAATTACCAAAATTCAAAACAACAAGAATAATAGTAAAGTGTCTCATTAAAAACTCAAATCAACATAAGAGAAAACCAAAACCTCAAGATATCACATTTCTTGAATTTGAGTCACTTCAGCTTCTTGCTCCTGAAGTCGGGAAACCATAGACTAAAAATTTTCAGTCACTTGAGTCTTCTAGCCTGAAACTGATCATTCAGAGAAAGAAATCCTCTAGACAAGTGGTCTACAAGATGATAAAGAAGGTTCACCACTGAATCTCTAGCTGGCGCAGATCTAGAAGAAAAGGTTACGGAAGACTCTGTATGAGCAAGGGGAATGAGCTCATCTAAAATTTGAGATCTCTGGAACATATGATTCCAACACTCGTCTGTTTTTCAAAGAGCCATCTGTCTGACACTATGCTGGAAGCCGCTGGACAACTATTCCTGAAAATATTTAAACATAAATATATCCAAAAATAACACCACAATGAAACCAAATGAAAATAAATATTAGATGGGAAAAATACAATTTAGCCCCCCAAACTACCATCGATTCTCCGGATGGCACCCCAAACTACCAAAGCTTGCAATCTGTCCCCCCAAACTACCAATTACTTGTTTTTTGGCCCCATCTGTTAGTTTGTGCCGTCTAACTAGACGGAAACCGAGTCACATGTGCAGCACATAATTCTTTTAGTTCAAAAGCTCAAAAATACCCCTCTCTTATAACCTGAAATTCAACCGTATTTTTTATTCTTGTTTTTCACTCCTTCGCAGGTCGTCACCCCACACGTCGGCGACTCCTTCCAACCCAGCAGCTCTGAGGAAGACACCACTCGACGTCGCGTCCCGGCAGCCCAACAGGTCCTTCAATGGAGAACAAGCTTTTCTTCTCCTCGGAACGAATCGTTCCTGGCCGGTTGAAGCTGAAGGGAAGCCCAGGGCCTTGATGTTCAATCTGATACCGGAGGATTGGGGAGGCTACGTCATGCCCTAGGTTAATGAGATCGCCGAGTCGTTCAACTGCAACTCTGAAAAATACCCACGCTGAAATGAAACAGAAAACAGAGAAAGAGAAGAGAGTTTAATTTTTAGAGGATCTTTGGCCGTGGGTTTCAAGAGAAAGAAGAGCTAGAGTTCTTCTCTTTGTTTTTGTTGCTATTCTGTTGTTACAAAGGAAGAGAGAGCAGCTTTGTTTCTTATTTTCTTTTCTGCAAACAGAGGGAGGGCAAGAGAAGGAGAGAAGCTTTTCTTGTTTTTAGAGCTACTGATCGAGACCCACAGAGAGAAAGAGATGTTGAAGGTTTTGTTTATGGTTTTTCTGCAACTGTCGAGAGGGATGAAGTCTCCTTATTTTTCTGCTGGAATTAAAATACAATACCCATTCTACTTTGGCCGAAACAAAGGAAGAGAGGCAAGGGAGAAAGAGAGTTTTTGTTCTCTATTTCTTTGAGCTCCAGTTGTACCAGTTTTCATGCATGCCTTCAATTTTCTTCATGAATGATCTTGAGATACTTTTGGTGGCATATTACCAACTATTAGATCTTTTGTTGGGGAAAGACGGTGATGCACTTTTTCGTTGAGCTGAACTGAAGACATTAGTTGATTTGCACGGTAATGAGGTATTGTTTTCTATATATCATCTTGTCCATTAACATGGAACCCATTCCCTCTCTTTTCTGCCTACTGATTACGTACATCTTGTCCATTAACATGGAACCCATTCCCTGTCTTTTCTGCCTACTGATTACGTACATCTTGTCCATTAACATGGAACCCATATGTGAGTGTCCAGGACGGTCGAATTCTCAAATATGAGGCAGCCACTGCTCATTTCGTAGATTTTGCCTTCAACTCACCAACTAGGTTGGATTTGGAACATCTTCCATATGAATGTTTAATTATAGACATAGACACAGATTTTAATAAATTAAGGGCCAGTTTGTATATGTGTTATGCTACAAGAAGTAAGACATATATATATATATACCTATGATATATACACGTATCAGAATTTTATTAATGAAAGGATGTCTTTTGCATAGTTGGGCTCATGGTGGTGGGACCAGAAGGAGGGCTGGCAACCCAACTCGGATCGCCAGTGGTGTAAATGGGGTGCCCTTCTGCTTCCTTTTTGGTGATCGGCTGAGGAAGGTCAGGAATGGCCTGATGAGCTGCGAGTTGGAGAGGTCAACGGAGTTGGCACGGCGAGTGATGTCGGAGTCGCAGACTCGCAGGTGATGCTGCGCCATCGAAGAAGATGAATGGCATTTCTGTAATTTCTGCCCCTAAATCACTCTCACACGTGTTTTTTTGAAGTATGGGCAATCTAGTAATTTCAATGTTAAAATTAAGGGCATTTGCGAGTTTTTTTGTACTTAGGAGTCACGTGCACGGCACATGACTAATTTACATCCATATAAACGGCACAAACTAACGGATGGGGCCAAAAAACAAGTAATTGGTAGTTTGGGGGGCCGGATTGCAAGCTTTGGTAGTTTGGGGTGCCATCCGGAGAATCGATGGTAGTTTGGGGGGCTAAATTATATTTTTCCCATATTAGATCCTGTTAGTTTCAAACAGAATGTGGTATTATGATGGCTACCAATTGGATGCATAAAGAAATAGAAAAGTAGATATAGCAATCCAAAAGGCACAAATTAGTAATATCCATCCAACATAAAAGACAGAAAAAGATATTCATGCACAATCTCTCAAATCATAATCAATTAAAGATTCCAATATTCTAAAAAGAACCAAAGCTTAAGAGAATAAGGAAAGTCAAAGAAAATACATGGGAATGAGAAAATATGTGCAAAGAATGCCAAAATCTTGGGATCAGTCCGAGAGAAAACACACGTAACACAACATGATAGAACATGCAAAAAGTAGTGTTTGTGTTTGGCAAAGAAAACAAAAAGCTTGCGTCCGGATGTGGTACATACTCATCCGGACGGCATGCTGCCAGATAAGAGATCGACAGAGCCAAGTACGTTCGGACGCAAGAATATGTCCGTCCGGACGCTTCACACTAAAAGCTAAAAAACAGAGGGAAATATACAGAAAAAAATTTCCTAATGTTAGCTTCAGAACACGCATGTATAAATAACTGATAAAATAGTAAAATAGAATTTCAAAAATATACCAAGATATAATTGAGAGTTTAGAGTCAATAAGCACAAAAATTTCCATGCACATAGAAATTTTTCAATAGTAAACTTAACTCATGCAATGCGTGTGTGTGTGTGTGTGAAAGCTTTCTCAATAAGGTATGAATTTACTGATATGACTTAAAGCAACCAAATTTTCTAAATAAGAGAGAATCAATGTTAGATCAGTCAAAAGTCAAGCCTTATTTTACTAAGGAACCTTCATCTGATACACTCCTCCTAAGCTATAACACTTTTCTTTTACTTCGTCCTTTAGTGACCGTCTAATTCCACAGTGATTTGGTCACTAACTGTTTCTATAGGGACAAGTTCAAGAACAGATTTATAGCACAAAAGCAGTGGATCTTTTTATTTATCCATATTTATTCAGTTTTGAATGCTTTTTATCACTTGGTTCTGCAACCTAGAAAGAATGCCAGAATTTATGGGTTCTAGGTTCAACTAGCGAGTTGGTCAATTTGACCATCTTAGCAAAAACAATCTCTCCCATTAGAATTTCTAGAAGCTAAAAGTTAGAGAAAAAAAATGTACCTTAGGGGAGCTTTGGATAGTGCACAATTTTTCATCGCATGAGAAAAGCAAACTATCTAGCATTAAGATGCACAAGAAAACTTAGCAGATATCAGACATAAACTCTCAATCATATATAAACATATCCAATTAATGCACAATGAACTGAGAAATTAGGCAAAAACACATACAATATCTGAAAAGCTATATAAAAAAAATAAATTCTGCATCTTCTCCCCCAATTTTTTTTTTGTTGAAAACAATAAAATAGAAAAACAACAAGGACATGCTTATGGAAAAGGAAATAATATCTAGTCCTAGCATGTAAGGTAAAATCAAATTTGTCCTCAGCAAAAGAGGTTTAGATATACCAAGACAGAAAAATAGCTACCCGACGTTCTTTAACTGTTATCCCAAAAAAAAAAATATCTGCAGAAGTTTCTCAAGACAACAAGAGAAAATATGGGGATAGAATAAATGATTCCTCAAATAGAATGCAAGGCACGAATATGATATGACATGATAAACTATGCAATGCAAAACATACCTGACATGCACTAGGATTTAGGAGCCAAAATCCTAGGCATGGTAAGACTTCACCTCTACTGGGTGAGTCCACTCCCCCTCAAGGGGTGAATGGTTTCATCATTCTTGACCCATACCTGCTTGACCCGTGGCGGTGGTTTGCAGGTCTTGTTCATGTTGTCCATTCTTCTTAGCATACATTGCATTAAGCTCAGCAACCCTTTATAGCCATGGTTGCTAATGGGCTTTCAGCAGCTTTCTCTTGTAGTGCCTTGATTTGTTCTTCTTTGATTTGCCACTTTGATTGGCAAGAACCAACTTCAGCTGTCGTTACTGACGCCATGGAGCCTGGAATGGAGTCGGAGGAAGAGTGATTGATGTAGTTCTTGTTGGCAGCTCCTTTTGAACCTTCGACTTCTTAGCCTGAAGATGAGGACATTTGGGTCGAATGTGGCCGGTGATACCGCAGTGATGACAGGTGGGCAGGCTTCTTTTGTTGGAATGCTACTTGACTTTCTCTGAAGAAATATGATTAGCATTCTTACAATCGATATTGCCCTTACCTTTTATATGTCTCCTATGCGGAGGGACATATTTTGATGAGGAAGAATCTTCAACTTCACTTTTCCTCAGAGCATCCTGCTTAATCCAAGGCCTGTAGGATTTCAACAAATAACAATTTGGCTTAATATGACCAATCTTCCCACAATTATGGCACTTAGGAATAAACTTACCTTGTATTCCTCATTCCTTGGAGCTAGGCATCACATGATTAGTTAAGCAAGAATTATTTAAGCAAGCTGTATCTTCTATCACATGCTTAATATCAATAGAATCTAATTCAGAATCAAAAGCACGTGAAGTAGAAGTACTTAAATCATTAACAATTAAATCAGGCTTGTTAGAAATATTTGTATGAATACAAAGCATGCTTTTCAAATTATTACTAGAGAATTTTTCCAAGAGATCCTCTGATTCTTTTAATTTATTCTCTAGTGCATCAACAATATCAAAAAGCATGGTATTCTCAGATTTCAAAAAGTCAATCAAAACATGTGATTCAGATAATTGTAAAATCAAAGACTCTTTTTATTGCTTAATCTTCTTGAGTTCTTTATTGGATTTCTTAAAGAGTTTACTTATCAACAAGGTATCGTTATAGAAATCATAAAAATCATCTTCAAAGAACTCAGGAAGATTTATGTTAAAAGAAGTCATGGATCACACATAGGAAATAAATCCAAACACAAGTGAACCTTGCTTTGATACCAATTGAAAAATAAAATAATGACTTCTATTTATAGGCTTACAAAAAACCTAAAACTGCTGAGATTCAGACTCTGGCTGTCGAGCGTCCGAACGGAAGTTAGCCACGTCTGAACGGTCTTCTGCGATATGTCTTTCAGAAATAGTACAATTCTATCTTTATTAGGTCCACATCTGGACGGCTTGGCTGAGCGTCCGGACAGTCTTTGCTATAACTCCTTTCTGCGTTCAAATGGAACACTAGAATATTCTGAAATGCTGGACAGCGTCCGAACGTGTTGCCACGTCATCCGAACGACTTGCAGAGACTTCCCAAACAGTGTCGACTTCTAAAATCCAACTCCGTGTTGAATACTGATTGACCTAGCTGTCCGGACGGTGTTGCTCTGTCGTTCGGACGTCTTCAAAGCAAACTGCTGGACACTGCGGGGCATCCAGATGCCTTCAATGTCCCGTCCGGACGATTGCACATGGACCGACTGTTCTGACTTGGAAATTGCATGGAATCTTCATGGACATCTTCTTAGAAACTTGTGACCATATACATGGCATGAAATGAGACACTGTCCATATTACCTTAAGACTCTGAATAGAACCGATAATCCTGTTAAAAAGCAACCGTTACATAAAGAGTTTTTGTCAACCAGAATGTTGCCAATATAAAATACTAACAATGCACAAGCCAAGTCTTTTTCATCAACAATTTTCTTCTTGCAACATTTCCTTTGTAAGTTTTTATTTTTATTTTTATGTTGTTAATAAAAGTTAGTCTTTTGTCTTTAGCCATGAGAGGCTAATTCTTCAACTAAGGTTGAAGATGAAACCTCGTCTTTGATGATACTTTCATTCTTGTTATTTTATCTTATGCAATTTCGATATTTATCAAAATATTGTTCAAGTCCAATATTCAATTAAATGATTTATGTCTTTTGATCGAATGATTATTTATTAAAAGTTGGATATTCAATGTATTTCAACCGATGGATACATCGAATGATTTGGTTGAAAGAGGATATCCATTGTGATTTGTTTGTCAAAACGAATACATTGGATGATTTGATTTCAATTGTGTATTCGTTGTGATTTGTTATTGTGTTGGATTCATTGAATGATTTAACATAATTTTTATGGAACCTTGAACAATGAATATGTTTCAATTGCTTATCGGGTGTAAGAATAAAATATAAGAATGTGTTATTTGATATGGTAAGGTGGATTCTAAAACCTTAGTGCTCTTTGTTATTAATTGTTTTTTTTAAAAAAAAAAAATTAGTTTTTATTTAGTTTATTATTTTACATGATAAAACCAAAATTCGAAATTAGGTTAAAATAAAATTAGTTTAAATAGAAATTAATTTTTGAAACACAATTCTCTGTGGATTCGACCTCGCACTTGCGCAACACTATATTGCAAATGATTCGTATGCTTGCGAGTTAAATAAATTTGCACATGAAGAACATTTTGAAAATACTCAAAGGAAACTTTCTGAGTTGTGTCCGGACGAACTTGGCAGTAGACCGTGTCTGCTGCTGTGTCTGAATAGACCAGCGGACAAGACTTCCAATAATTCCTGATGTCTTCGCGTGTCCGGACGGACCATCTTGTGTTCGGACGGGCCTAACAAAACTTCATGTTTGCGATTCCTCATGCGCGTGTCCAAACAGACCACTTACGTCTCTGGACAAGCCTCTGTTAAAAATCCGTTAAATGAGTTTCAACTTATTTCTCCGAAAATTCTCTCTCTCACGCCAGCTCCTTCTCTCTCCTAGGGTTTTGATACAAAACTAAAGATCATAGTAGATTGAAGCCTCCAATCTCAAATCCAACTCCGAAAACGTGATCCTTGAAGTAAGATCTACGTTTTCACCAATCGATTTGAAGTAAATCCGAAAATTCTCGTTTGTCTAGATTTGGTGTAAATCTTGAGAGTTCATGTTTAATATTCCAATTTCCTTTAGGTTCTATGCATTTGGAGCATTCCAAACAATCTCCAAGCTTTGCGTCTTACTTTGGTGAGGATTTAAGGTAAAATCCCTAAACCCTAGTTTTTGTCTAAGTGGTTTAAATTGTGTTTTTGATGTCTAACCCTAAGATAATCTTATAGGTTAGTATTGTTAGTTAATGGGTTGTTAAATGAAACCCTAGATATTCTATAGGTTACCCATGGGTTTAGTTCTTGAGCAACTCAAGAGTTAAGTAGGGATTTAAAGTTAGAAATAGTGTTGGTATTAATGTGTTATGCAATGTGTTAATGCAGTGGTTGTAATGTTCAAGACATTACTCGAGTATTTAAAATATAAATTAGAATAAATAAATGATTAGAGTTAGCAAAATGGTAAGAAAACTTGAATGTCTGACTCTGGAGTGACCAGATCTACATGTGAAGCTCGTACTGTCAAGTGCATATATCCATGAGCTGGAGAGAACATGCAATTGACAATGTTCAGACATAGGACAATATCGATATCTACGATCTGTTGGTGAAATGATATACTGTATTATATGGTTAATTGTGATATTTTTCTCATGTTGAAAATTTGGAATCAAAGTACTTGTACTTCTTTATGGGGTTTGATAAAACGTGGGAGGGGATGAAGATTGGAGATGAAAGATTAGAAAGAGGAATACAGGAAGGGTAGGGTCTTGTCCACATATATGTGCTAATGTTGTGATTACTTGTCCGTGCATGTATAACTGTATTTTGTCTATCTTTTTTTGCAACTTTGCAAAATAATAATAATAAAAAAAAAATTGATTAATTTCAAATTTTCTTATATATTATTACCACTAATTATATATATTACAAAACCAGAAATTAATCTAAATATTTGTTTTATTTTATTTTTTTAAATGAGTCGCTACTAATAATTGCGCATTAGCAGCAGTGACTGCTAATAAGTTAGCATTAGTAGCGTCAATTTTCGTTTCGGGTTCTACTGGAATAGCATTGACTCCAATTATTATTAGCGTTGATATTTGTCTCCGCTATTGGGACACTTAGTGTCGACTTTTTAAGGTCATCACTAATGATCATTAGCGTCGGATTATTAGCAATGATCTCCTTAGCGGAGACTAATAACCTAATTTTTTGTAGTGAACAAAATTCTTTTATTTACAATTGTGCTGCGTCATCAAGCCTTCGTGCCGGAATGGCAGCTGGATTACTTCTCCCTTTTGGCCTAACTAACTTTGAAAGAGAATGCCAATCTGACATTGAATAACCAAGGAAGATGGAGCCCGGCCAAATGTATATGTTTTGAAAATTCCAAGTCGTAATTTGACTATAACGTACGACCTTTTAGACCACAACGTACAATTAACCCGTCAATTTCGGCAAAAATAGAGAAATCCATTCAATCTTTTATATGTTTTAATTTAATGTCCATATATCATGATACACACATATCACAAGAGTAAAAAAAACTAAAAATAAAAAACAAAAAAAGGCCAGGCCTACGTGTCCCGTATCATATGTACCCAACCATGCTTTGATCCACTGACACGTGCAATGTCGCTGATACGGCCATGTCCGCCTCTACTGTGACACGGTTCCCGGACACATTCCGTAAAATATGTTTAGGAAACGCAGCACCCGCATGCAACGTGTAATGCACGTTTCTTATTAGGTTCGGAAACAATAGGACTTTCGAGAAATCTACAGTCCACGTGGTCTTGTTACTCCACACTGTCCCCCTAGCTACCGTTGATTTCATAATCATGCCCCGCACATTATTTCGATCAACAATCACCTGGTCAATGTTAGTGAATGGTCCATTGGATTGGTCTAATTGAACTATTTCCACCCCAGTATAATCACCCGAGAACATATTGTCAGCAATATTCACGCCGCATACAACGCCTGCCAATGACTTCATCAAAACGAAGGCGTTTCCAAGGAAGAACGAACCGGTTATTTGGAGTTGGACCGGGTCCTCAGCCACAACACCCGTGAAATCAAAATAACTATTCACGATTCGGGTTTGGGTCAATCCGGGTGCCTTGATGTAAATTCCACTCCCACCCCATCTCGTCGCCTTGTTGTAGCAATGTATCCCGGTGAGCACGTTGGCTTGCCCCGATACCATTATTCCTATTGATGCCGAGAAAATGACCACGTCAGTGACCGCATTATCGTTGCCCATGATGTTAATTCCGATGCCGGAGAAGTCCTTTTCGCGGCTGTCACCGCCAACATTGATGTGTTGGCCGATGAAACAATTTCTAACGTAGGTTTCGTGCCCTTCTTTTATAAGTATACCGTTTGTAGTGAAATGTGAAACGTAGCAATTGTCTATAGTTGTTCTTAGTGAATTGATAATGGAAATACCTCCACCTCTAAAATTAGAGTTTATCATAAGGTCCTTGAGTGTAACGTCTTCGTACAACAAAGAAGCCGTGGATGGCCACAGCTCGATGAGATGGCGATCAGTTGGAAAATCATCTGATGCACGAAGTGATCCTCCATGAATCTGTCATGGTCATGCCATATATAGCATATCAATCCCAGTCACCAAAACACAACAAAATTAGATATTGAATTGATCGATGATCGAGAAAAATAATTTTTTTTTTTTTAAAAAAAAAAAATGGAAAAATGTTATAGGGCACCGTACCATGAAGTTACCACCGCTAGTATCAGGTAAACGTAATGGACGGCTGATCTTGTATGTCCCACCATCAAGATGAACCTCTGTTCCTCCAAGATCAGCAACACCTTCCATCAAGTGGGTATCAACTGGGGATCCGAAAGCGTCAGAAATAGCTTGCTGAAGTGCTTCTGTGCTGTCCAATCTCCCTGTCGGATCAGCACCATAATCTGTCACGTGAATAACCCGAGATTTTGATAATACCTATATCAAAAAACGAAAGAGATAAGATATTCCATATATACATATATATAGTCGGCCTTATCATTTGATATAATTAAACTATATAACTTTTTTTTCCTTTCATTTTTTTGGTAAAAAGGAAAAGTAAAAAGCTTTTTTTTACCAGTGGTATTGAATAGCTCTGTGGTTGAGAGACGCTATTGTGGACGATATGTGTAGTCTTGACCAAAGCCATACGCCGCATTTGATCATGATATCCACTGTCGACGCCGGGGTAAGAGCTCTCTCCGGAATCAAGAATTACATTTGTATACACAAATCCCAAAATCAGCTTCACTAACATATATTTCCTGGGCATCATAGCTTTAATCTTCATATCAGAGCAATGAAAAGTAGCATTGGATTGTCCCCCACTGGGCCACTGCCTTATATCTATCTTTCTCTTAGAGCACGTAATTCTGGGGAGGCATGGAAGAGCACGTTTGCACTAATTTCTTCCTCCTGGTTTGAAATTTGAATAACGGCAAAAAGAAAAAGGGAAGTTTGACTCTTAGACTTTGTAGAAGACATTTTCATATTGGACACTTCCAGACTCGGAAGCCAATAGGAGCACCGGAAACACATGAATCATGAGACCCTCAACAAGAATAAGGTTTGATTATGAAGTCCAATGGAGGCTGTGCCGGAGTAATTGGACTCCTAGTACGTACCACCATAGTTTGAAAAGGATGTTAAACGATTTGACTGCTAATCGTGAGGATGACTTTTCAAACTTGTTATTTTCTGGTGTCCAGCTCTTTCCGTGGTACTTAACCGACATTTTGCACGTTTTTATGGAATTATTAGGACATATATATATATATATGTTAATATGTTACATCTTTGATTCATGTTATTTCTCGTTAATAGTGTGTATATTTGGTATTCTTTCGACTTTTCAAATCCCGTACGGTTTTTAACTTGACCGACCTTTTGAACCTTCCTTGTAACTTAAGAGCATCTCTAACAGCTGATTAGTTGTCTAAATTTGGCTAATAAAGGCCCAAAAAAAACTCATATGCAACAATTCGCTTTAGTGCTTGCCTAAATCTAGACAAGCACTCTATTATAGCATATTGTTGGGAAATATTTTCCTCCACAATAAATGAATGAGCCAATTGAGCTACAAAGGCCCATGAGGGCGCAAGTCCAGGAAGACTTGACAGTTAAAGCTGAAGCCCATAAAGATACAACTCTACAAATGTAGCTAGTGTGGTGCTCACTGTGGATATCTCGGGATCTTCATATCCCAAAGATACCGAAAAAGATATTTGTGCCATGTTATCCCAAAAAGGTAGAAATGCCCTGGAAAATCATAACCGATGATATATCACTGGATCTCAATTGGTCAAGAGAGAGTTTCGAAAAGAGTCAATCCCGACACTCCCGAAATATTGTTGATAGGTTTGAATCCTGGAATTAGCTCCCATCTCGGATCTTCCGGGATGGGCCTCCAACAAATCAGGGATTCGAGCTGGGAAGTTGACGAGACTCCATGCCTATAAATAAGCTTATGCCATCAGGTATGAAACTCTCTGATTTTTATACTTTTATGCTCCATGCAAAATTGATCTCAAAGAAACTGATTTAGGCATCGGAGAGGGATCCTACCGATATCCCTAGCAAGCTCCTTTGCTCATTTTTATTATTTTGTAGCAATCGGAGCAAGCAACAACCAAGGCGTACATCACCATACCGAAAACTGTACTAACAGTTTGGCGCCATCTTTAGTAAACATTAGCTTTTCGTAAAAATATTCGTCATGGCGCGTATGCGTACTACTAATCCCGGTAGAGCAAACATAAACCCTCCATCGTAGACCGGTGGACCATCTGACATGGGAATACATAACAATGATGATTTAACAAAGGCCCAAGCTTTAGCCCAATTAAGTCTACAAGGTCAACAGATTGTAAAGGCTCAAATTAAAGAAATCCTAATGCAGTTTAGAGAGTTCTAAAAACTCTTGTCTCCGTCCCATTATCCATCATTTCCAAGACATGCCTAAATCTAATTTTAAGTTCAGAATCTTATCTTTCCAACGAAAAAGGTTTCAATCCATTTGGAGTTGCACGCCGAAAGTTATGACCATTTTAAGTAGAGTAGTCAAGCTTCTTGGGAATATGCATTAAAGTGGCTGTTTGTCCCCTTGTCTATTGCACTAAGTGATGATTGTTTTCTGTCATTATTACTTGTTTAACTACCTTAGATGCTTATCCTATGCTTAGAAGGTTATTCTAAGCTTATATAATACTTTTGTGTGCAAGTGTAGGGTAGATGAGAGTTTTGTGTTAAACATTAGCCTTTGGCTTGTAAGAAAAATCAACTTGTAGTATTTAAACCAATACCGACGGCAATAACATATTATAGAAACAACAAATCAAAGGAAGATGACAAAAATCATATCTTTTTTTTGAGAGAAACTGACGAAACTACAAAAGTCACGATTCAAGAAAAAATTAACTTTGATAAGCACGATGAATGGTTGTATATGTTGCTTCAGTAACACCTTTTTTATTCCCTCTTTTTTTTGTTCTTTTATTTTTTATTTATTTTTTACTTGGTGCACGAAACAAAACAAGAATAAGGAACAATGAATACAAACGGAACAAGATAGGATGATAACAAGAATAAGGAACACAAACGGAATAAGATAAGATGATAAGAAGAAATAAAAGACAAAAGTATAGTAAACCTGATTTTAAAACCTGGCTCTGATACCAAATGATGCGAACCTCAACCGACAAGCTTTAAGACCCAACAAACAATATTGGAATATTTGCCCCAAGAAAGCTAAAATTCAGATTCTTGATAATAATAAAAAAAATAAAAAAAATAAAAAATAAAAAACCCTTACCCAACATTTATAAATGAAACGTGAACCGAAGGTATAAAGTAACAAACTCTGAGCCAATGATTATAATTGAATCACAAACAGTAAAATTTGAACGCCACAAGGAAGAATCCTTGATAAGTTCGCAAGCTCTCTAAAGAACCAATAAAAGAAACAAACCTCAGATTTTCTTTTATTTTCATTCAATGATACTTCATTACAAAGAGTGCAAGCTGTTTATAGCATTTTCAGCCCTACATGCCCACAATAAGGAAAAGGATCGGAAACTAACGTATTTCGAAAATAAGAAAATAGATAAAAAAAAAAAAAAAAAGGACTAAAAACATAGGAGCCTAAAATTTAGCACTAATAATAGGCAAGTCAATCAGCCAATTAATTTGTATGCAATAGGCAAGTCAATCAGCCAATTAATTGGTATAGAATTGGCAAGTCAATCAGCCAATTCCTCAGTCATTGGTATGGAATTGGCAAGTCTCCTTGAAGTAGTCGGTGATTCCGAGGAAAGAAATCATCTCTTTGATTCTCGACGACTGATGAGAATGTAAAATGTCATATTTTTCCCCTTAATATTTTAATCTCTTATACTTATTTAATGCCTAAATGTACTCATTATTCTTATATTTTGATTTAGGATGCAAATTGAGGCATTAAATGCAAAACAAAGCTAATTGGGAGATTTTGGACAGATTTGACATCAGTTCGTAATCTGGGCATAACTCTCTCATAAAAGGTCCGATTGAGATGATTCAAGATGATATGAAACTCCAAGAAAAAGATCTACAACTTTTATGTTTTGCGTTTTGAGAGATACCGGATGAATCAAGGTTGAAATCGGGCTTGAAGTTGACGTTCTGATGTGGATCTGATGCGATTTATTTTATGAAGTTTTCAGATATGGAAATTTCTTTACTTTGAGCCTTTTCATAATCATCCAATCAATTCCAGCCAAGCCAAGCAAATAAATGAAAAGTTAAAGCAAAAGAAAGAAAAGGAGAGAAAAGATGCGTGGAGGACCATGGAATTAAAGAAGAGATTTGTGGGGACCACGTGGAAGAAGACAACATAAAATGAGCATCTCTTTCCATGACAAGGCAAATTGATTTTCTCTCCATACTTGGCTGATTTGTGGGGACTTAAACAAGGAAAAAATCGATAAAGCATATGGCAACAAAAGTCCCCATTGAAATCATCACCTTCCTAGTTATCCTAGCATTTATTTTATGTTTAATATTTTCCTTAATTAGTCAAGATTTGGGTAGTGTTATTTTAGAATAGTATTTGGAATATCTTTCATTAGGAGATTTCCTAGGCTTCTAGCATATGGGATGAAACGTGTATAAAAGGGGGGAACCATGAGACCTTACACCACACACCTTCTACCTTACATCTTCTATCTTTCATCTTCTCCCTTCTTCTCTAACTTCTTTGAGTCATGGCCCTGTGTGGCTAAACTTTCATAATTGGTCGAAGGAAACGGAAGCCTCAGAATCAATAAAACTGTGAGATCTAATTTGTTTTTATTGTTCGATTTATGCTTTGAGTATCGGATGTTCTTCTTTGCCTAATTCCATGATTGTCTCGTTTAATTGCTAGGAGTACTACTAGTTTATTATTCGTTGCAATCTATTGCTAGGTTGGATATCAAATCCATAATTGTTTGATCCCTCCAATCTGTGAAGCAACTAAGATTTAATGATTTGCTGCTTCTCAGTGATTATTAAATCTTAGGAAGAACAGCACGCCAAATTTTGGCGCCGTTGCCGGGGATTTGGCGTCCTATCGCGAGCACCCAAAAATAAAAACCTTACTTCTAAAATATATGTAGTAGTGCAAGTAAGGGTCGATCCCACAGAGAGTAATTAGCCGAGTTTTATGCTACGTGAACAAGGATGGAGGGGTTTTGAGTATGAAAATAATTTTAAGAAAAATAAAAAAGAAACAATTTAAAATATTAATCAAGTAAGGAGACATTGGTCTAAGTCAACTTTCACCATCGGAATTTTACAACTGATCATCGATGCAAATATATATCAATTCATACTTGAATATTCACCGTTGGAACTATTTTCCTATCTCTCCTTAGTCGTAGTTAATTAGAAGACAAGCGTCCTAATTAACCCTAACTACTAAACAACCTAAGACAAGCGCTATAGGTTTAATCTAGTAGCAGCCTTAAGAATTAGAGAGATCGATGAAGCGAAACAACACAAGCACAAGCGGTTGCATTTAATTTCGTCGGATGTTCTTCCTAAGATTTAATAATCACTGAGAAGCAGCAAATCATTAAATCTTAGTTGCTTCACAGATTGGAGGGATCAAACAATTACGGATTTGATATCCAACCTAGCAATAGATTGCACCGAATAATAAACTAGTAGTACTCCTAGCAATTAAACGAGACAATCATGGAATTAGGCAAAGAAGAACATCCGATACTCAAAGCATAAATCGAACAATAAAAACAAATTAGATCTCACAGTTTTATTGATTCCGAGGCTTCCGTTTCCTTCGACCAATTATGAAAGTTTAGCCACGCAGGGCCATGACTCAAAGAAGTTAGAGAAGAGGGGAGAAGGTGGAAGATAGAAGATGTAAGGTAGAAGGTGTGTGGTGTAAGGTCTCATGGTTCCCCCCTTTTATACACGTTTCATCCCATATGCTAGAAGCCTAGGAAATCTCCTAATGAAAGATATTCCAAATACTATCCTAAAATAACACTACCCAAATCTTGACTAATTAAGGAAAATATTAAACATAAAATAAATGCTAGGATAACTAGGAAGGTGATGATTTCAATGGGGACTTTTGTTGCCATATGCTTTATCGATTCTTTCCTTGTTTAAGTCCCCACAAATCAGCCAAGTATGGAGAGAAAATCAATTTGCCTTGTCATGGAAAGAGATGCTCCTTTTATGTTGTCTTCTTCCACGTGGTCCCCACAAATCTCTTCTTTAATTCCATGGTCCTCCACGCATCTTTTCTCTCTTTTTCTTCCTTTTGCTTTAACTTTTCATTTATTTGCTTGGCTTGGCTGGAATTGATTGGATGATTATGAAAAGGATCAAAGTAAAGAAATTTTTTCTTGGCATTTCACATCATCTTGAATCATCTCAATCGGAGCTTTTATGAGAGAGTTATGCCCAGATTACAAACTGATGTCAAATCTGTCCAAAATCGCCCAATTAGCTTTGTTTTGCATTTAATGCCTCAATTTGCATCCTAAATCAAAATATAAGAATAATGAGTACATTTAGGCATTAAATAAGTATAAGAGATTAAATATTAAGGGGAAAAATATGACATTTTACATTCTCATCAAATTCCCCCACACTTAACCTTTGCTCGTCCTCGAGCAAATCTCAAATTCACCTTCCTAAGAAAACCAATGTTGTAATGCCATAAAAAAGGAACAACCAAGCTCTTCACAATTCATAACATATCATGAACAAACATTTTTAAACAGGTTAAAATTACTTAGCAAGCATTTTCACTTGAAGATGGAGTAAACTAAAAATGTAGACCCTCACAGAAATAAACACTCGGCTCTCATGTGTTTGAAGGGTATGTGTTTCGCTAAAATTCATTCCGATGGAATTGATCTACCATAGGCTTGCATATCTTCTCATTCTCCACCACTGGGACCACATGCATAACACAAATCATAAGGACTTTTCAAGGGTTGTAACGGGGCTTAGGATCAAGGTAGGAAATATTTGGGAGTGTAGCTCAAAAGCCATTGAAACTAGTGGAGCAAAAATCAAATCAATTCAGGCTCGAATATATAAGACATGTAAAACCAGTTACTCCATTCAGCAGCTTTCTTCAATTTGTTTATTTCACGTATAAACAAACTCCCTTTTTCTTTGATTTTTAGGAGGAATTATGAACATGGACAATTTGTAATATCAAAAGCAATTTCCTCCATCACTTCCCTTCTTTTTCTTTTCTTTTCTTTTCTTTTTCTCATTTTTTTTTCTTTCTTTCTTCTTCTTCTTCTTCTTCCTTTTTTTTTTTTTTTTTTTTTTCATCAATAATGGAACTCATGAATTGAGAATGAGAACATGTTCCATTTCACCAGTCATAGCCAAACCACAAATCTAGACACCCCCACACTTATTTCTTGCACACCCATACATATCATAATGATGAACAATGCTCCACTAACTTTATGGCTTAGGTAAAGACATTGTTTTTCGGGTTTAAAGCTTGTAATGTGAGTTCATAATAAACGATAAAGCTTAAAGGGGTTCAACAATGGGAAAAATTAATTACAAGGTAGGCTATTTGGCTTTATGTAGTTTATAACAAAGAGGGCCTTAATCATGTTCATGCATGCATGTGTCAAAATGATCTTGAAGAGAATCAAGGCAAGTTCTGGAGAAACAAATCCATGAAAGAATATCTCATATGAAAGAAAATAGTGAGACTGATATGGATGTGTCAGTCTAAAGGCTCAAAATCTCACCGGCTTTTGTCTACCAAATTTAGTCACAACCATCTCAAGGAAAATAATCAAACTAAATAATTCTAAGTCGAAAGATTACTATTCAATCATGTTATGAATTTTCCAAGCTTAATTGAACCATGCACATGACATACACAACCAAAAATTATTGAAAACCAAAAAAAAAAAAGCAAATTTTTTTTTTTTTTTGTTTTTTTTTTTTTTTTTTTAAGATAAAAACAAAAAAGAAAACAAATTAAAACACAACCAAAATCTCAAACATAACATAAATATAAATGTGAGAATAAGAAAACAAACTCCCCTTTGAGTTGCCTCCCAAGCAGCGCCTTTGTTTATTGTCGTTGGCTCGACTCAAGTCTTCAAATCAGGGCCGACAAGCTTTTTTAAAGTTTGATTTCCAGCCTTGGTTTCCTCCTTTTTTAAATCAGAATCACTATCGAATAGGAAATCAAGAGCCAGATCGTTCTCTTCCAGAATTTCTACGAGCTTCCCTGCACAAAGTTCTTTATATCACCTTGATTAGAAAATTGAGTTGCAGTTATAAACAATCAAGGAAACTTTTATAAACCATGAAAAACAAATTAGGAAAAGTCTAAAAATAACTGCTGAAAACAAAAGCTTTTTTTTTTTTTTTTTTTTTTTTTTTTAAAAAATAAAAGCAAGAAAAATTTTCAAGAATAAAATAAGGATCACAAGAAGCACAAAAATCAACAAGAATCATTCCCCGGCAACGGCGCCAGCGACAGACCTTCGAGAAACCGTTCAGCCTTGGTTTGCTCATCAGGTATGAGGTGAGGAGCATACCTCGATAGCTTTAGGAGCTCAACTGAATATTGCTCGACGGACATGTTCCCTTGTTTCAGGTCTTGGAAATCTCGAGCACATTGTTGTCGTTGCGCTCGAGGGAAGAATCAGTCGTTGAATTCCCTTATGAACTGGTCCCATATGATTGGGACATTAGGGCCTAACTCTTCGACTATGAGGACCTTTGTTGTGACATCCCACATAGCCTGGGAATGGGGATGTGCTTATATGTATAAACACACCATTTTTGACACAACGTGTTTTAAAGACGTGATGGCCATGAACCTATCAGAACTCCGTAGTTAAGCGTGCTTCTGCAAGAGTATTACCAGGATGGGTGACCTCTTGGAAAGTCTGGTTTGGGAAAGCCATAAGCGGACAATATTGTATCATTTGGAATGGGTCGTTACAAATGGTATCAGAGCCATTACCCAACCTGAAATGGGGGGAGCAAGCACAAGCCAATGAGGGTAGCTATAGGGCACTTGCTGGGACGTCAAGAATTGGGTGATCCCATGAGGGTCGCCAAAGGGGATGCTAGGTCCCAAGACCGGGTGATTGTGACATCCCACATCGCCTGGGAATGGGGGTGCGCTTATATGTATAAACGCAGCCTTCTTGACACAAAACGTTTTAAAGTCGTGATGGCCATGAACCTATCAGAACTCCGTAGTTAAACATGCTTCTACGAGAGTAATACCAAGATGGGTGACCTCTTGGGAAGTCTGGTTTGGGGGAGTCAAAAGTAGACAATATTGTTTCATTAGGGGTGGGTCGTTACATTTATGGATTTCCACCAATATTTGGCTTCACTGTCCAGTTTTAGTCCCGCATAGTCAACTTTTTGACTATCGGTACAGTTAAGCGCTTCAGCAAGATCCTTGAAGTTAGCAATCTAGTTGTCAGTTGCAATAGGCCCAACACTTCCATCAAACACAAGTGAATTGTGTTTGAAAAAGTTCGCCGATGAGCAACCGACCTCATTATGGTGTTCGCCCTGCCTAGCCATCAAAGCTGCCTAAAATTGAGCCACATCAGGCATTGGCGGTGGGGGTACTATTTATAGATCTCCCATTCTTATTATGTGGTACCCTTCGTCGTCTAGGCGGCATAGCTTTAGGCAATCACATTGAAGTTAGCCTACAATGTGAGAGTGAAAAAGATGCCACATAAACAACACAAGTCATATTAAATGCATTACAACAATCATGCAATGCACACAGAGATATCTATTTAAGTTTTCTTATCTTTGTTACAAGCTTTTAAATCCTAAGGCTCTTTTGTTATCTTTAGACTTTAACACAATTCTGGACTTCCGCTTTTCTTAACAACCTTAGAGTTGACTACTTTGTTTTTATATACAAATATAAAATGAGTCACTACAGTGGCATGATGATATGCCGCAAAGCCAACATATGATATATACCCATAATATGTACCTGATATACAGAGTCAACACCTATGAAGGAACATCTATAAAACATTAACTGTTAATTACATAAAAGAGCCATTACAACATCAAACATACATTAATTACATACTCAAAAGACTGGCTCTCTCTACCAGTACATGTGTCACAGGCGACACGAGCCATATACAAAATAACTACAAAATGGTGGATAAACCCATGGTCCAACAATTACAATCGTGGTAGTGAGCTCTAGTCGTAATATCCCAAGTACAGTGCTACGAAGTCATCATCTACATCCGCTGAACCTGCAGCCAAAGGAACATCATCTATACAATTGTGGTAGTAGCCACATCCGTACAAATGAAGGTATGAGTTCACCACCTCAGTAGTATAAAACTCACTAAGTTTTTGCATAGAACTGACTTTTCATTTTATCATTCATTTACAATAATAGCTACCATTTTTAGTCATGAAGATCCATCCCTTGAAAACATATCGTAGTTGATAAGGTAAACACCAATATTTCAGAAACATATGAAAGTATACTATGTAGCCGTGAACATATATAAGCATTCCAATCTACCGCTTGGAATTGCATTTATATACAAGCCCATCTACAGTATATATTACTTATATACTAAGTGGCTCGGTCGTACATGTATACAAGCATTCCTACTAGGAAAACATTAGCATACATGTACGTCTAAGCAAAATACATATGGCATCAAGCTTAGTTATATAAAGATATAGGCATTTTCGAATTCTAGGAACACACAAGTATCTAAGCATAATTAAGCTTAGTGCTTTTAAAACATTTATGCAGACTAGCTGTAAAGATATACATATGTGCCGTACCATTCGACCTCATAGGCATATCAATACGTCTAGCATGAAAACTCATCAATGCAATCTAGTCGAATAGAAATATACATATGCTCTTTCCCATTATGACTCATATGCATATTAATATGTCTAGCCTTGAAAACATCTCAAATCACCACATAAAACAATACTATGCATGCTCAAGTACAAACATAGCCCCGCGAATGGGAACACCAGCCCAAGAGTCTATTACAAACAACACAATGTTGTGCCAAATGGAATCCAGGCCCAAAAGTCTTCAACAACGCAGTGTTGTGCCAAAAGGAACATAGGCCCAAAGGTCTTTTACCACACAACGCCAAAAGGAAGATCGGCCCAGTAGTCTATTACAACACAATGCCAATGGGAACACCGGCATAGTCGTCTTTGTTAGTTTGTAATTGGATGCATTCTGTTGGACAAAACTACTTCTATGTAATGATGCATTTAAATAGGGATTCAGCTATTCAGAGGTCTACAAGAAAGAGAAATCGGATCCCTTGCAACCGTCCAGACGACGTAATATACCGTCCGGACGCCCAACTGTCCAAAGCATCATCCGTCCGGACGACAAGAACTTTTTGTCCGGACCTTCCTCTGTGTCAAAAAGCTTCAAACTGTTCCACCTTGCATCCATCCAGACGTTTCAGCAGCACGTCCGGACGACACTCAGTGTTCGACCAGCTGTGGGATTTCTTCCCAAAACACAGATATGGGAAGATCGCTGCAACCATCCGAACGATGTGGATTCTCGTCCGGACGCGCTCATCCATAAGGTATGTTGGACATTCAAAATTCAGACGTCCGGAAAATAGTCTTCATGGTCCGGATGCGCGAGCTACTTATATGAAAATTGTGTGCATCTGATCAATCGTCTGGACGACCATTCCCTTGGTCCGGAAGCGCGAAGCCTTGAAATGAAAATTACGTACAGCTAAAGTACGGCCGTTGGGACTACAGGGCAACATCGTCCGGACGCGATTCAAATCGGGAAAGAATTTCAGCGAAATTTTTGGAAAGCCGATCGCATAGTTGTCTGTCCGGACGCCTTATGTCCACCGTCCGGACGGTGCCTAGGGTTTTCAAGCCAGACACTCATTTAAACCTGTAGCCTATAAATAGAGGTCCCTAGGCTTGAGAACTGCAAGAATTCGGTATTGAATTCCTTAGTCCTTAGAGAGTTATATTTTAGAGTTATTGTGCTGAGTTAGTCTCTCTTAAGCCGTTGTTGTGTGTGTTGTTGCTGCGTTGATCTGAAGTGTATCTTAGGGGTTGGCCCTAGGGTAAAGGATTCCATTGAAGACCCCTTCAAGTAGGAGCCTTGGTTGGGAGGCATTCTGATGAGTGCCAAATATTGTGTATTTGGACTCCTTGATTTACATTAGTTAGACCTTTAGCCTTGTTATTTTCTAAGGCTTTGGTTAGTTTTTATGTTTTTATGTTTTGTAGGTCAATAAGTGAGGAATGGCAAAATTCATGTGGAATTGCTTGGATAATTCGGAAGTTCAAAAGAACTCGATCAATCGAATTTTTTCCGAAGTCGATCGATTGAAATTTTCCAGAACTTATTTTGCATAAGCGCGCCAGAACACCCAATCAGGAGCTTCTCCATGACAAAAAGCAGTTCTCCCTCTGATTTTTGCAGCAGAACATGCTGGTTTCGTGACCTTGGTTGTCTCTAGCAAGAGAGGAACCCTAGAGGGGGCTAGAGGAGTCATTTTACATGGGTTTCTAGCCCTAATTTCCTTCTATAAAAGCCATAGCCATGCCTCCTTGTTGGAGAGTTTAGAGAACAGTAGCTAGGTTTAATTCCGTTCATTTCATAGTGTATTTCAGTAGCTTTTGTTCTTAGACACTTTCTCTTTGTAAAACTTTTCTTTTATTTCCATGTTTGTTCTTCATTTTCTTATGGTGTTCTTAGTCATGGAAGGCTAGTAACCTCAACTAAGGTTGAGGATGAAACCTTTCCATTGATGATACTCACACTCTTGTTATACTGCTTGCACATTTGATGATATATCATATTTGTTGTTCAAGTTCCATTCATTTAAATGCTTTATCTTTTGCAATGAATGTGGTTGTTGGTAGATATAGGACATTTAATGTGTTTCAACCGATGGATACATTGTTTTATCGGTTTGAATGATGATATCCATTGTGATTTGGTCACTAAATGGATACATTGGATGATTTGATTTCAAATGGGTACTCTTTGTGATTTATCTTTGAGTTGGATTCATTTAATGGTTCTAGAGTATGTGGTTGAGAAACTTGAATGACACCCTAAGCTTAATGTTCTTTGGGTGTTCAAGTGGGAACCAAGAGTGTGAGTTGTTGAATTTGGTTTGGTAGATTCCTTAGCCTTAGTTCCTTTTAATTTGCATATTTCATTTCATCTCGTTTATTTAGTCTTTTGTTCTTGAATCAATCCTCAATGCTTTGGAACTAGGTTAAAATGAGGTTGATTAAACAAGACACCAATATTTGACCATTTCCCTGTGGATTCGACCTCGCACTTGCACACACTATATTGCAAACGATTCGTGCGCTTGCGAGTACTCATTAAAACACACATCACATTCGTGTTGGGTTACACATTAGAGTGCAAGGTATGACCACTGCATCAGGGGTATGTGAGTGCTACTACTTTGTAACTAGTCTTGTGTTCTGAATAGTGGATATCATGGGTTTGGCTGCCCCAGAGTGGTTTTTCTCTTATTGAGTTTCCACTTTGTTAACAAAATTCTTGTGTCTTTTAAATTCCGCATTGATATTATTTTGTTAACACTTTGTGCACACACACACTTGTTTTAAATTAGAAGTCATTTTAATTTTTCAATTGGTATCAGAGCTTGGTACACTTTGTTCAAGATTAATTTCTTGAGTGTTATCTTTCATCTTTGACTTCTAGCTTTATAATGTCTCAAAGTCTTAATATTGTTCCTACCTTTGATGGTACGAACTATGGCTATTGGAAAGCTCTTATACGGTTCTTTTTAAAATCTATTTACTGTTGGAGTATTGTTGAAACTGGTTGGACTAAGCCAGCAGATGCAGCTCTCTTGAACTAGTCCCCCAGAAAACCGTACGACTTTCTAATGATAAAGCCCTCCATGCTATTTGTCAAGCGTTTTCACCATCTGAATTTGCAAAAGTTTCAAATTGTGAATCCACTAAAGAAGCATGGCAAATCTTGGAAACAACATATGAATGCACCAAACTTGTAAAATCTGCCAAACTTCAAATGTTGACTTCTAAATTTGAAGAAATTAAGATGTTGGAAGAGGGGACATTCAAATAGTTTTACTCCAAAATGAGCGACCTAAGAAACTCTATGGTGAGTCTTGGGAAACCCGTCTCGGATGTAAAACTCATTCGTAAAATTATAAGATCTTTGCTTGAGCGTTTCAGAATCAAGGTGACCACCATAGAAGAAAGCAAAGACTTGGAAGAGATGAAGATTGAAGAGTTGGTGGGATCTCTTCAAACTTATGAGCTGTCTCTGCCCCGGGTCAAAAAGCTGAAGACCATTGCCATGAAAGCCTCCAAGAATAAGGTAGAAGCCTCATCTAAAGATGACTTTGAGGAGGAAGAAAAAGTTGTGGCTATATTGGCCAAAAATTTCGAAAGATTAATGAGAAATGAGCGGTTCAAGAAGAAGATTTTCGAGAAGATGAAGAAAGCTCCCAGAGAAGCTGAACCTGAGGAAGCTGAGAAGAAAGATCCCAGAGGCCCAAGATGTTTTGAATGCTCAGGGTTTGGGTATATACAGGCTGATTGTGGGAACCTCAAGTAGGGCAATCGAAAGGCATACAATGTGACTCTTAGTGATGAGTCAGAAGAAGAAGAAGCTCCTGAGCTAGAAAAATTTCTAGCCTTTGTGGCTCCACTTGTAGAAGAGGAGGATTCTTACTACTCAGAGCACAGTGATGATGGGAAGAAATCAAAGAGGCTTACAAAACTCTTTATGTAGAGTATGAAAAGCTGAGGGAAGCTCGCAAGCAGCACATTCATGAGCTAAACAGCTTACAAATAGAGAAAAGCTCATTCCTGCTCAAGATACAGGGGTTAGAGGAGAAGATGCTAGAGACACAGCTTCAACTAGAGAGGGTCACCGATGAAAAGCTTACTCATATGCTATCGATTCAGAAGAGCCCAACTGATTAGACTGGTCTCGGGTATGTAGCTCCTACTTTTGATATTCCCTCTACTTCCAAGACTGTCTGTAACGCCCAGTAATTTCAAGCTCTTAAGAAATCATTGATATTGTTGAGGAGAAAATATCCACAGGTTTTTATAAGCAAACCTAAAGTTGTTTTGAAAACTTAAAAGATGAAAATCTAAAAACCCTTAAAAACCTAAAAGTAACATTTAAGCTTTTAAACTTTGATTGAACCGAAGACAGGTCATACAGACTCAGATTTAGTTGATTCAAAGACTGTTGTACTCACAATAGAAATATCTATCACAAGGTAAAATTTTGTGAAAAGTCCACCGGTTGACTTTTTGGATTTATAGTTGACTATTTAGGTGCCAAGTGGCACTTTTGGTTAAACTTTGACCTCTAAATTTAGGCTTGATAAATATGTTTTTATGGCTTATAATTACTCAATATAGTATATATATAGTTTATACTTGAATCCTGTGAAGTCAGAATTCAATTTGTAACAGTTGACTTTTTTATCCAAAACCGATTGTTAAATGACCCAACTGTCGAATTAAACGAAAAACTATCAAAGAAAAATATCTCTATGCTTCTAGAAACATTTATGTATAAAAAATAAGAAGTTTTAATGAAGGAAGAATATCACAAAGAGTAATCATGACAAGAAAAGAAAAATCAATAAAGCAAGTGTGAACGCAGAAAGTGGTTTAAAGATATTTTGGCTTATAAGACAGAAACTTTGACTGGACCAGAACGGAGTTAAAACGAACTCAAAATGGGTCGAACCAAAAATAGAAAGTGTTTGTCTTAAAGTCCTCTATCTACCTCAAAATTTCACGTCAATCAGAGTAGGTTTGACCATCGAAAAATTGCTCGAAGTAAGCTACCCGCCCTTTGGACGAAAAACCTAAAATTCAAATAGATAATAAAGTAAGGACTAGTTTGCAAGAGATTATCCAATAAGTTAATTCTTTTATTACATTTTGCACCTCAATACCCCTACTTTCCTTCTATAAATAAGCATGGAAGGCTCTTTGTTTTTCCACACAAATCATAGGCAACTTTCATGAAAGCTTTCTGCTTTGGTTTTCTCTCTCTTTTTCTCTCCTCCTATCTCACGGCCCTTTGGAGTTGAAGTTTTCCTCTCCAAATCAAATTGGTAAGTAATCTTGATACATGGGGTGACTTCTTAGATATTCCTAAGAAAGCGTTTAATTCACTTCTGCTATATCGAGTCCAAAAAACTCAAAAGATATAGTTTGAACGTAAAACTTTCAAAGGAATATCTTATGAATCACTTGACACCTCTTCCTTACTATTTGATTGCATTACTTGTGTATTTATACTACAGAGTTGGTTTGACCACCTGTATCTATTTTATCATTTATTGCATTCCTACAATGTGGCTCTGCCGCTAATTTCCCTATCCCTTTGCATATTTATCTTAGCATTTGCATTCCTACAAAGTGGCTCTGCCGCTGATATCCCTATCCTTTGCATCATAATATTATCCTGTTAGGATTCATGTTTAAGTGTTATGTCACCAAGAGCACTATGCTGTGTTTCAGTGCTTAAACATGAATCGTTGTAGTATTTATATTCTCATGCTATTGTCTTGTTTTACACTTACAATTCTTGTGGATAAACATAATTGCTCTAAAATACTTATTAAGTGCTTTGACTAAAAGACTTATGTTTAAACATTATGTCACTGCGTTTCGGTGTTTGAACATAAAGCTTAAATGTCAAAGGACTGATGAATATATTATCTTCTTTGTATATATTTATTTATGACCGAAAAGGAGCTAAGAAATTACACCAAGGAGAGTAAGTATGGATGTACTTACTGAGGAATGATTTTATATTTCATTAAGACTGTGTGGTGTGTGTTCATTGCATGTGGTTGTTCATGCATTGCATGTTGTGTCCAATTAATATAACGGCTGAGGTGATAGCCATCAACAAGCTGATGTAGTAGCAAGTGGAAAGAAGGCTAGTCAATGGACCCAGGGGGTTCATAGTGACCCAGGGTGAGTCCAAAGTCCTAATATATAACTAATGCTGGGATTGGTAGGATTCCAGTGCAAACAGGTAAGACTTTATGTGTGAGGCAAAGGAGATGAACGAGTTCGGATACCTAAGAACGAGAGGTCTGAAATAAGATGATAATAAAACACAAACCAAATGGTTATTACGATGCATAATCATACAACCTTTGCATTTGTATTATTTATGAACTGTTATTAATATGGTGGTAACTTAGTTATGAAAATGGATGACTCACTTATTTGTCTATGTAAATATGATGACGTCATATTTGCATAGTTACTGATGCAAATCTGGAGAATGAAGGCATGGACCCATATGCCAGTTTTGATGGTTTTTAAAACCAA
The DNA here is from genome assembly GCA_028654335.1 of Alnus rubra. Classification (NCBI taxonomy): domain Eukaryota; kingdom Viridiplantae; phylum Streptophyta; class Magnoliopsida; order Fagales; family Betulaceae; genus Alnus; species Alnus rubra. Next base: position 492,274 of record JAJPGS010000166.1, on the reverse strand, counting down.
CAACGAACTATTATGTGCTAGCTTAGAAATTATTAGTTGTGCTTATGTGTGTTTTGTTTTATGGCATGTAAATATTTAAAACGATGTCATGTTTGGCATGTTTTATGTTATATGATTATGTGTCATATGTGGCACTAATTTTGATGCACCTAGTGTGCATATGGCATGTAAAGATAAACCTAAGTAAATTTTAATAAATGTATCGAGGTATTTCAGTCAGCTCTAATATGTTATGCTATCAATTCCTAAGACATTAGAAAAAATATATTCGGCTGCGAGAGTTTATCTCTAATGTAGTAATGTCACGTGGAAACCGGAGATTTCTGCTTATGAATTTGCAAGCTCAAATTTGGGGCGTTACACTATCTTTGTTAAGCCTACAGTCCTCAAGCCTCCACCCGCTATTGAAGAAAAGAGGAAGGACAAAACTACTGGAGATGTTTCGGGTACTCAAAAGCCTCCAACCATCAGAAAAGCTCCCATATGCCATCACTGCGGTTTAAGTGGGCATGTCTGACCCTAGTGCTCTCTCCTCAAAGCTCAGAAAGCAAAGGTCAAGAAAGAAGTACCCAGACAAGCAAATGATGGCACAAGACCTCTGACCCAGTATCAGGCTCCATGGCATCAGGATTCTTATCAAACTCCATGGAAGCAAGATCCCAGGCACCAGGCTCCTCAACATCAAGCCTCATGGCATCATGTCCCACGATGCCAGGCTCCTCAGCGTCAGCGGCCTCAGCATTGATTTGTACCTTCCAGTCATAGTGGCAAATCCAAGACCAACAAATCCAAGCCCTTTAAAAGGCCGCAGAAGGTGGAAGATGATCAATACTGCAGAGAGCCACCTATTTGGATGCAAAGCATGATGGAGTGGATGGGTCAACATATGAAGTCCTGCCAGCAACCACCCATAGGAAGGCAGGCTTGGGTCAGAAAGAAGGAAGACGTTCACCCCATGAGGGGGAATAGACTCACCTAGTTGGTGAAGGTACTCATGCCTAGGATTTTGTTCGTAATCCTAAGGCATCAGGTTTGATTGCTTGATCTTTTACTTGCTATATCTTTTGCTTACTTGGAACCATATTTCTTTTGCCCCCTATTTCTCTTGAGAGAATATTGCAGGTACTATCTGGGGAAGACAGAAAAAGTAGGACAGGCAACTGTTTTTCTGCTCTGGCAACTTTGATCCTTCGCAGATTTGATCTTGCCTTGCATGCTTACTTTATGATGTTATTTCCATAAAGCATGTTTTTAGTTTTTGTTTAAAAAAAAAAATATTGTGTAGAAATTGCATGAAATGGTTTTTTTTTTCTTGGCATGTCAAATATTGCTTGTATTTTTGCCTGATATCTCAGTTCATTTTGAATTAATCTATTTTGCTTAGATATAATTGAGAGTTTACGACTATATCTACCAAGTTTTTCTGTTCATGCAAAAGTTGGAGATTTTAAGGTACACTTTCCAAGGCTCCCCTAAGGTACATCTTTTTCTCTGACTTTTTGCTTCTGGAGATTCTAAATAAGAGAGAGGTTTTTGATAAGATGGTCAAATTGACCAACTTGCTAGTTGAACCTAGAACCTAAAAATTCTAGCATTCTCTCTAGGTTGCAGCACCAAAAGAATCAAGCAGTTATTCTTAAGATTTCGGTGCTATATGCTTATATTCACTACTTCTGTGCTAAATTAGCAATATACCACGTCCTTCATGGTACAAGTAAAACAATTAGGTGCTGCATCTTAGGGGAAGTGTATTAGGTGAGGGTGGCTAGGCCCTAGTTCCTTATAAGGTTTGACTTTTGGCTGATCTTTCATTGATTTTCTCTCTTGTTTGGAAAATTTGGTTGCTTTTTGTCATATCAATGAATTTCACACCTTATTGAAAAAGTCTTCACACACACACGCAATGCATGAGTTGAATAATCTATTTAAATTTTCTGTCTACAGAGAAATTATGTGCTGATTGAACTCTAAACTCTATCTTATATCTCTGTATAGTTTTGAGATGCTATTTGACTGTTTTATCAGTTGATTATACATGCGTGTTTTGAAGCTGACATTAGGAAAAATATTTTTTTCTGCAATTTTTTCCTTCAGTTTCTATTTTCAATGTGGAGTGTCCGGAAGGCTTCTCCTGGCGTCCGGACGGTAAGGTTACACGTCTAGATGCGCGCAGCCTGTTGCTTGCTTATGTGGCAATGCGCATCCGGACAGATTAGTGAGCCATCCGGATGGGGATCCCACTGGTTTTAAAAACCCTAGCTGCCGCATCTCTCAGCATACCCCACTCGATTTCTCTCCTTCTTTTGGCTTTTAGTGCATGGTTTCTCGAGATTTTTGCTTTATCTCACCCTATTTTGTCCTCTTGTGCTTACATATCTTCTCTCCAGGTATATTTTTTATAGCCCTTAGTATTCCTTTTAGTATTTTGTTATCTATTGGAATATTTTATCTTTGGAGGATGTTTATGAGATTATAAAGTTCATATTTGTGATATTTGTTCTATTGTGATACTTTGGATTATAAAGGATTATATGATTTGGTATTATTTTGGACTATATTGTGATATTTGCTGGTTGTAATTTTTGGAAAAGTCCATATCACAGCCGTTATAATGCCGGATTTTTTTTCAACTAACAAGAATCTAATCTTTTTGAGATTATTTTTGGCAAAACTTGTTAGTTATTTTTGCAGAAATATGTCTGCTAGCAGTCCACAACGCAGAGTCTGACAGAGGACAGACGGAGATAGGGCAGCCCTTCGAGCTAAAATTATGGACAGACCAGTCATTACCAAGAGAAATGTGGTCCGTTCAGACATCATGGTGGCTCATCTGGACAATATCCACAACACTATCCAGACCTACCACTCGGGGTATCTGCACAATTGTGCCTGTGTTGTGTACACCAGGCTTGTTAGATTATTCTATGCAAACCTCGAGGTTATTCAGACTGATGATCATGGTGTAGTTCTTCAGTCTTCTGTGGACGGCCATATTATCACTGTTGATCCCCAGATCATCAGTCAGTTCATCAGAGTGCCAGTCCTCCATCTTTTTGCCAGTCCATATAATGAGGTAGTCTTGCCTCCATCTCTGGATGATCTCAGAGAATTCTTTCATGCTGTCCCTCAGGGAGAAGAGCGTGCCACTTCTATTCGGATTGGTGTCCTGACTGCTCCACATCGCATGCTTGCCAAGATTGTTCAGCACAACCTCTAGCCCATTGTTAGGCGCAGTGATCTGATCTTGAAGAGGGCCTACTTTGTTTATGCTATCTGCCTCCACTTGCCTTTCTTCCTGTGCAAGCATATTTTGGGAGTTATGCTGGAGGCCCGTGATGAGGGCAATACTGATCTCCCGTTTGGCTACCTACTCACACAGATTATTCTACAATCAGGCATTAGTATAGCTGGTGAGCCAAAGATGAAGATCCAGGATCCCATCAGTAAGCAGACTCTAATGAAGTCCAATGCCCAGTTGCAGTGAGACGATCCGGATGATGATGTGCCACCACCCCCTCCTATTCCTGTAGCAGTCCCCGACATGGCCTCCTTTTCTCAGATTGCTCTGCCACCTCAGCAAGATTTCAGTTATGCTCAGATTTTAGAGGCATTGGCATTTATATAGGGAGGTATGAGTTCCATGCAACTGACCATGTCATCTATGCAGCAGTCCATCTCTACCATGCAGCAGGAGGTTCACTCTATTAACCTCTGTGTAGAGTAGAACCAGCTAGATCTCCAAGAGTGCCTCAAGTACCATCATCCGTCCAGTAGTGATGATGAGGATGATGCGCCTATGGCAGACGCTGCTTGACTTTTTTGGCGTATTTTTTATTTTTGAGACAATATTTTGGATAATTTGTTAACCATCTGTTAACTTCTGGATTTTATTACTCTGTTTACCCTTGTCCTTCTGAGACATTTAGGGGGAGTAATTTATTGTGGGGTTGTCTTTTTTTCTTCTTTTTTTCCTTCTTCTTTCTTTCTCATTACTCTATTTTACTCTTTGTCCTTTTGTGACAAAAAGGGGGTGTAAATTTTTGATTGGACCGTGATTGTATTTTTAACCAGTCAAGTGATTTTTGTCCCAGAATGGCCAAAGGGGGAGTTTGTTAGTTTGTAATTGGCTGCATTATGTTGGACAAAATCACTTCTATATAATGATGCATTTAAATAGGGATTCAGCTATTCAGAGGTTTTCTAGAAGATTCTGCACTATCTACAAGCCAGAGAAATTGGATCCCTTGCAGCCGTCCAGACGACGTGATATACCGTCCGAACGCCCAACTGTCCAATGCATCATCCGTCTGGATGACGAGAAATTTCCGTCCAGACCTTCCTCTATGTCAAGAAGCTTCGAACTGTTCCATCTTGCATCCGTCCGGACGTTTCAGCAGTATGTCCGGATGACACTCAATGTTCGACCAGCTATGAGATTTCGTTCCAAAACATAGATATAGGAAGATTGGTGCAACCGTCTAGACGATGTGGATTCTCATCCAGACGCACTCATCCATAAGGCAAGTTGCGCATTCAAAATTCAGACGTCTGGCCAATAGCCTTCATAGTCCGGACGCCCGAGATACTTATACTGAAATTGCATGCATCTGATCAACCGTCCGGATGACCATTCCCTTGGTCCGAACGCGCGAAGCGTTGATATGGAAATTGTGTGCAACTGAAGTGCGACCGTCCGGACGATAGGGCAACACTGTCCGGACCCGGCTCAAATCAAGAAAGAATTTCAGCGAAATTTTTCGAAAGCTGATCGCATAGTTGTCCGTCCGAATGTCTTATTTCCACCGGCCGGACGGCTCCTAGATTTTTCAAGCCAGACGCTCATTTGACCCTGCTGCCGATATAAATAGAGGTCCCTAGGCTTGAGAACTGCAAGGATTCGGTATTGAATTCCTCAGTTCTTAGAGAGTTATATTTTAGAGTTATTATGCTGAGTTAGTCTCTCTTAAGTCGTTGTTGTGTGTGCTGTTGCTGTGCTGATCTGAAGTCTATCTTAGGAGTTGGCCCTAGGGTAAAGGATTCCATTGAAGACCCATTCAATTAGGAGACTTGGTTGGGCCTGTTCATGTTGGGTTACACGTTAGAGTGCAAGGTATGACCACTGCATCAGGGGTATGTAAGTGCTACTACTTTGTAACTAGTCTTGTGTTCTGAATAGTGGATATCCTGGTGAAAAATGAAATTGACTTCTAGAATAAAGGCAAGTGTGTGTGTGCACAATGTGTTAACAAAATAATGTGGAAATAAATAACACAAGAATTTTCGTTAACGAAGTGGAAACTTAATTAAGAGAAAAACCACTTCGGGGCAACCAAACCCAGGATATCCACTATTCAGAAGACAAGACTAGTTACAAGATAGTAGCACTCACATACCCCTGATGCAGTGGTCGTACCTTGCACTCTAACGTGTAGCCTAACACGAATGCCTCCCAACTAGGTCTCCTACCTGAAGGGGTCTTCAATGAAATTCTTTACCTTAGGGCCGACCCCTAAGATAGACTTCAGTTTAAGTGCAGCAACAGCACACACAGCAATGGCTCTAGAGAGAACAAATCAGTTCAATAACCTCACAAAATAACTCTTTAAGCTCTAGTGGAATTTAATACTGAATTCTTGCAGTTCTCAAGCACAGGGGCCTCTATTTATAGGCTGAGGGCTCAAATGAGCGTCTGGCTTGATAAAGCTGGGCGCCTTCCGGACGGTGGTCATGGGCCGTCCGGACGGACAACTGTGCGACCAAAATTTTGAGATTTTCGCTGAAAATCTTTCTTGTTTGAGAGCCGCGTCAGGACAGTGAGGCAATGTCTTCCGGACTGTCGCATGTCCGCTGCAAGTAATTTTCTTATAAAGGCTTCGCGTGTCCGTACCAGGAGAGTGGCCGTTCGGACGGGTGATCATCTGCACGCAATTTCCATATCTGTCATACGCGCGTCTGGACCATGGTAGACCAGCGTCCAGACGGTTGAGTTTGAATTGTGAACTTGCCTTTAGGAGTAACGCGTTCGGACGGTTGCAACAATCTTCCCATATTTACTTTTGGAAAGAAAATATGAAGCTTGATCGAACACTGAGAGTCGTTCGGCCAGGCTGCTGAAACGTCCGGACAGATGCAAGTTGGAGCAATTCGAAGCTTCTCAACACAGAGAAAGGTCTGGACGGGAATCCACGTCGTCCGGACAGATGATGCTTTAGTCTGATGAGCGTCCGAACGGTATGATACGTCGTCAGGACGACTGAAGCTTTGGACAGTTGGACGTCCGGACGGGATGACACGTCATCCGGACGGCTGACAGGGAATCAAATTTTCTGACTTGTAATCTGCGCAGAATCTTCTTGAAGTACTCTGAATAATGGAATCCCTGTTAAAAAACATATTTACAATGAAGTGATTTTGTCCAACAAAATATGGCCAATTACTCCCCATTTTTGTCACAAAGGAACAAAGGGTAAAACAGAGTAATAAAAATTAACCACAACAAAAATTACTCCCCCTAATGGTCTCAGAAGGACCAGGGTAAACAGAGTAATATAATCCAGGAGTTTAACACAAGTAGCAAATATAACACAAATGTCTCAAAAAAAACTGAAAAGACAACTACAAAACAAAAAGAAACTCAAGCATCTTCGACCATCGGCGCCTCGTCCTCGTCATCACTGCTGGACGGGTGGTGGAACTTGAGACACTCCTGGAGATCCAGCTGGTTCTACTCTACATGCAGGTTAATGGAGTGCACCTCCTGCTGCATGGTGGAGATGAACTACTGCATGGATGACGTGGAGAGCTGCATGGTACTCATTCCTCCTTGAATGGCAGCCAGGGCCTCCATGATCTGAGAATAACTGACTTCCGGCTCAGAAGGCGGGACAGTCTAAGAGGAGGAAGCCATGTCAGGAAAGCCGACAGGCATGGCAGCAGGGACATCATCATCTGAATCATCTCTCTGCAGCTGTGCATTGGACTTCATCAAAGTCTGCTTGCTGAGAGGATTTTCGATCTTCATCTTTGGCTCCCCAGCAACACTGATGCCAGACTGAAGAATAATCTGTGTAAGTAGACAGCCGAAGGGAAGAATTGCTCTCATCGCGGGCCTCCAGAATAACACCCAAAATGTAGCGCCCCAGATTTTAAGAAATAAAATAAATGTCTTAAATTAAAATCTAAGACTGAATAAAATAGACAAGTCTAGAATTGACGTTCGATTCTCAAGACTCGCGCTCGAACGACTTAATATTGTTGGAAACAATATTCACATCCATCAGTTAATAAAATACGTGGCTTTAAACACGGTTTTTTAATCCCCGATAAATAATGAGGAATACATGGATATTTATGAAAATAAATATTCATTGGTCTTATTATTTATATACCATGATTTTATAAATAAAGAATAATATTATTAAACTCTGATAAAGTTTAATAATATTACAGGGCTATTTAATAAAATGACTGAATTATTCAGTGGACTAATTGGCATAATAATATTGATAAATAATATTTAATGTGTAATATTCACTGCATGTAATATTATTGTGCAATATATATATTTAGTATATATTTTATGATGTTAAAATATTATTGAGATAACAATATTATCAATGAAACAAATTTGACTCAAAATGGATATAGATTATAATTTTAATGAATTATACGTAATGGTAAAGACCAGTGTAAAAATATCAACCGATAAAATATCTGGAGATATTTTTATAAGAGATATTATTATGAAAGGGATATTTTATAAACTTAATGATTACAAGAAAAATAATATCCTAATTATATTATAAAATCGACACCTCTCTTTCAGAAATTCTCACACCCGGTTCCTATTCCTTTTCCTTCTTATCTTATTCCTTTTCTTTCTTATCTTCTTTCTTCTTCTTTCTTTCTTCTCGCACGAACACAGTGAGACAGAGAGAGTGAGAGCCGGAGATTGAGGGAGAGACTTGAGGGATAGAGAGAGAGAGACAGAGAGACCGAGAGATCGGGAGAGGGAGCCGAACCTGGAACCCAAGGAACGCCGGTGACTCGATTTCCGGCCGATGCTACCGATGGGTCGACTCCGGTGGTGCCTAGGATGCGGAAACCAACGAACCCAGGAGCTTGGACCCGCGACCCGCGAGCCAAACCCGACGAATCCGGGAGAACCCGTGTGACCCGATCCTTCCGGAGGTCCAATCCTCCATGTCCGGCGGTCTCAGTAGCGGTTTCTGGTGAGCCCGTGACCTGTGTGTGCAGCCCAGCCGAACCCCGAAGCCCAGTGACCCAGAACCCGAACATGTGACCCGAAGACCCGAGAGGAAGACCCGGTTCTTCCTGTGCGTTTTCCGGCGACTTTTCCGGCGGAATCAGTGGCTTTTCCGGTGGATTTATTTTGGGTTAAATTCTTACAACCTATGATGGTTTATTTTGTGGATTGATTGGATTATTGTGAAATTAGGGTTTTATGATTTTGGGGGTTTTCTATTGATTAGTTAAGGGATTTTTATGGATTAATGATGGGGTATTTTTGGATGTTGAATTCCCTGTTTTGTGTTCCTGTTCTGGCCGGTTATGTGTCGGCAGTGGCTTAGGGTATTGAATTGGGTGTTGTGGATTTGAGTTTTGGTTATTATTAATGATAATTGATGTTCTGATTTGGTGTAAGCTGTGCTAGGTTTGGCCTTGTGGTATTTTATGTTGATTTTAGTTGTTGGAATTATTTGGGATTAGGTCTTGCTGGCCAGTTTGGGGTCTATTGATTTTGGGGGATTATTCTCTGTTGTTCCCAGTTGGCAATGTTTTGGTTAGATGGCTTGTGATAATTTTAGAAGCTAGAATTATTGTTGAATGAATATTTGAGTATATTGGTATATTAGTAACTAAGTCAGAAATGGATTTGAAAAGATAGGTTTCCTATGTTGGCCATATGGTGTTTTGGATATATATTTTAGGTTGTTTGAATTGGATTAGTGTAAGTGTGTGCTTGGTTATGTGTATTATTATTATTATTTGGCCATTTGAGGTTAAGTCATATATCATGTGTTGACCCGATCTATGTAAAGCATGAATTGTTGTGCCTTGTCATGTTTGGTTTAAACTAATTTTTATTAAGAATTCCCTATTGTAATTAAATGGGCTTGTGTAAACTCTAGAATTAAAGAATGATTTTATGAGTTTAATCATGTAATGCATTGTTTTAGAGATTGAGTGTTATGGAAAATTGAGCATGCTGTTTTACTGTGATTTCTTTAATATATGTTAGTTGAAATAATTGTTAGAGTTAATATGTTTTAAAATAGATGTTTTGTTAATTGGTTTGGTGATATGATTGATGTTCCCTAGAAATGACTAGGTCTTGTTAGAAGTGTTATTGTTGAAAAATAGTATTGAGAATGAACCATGTGATGTTAAGTGTTAATATATGTAAAGGACTTTGCAATTGAAAAGATGATTGCTTCTATGTATGCATATATGTGACTTTAGGGTTCATGTTTAGGCATGAATTTCTAAAAGAAATGATATTAACCTTCTATGCATATATATATATGTATTTGATGCAGATGATGAAACTATGACTGCACAAAAGGGCTGTAAGTATAAATTACTTACTGAGGGTAGTACTGGATTTCAATAGCGTTGTGTTTATGTTTTATTTTAATTGGATGCGTGTGACTGATTATTGCATACTGTTAATAATCAACTTATTAATATTGGGCGCGACGTCTCCCAAAGGTTCAGGATGGGAAATGTGCCTAGAACCGGAAACAATAATAATCATACTGATTGGAACGTCTTTCAAAGTACTAGAGGAGGGAGGTCTCCGATAGTGCGAAAATAAGTTAATCAAAATGTAATGTAGAGGGGACGGCCTCGAGAAAGACGCTGACCGGGGGGACGGCCCATACAAGAGAGGAGTGCAATGACTATATTCAACTGTTAAACTTTGCATACAAAACTATCACTACATCATTATGTCATATCTCTGTTCCTTAAATAACGCACAAATCATGATGTTGTTGAATGACAGTTAACTCACTTATGGAACTATGGGATTGTGGCTGTAACCACCTTCTCATAGATGTTTGGGCAGGTTTTGAAGATTATGGATTGGATTAACTGCTAGTTTAAGAGATTTAAAGCTATTGTAGTTAGGATTTAGTGCTTTATACTTATCAATGTTTGTACTCTTGTATGTAACATGTTTAAGGATTTATTTGTATTTAGTAAACTTTCCATGTATGTTGTGGTGTCATTTGTGACACATGTTTCTTTGTAATTAGTGTGAAAGACTTTTAATGTATTTCTAGTGGATGTCAGTTAAAGCTCTAAATGTATAGTAAGGGAGTTGTCCTTGATGGTTGTAAAGAAAAAGAAAAAAAGATATTCGTATTTTTCACTGCCAGATTTATCGTCTCTGAATGGTTAATGACACGTAATTATCCAGATATAATTACTTACGTATTTTTGTAAAAAGTGGGTCGTTACACAAAATATGCTTCCATAGGCAGAAAGGCAAGCGAAGATGGATGGCATAGACAAACTGGGCCCTCTTCAAAATCAGGTCACTGCGCCTGACAACTGGCCATAGGTTGTGCTAAACAATCTTGGCCAACATGCGTTGAGGAGCAGATAAGGCGCCGATCCTGATGGTGGTGGTGCGCTCCTCTCCCTGGGGAACTATGTGGAAGAACTCTCAGAGATCGTCCATAGAGGGGGGAATGACTACCTCATTATATGGGCTGTCAGATAGTTGGAGGACAGGAACTCCTATGAATTGACTGATGATCTGGGGATCAATAGTGATGGTATGTCCTGCAACGATGGACTAAAGTACCAACCCGCGGTCATCATCCTGCACCACTTCTAGGTTGGTATAGAAGTGTCTGACCGGCCAGGTATAGACAACGCAGGCACAGCTGTGAAGATATACCCATTGGTATGTCTGGATGATGTCGTGGATACTATCCAGAGGTGCTACCATAATGTCTGAACGAACCACATTTCTTTCAGCAATGACTGTGCGGTCCATAATTTTGGCTCTGAGAGCTGTTCTATCTCCCTCTATCATTTGGCGGACTCTGCACTGTGGACTGCCAGCTGACATGGTTCTGCAAAAGAGACCAACAAGATTTGCCAAGACAAATAATCCAAAAGTATTCTTGTTAGGTCACAAAAATTTAAGCATTATAACGACAGTAAACAGGATTTGTCTAAAAGTACAGACAGAAAATATCACACTGTAGTCCCCATCTCAACACAGCAGATATCACACATATGCATCTCATAATCTCAACAACATTCCTAAAGAAATCAATATTTTAACAGTTAAAAATAAACTGAAGAGAAAAAGACAAGAAAAATACCTGGAATGTGAGATTCATGCACAAAAAGACAAGCAAGGGCGAGATACAGCCAAAAACTTCCATGCAATTACTCACTATATGCCAAAAAGAAGACTTTTTGGTGGGGTAGGGAGAGAGTGCGGCGACTAGGGCCTTTTATAAAGCCTGTGGGGTCCCCGTCCGGACAGTGCAATAATGTCGTCCGGACGCGCGATGCATTGGAAACAAACAGACAGGTCGCGCGCGTCCGGACGAGTAACCTTACCGTCCGGCCGTTGGTGTCACGCGCGTCCAGACGTGAACAGAACCGTCCGGCCGACTGAGCTACCCCCGTCCGGACGCTAGGAGAGACCGTCCATATGCTTCACACTGAAAAACAGAAAACTGAAGAAAAATTTACAGAATTTAATTTTTCTCAAGTCAGTTTCAGAACACGCATGTATAATCCACTGATAATACAATCAGAGAGCATCTCAAAACTAAGCAGAGATATAAAAGAGAGTTGAGAGTTCAATCAACACAAATATTTTCCTGGACACAGAAAATTTAAATAGACGACTCAACTCATGCAATGCGTGTGTGTGTGAAGACTTAACCCACAAGGTATGACTATCACATATATGACAAAGAGCAACCAGATTTTCTAGACAAAAGAGAAAATCAATGAAAGATAAGTCAAAAGTCAAACCTTATAACTTACTAGGGCCTAGTCACCCTCATCTGATACACTCCCCCTAAGATGCAGCACACAATTGTTTTACCTGTATCATGAAGAACAAAGTAAATTTTTTACTTGCACGTAGAGGGAAGGCATATTGCAAATTTAGCACATAAGCAGCGAATATACAATTACAACGCAGAATTCATAAGTTTTACTACTTGATTCTTATGGTGCTGCAGCCTAGAGAGAATGTCAGAGTTTTTAGATTCTAGGTTCAACTAGCATGTGGTCAATTTGGCCATCTTATCAAAGACTTCTTCTATTATCCAAAAAAAATCTAGAAACAAAAAGTTAGAGAAGGAAAGATGTACCTTTAAGGGAGTCCAGGATAGTGCACATTTTTCATCGCATGAGGAAAGAAGCTATCCTACTTTTGCATATACAAGAAAACACTTGGAAAATTATAGTCATAAACTCTCAATTATATCTAAGCAAAGTAAATTAATACCCAAGAAATTGAGATATCAGGTGAAAATACATGCAATTATCTGATATGCCAAGAGAAAAAAAATGTCCTGCAAATTCTCCCCCAATTTTTTTTTAATTAAAAAAAATGCAATATGGAAATAACATCATATGCAAAGCAATATCAAACCCGTGTAAGCTTGATGATGGTAATACAGAAAAACAGTCGCTCGACCTGCTTTTTCTGTCTTCCCCAACAAGTACCTGCAAAGTTCTCTTAAGAGAAATAGGGGGAAAACACAACTGGTTCCTAGATTGCATACAAAATATAGCAAGTAAGATAAGCAATAAAAACTTGATGCCGTAGGATTAGGAACCAAATTCTAGGCATGAACACCTAAACCTCCTAGGTGCGTTTGTTCCCTCTCATGGGGTGACTGTCCTTCTTGACCCAAGCCTGCCTTCCTGTGGGTGGTTGCTGGCAGGACTTCATCATCCACTCCATCATGCTCTGCATCCAGATAGGTGGCTCACTGTGGTATAGATCTTCTTCCACCTTCTGAGGCCTTCTAAACTGCTTAGATTTGATCTTTGAGGTTCCACTATGATTGGCTGGTACAAATCGCTGCTGAGGCCTCTGATGCTGAGATGCCTGGTATCATGGTGCATGAGACCAAGGAGCTTGATATCTTGGTGCTGGATGATAAGGGTACTGATACCATGGAGTCTGATACTGGGGCGCTGGTCTAGTGCCATGATTAGCCTGTCGGGGCACTTCTTTCTTGGCCTTGGCTTTCTGAGCTTTTAGGAGGGAGCACTGAGGACGAACATGCCCACTTAAACCGCAGTGATGGCATATGGGAGATCTTCTGATGGAATGAGGCTTCTGAGTGCCTGGAACATCATCATTGACCTTGTCCTTCCCTTTATCTTCAGCAGTGGGAGGAAGCTCTGGGACTACAAGTTTCACAAATACAGTCTTTGAAGTAGAGGGAGCATCAGAAGAGGGAGTTACATACCCGAGACCGGTCTTGTCAGCTGGACTCTTCTGAATAGATAGTGAAAAATTAATGGACTTCTAATTTAACAGTGTGTGTGAACAGTGTGCAACAAAATATTAAATGTGGAATTGAAGAAGACAAATATTTTGTTGACGAAGTGAAAACTCAATCAAGAGAAAAACCACTCCGGGGCAGCCAAACCTAGGAATTCCACTATTCAGAAGACAAAGCTAGATACAAGATAGTGAGCTTGTTTGGTAACCCAACCAAACAATTTCAATTTCCATTTCACTTCTCCCAAAAAAATCAAATCAAAAACATTCCAACTTTTTTACACTTTTTACATCGCATCAATAATTTTTTATTACTATTCAAATAAAAAAACTCACTACAAAACAAAACTTTTTCACTTTTCTATAAAACATTCTCAAATTCTATATCACATCAATCATTTATTACTACTATTCAAATAAAACATCCATTTCCCACAACTTACTAAACAGCTCCAGTAACACTCACATATACCCGATGCAGTGGTCGTACCTTGCTCTCTGACGTGTAACCCAACACGAACGCTTCCCAACCAGGTCTCCTACCTGAAGGGCTCTTCAATGGAATCCTTTACCTTAGGTGTAACGACCCACCCCCAATGACACAATACTGTCCGCTTTTGGCTCCCCATATCAGACTTCCCAGGAGGTCACCCATCCTGGGATTGCTCTCGCAGCGGCTCGCTTAACTGCGGAGTTCTGATAGGTTCATTGCCATCACGGCTTTAAAACGGGTTGTGTCATAAATGGTGCATTTATACATATAAGCACATCCTCATTCCCAGGCGATGTGGGACGTCACAATCACCCCCCCTTGGGACCCAGCGTCCTCGCTGGCGACCCTCATGGGATCACCCCATTCTTGGCATCCCAGCAAGTGCCCGCCGGCAACCCTCTTGGGCTTGTGCACGCTCCCACCATCTCAGGCTGGGCAATGGCTCTGATACCATTTGTAACGACCCACCCCCAATGACACAATACTGTCCGCTTTTGGCTCCCCATATCAGACTTCCCAGGAGGTCACCCATCCTGGGATTGTTCTCGCAGCGGCTCGCTTAACTGCGGAGTTCTGATAGGTTCATTGCCATCACGGCTTTAAAACGCGTTGTGTCATAAATGGTGCATTTATACATATAAGCACATCCTCATTCCCAGGCAATGTGGGACGTCACATTAGGGCCAACCCCTAAGATAGACTTCAAATGTAGCGCAACAACAATACACTTGCAATGGCTTCAGAGGAAAAATCACATCTCTGAGCAGTTGTTGAATTCAATACCGAATTCTTGCAGTTCTCAATGCCCCGAGGCCTCTATTTATAGGCTTGGGGCTCAAATAAACGTAGGGAAAAATATAGCTGGGCGCCGTCCGGACAGTGGTCATGGCCGTCCGGACGGACAACTGTGCGACAGGATTTTTTGAAAATTTCCCTGAGAAATCTTTCCTGTTTAAGAGCCACGTCCGGACGGGATGGCACATCGTCCGGACGGTCGCACGTCCGCTGCAAGTAATTTCCTTATAAGGCTTCGCGCGTCCGGACCATGGGGTATGAGCGTCCGAACGGCTAAACTTCAACACGCAATTTCCATATCTGCTATGCGTGCGTCCGGACCATGAGAGGCAGTCGTCTAGAAGGTTGAAGTCGAATCGGCAATTTCCATATTAGTTGCACGCGCATCCGGACGGTGATATTTGAATTCCGATTCTTGCCTTAAGGAGACGCGCGTCCGGACGGGATACCACATCTTCCGAACGGTTGAATCAGTCTTCCCATATTTGAACTTGGAAAGAATCTGAAGCTGGTCAAGTACTGATAGGCGTCCGGACATGCTGCTGAGTTGTCAGGACGGATGCAAGCTGGATAGAAACTTCTCGACACAGTGTAGGGTTCGGATGGAAATGCACGTTGTCCAGACGGATGATGCTTGGTCTGACTGGCGTCCGGACGATATGGCACGTCGTCCAGACGGATGGTAGCTCTTGCTGGAAGCTCCCTTTGAACCTTCGACTTCTGAGACTGGAGCTGTGGACATTTGGGTCGGATGTGACCGGTGATGCCGCAGTGATGATAGGTAGGCAATCTTCTTTTGTTTGAATGCTTCTTTGTAGTCTCTGCAGAATTATGATTAGCATTCTTTCAAACAACATTGCATTTACCTTTTATATATCTCCTATGAGGAGGGACATATTTTGATGAGGAAGAATCTTCAGCTTCACTTTTCCTCAAAGCATCCTGCTTAATCCAAGGCCTGTGGGATCTCAACAAATAACAATTTGGCCTAATATGACCAATCTTCCCACAATTATGACAAGTAGGGACAAACTTACCATGAGCTTGTGTACCTGTATCTTTGGATTCTGGCTTCACACAATTATTCAACCAAGAATTTTCAGAACAAGCTGCATCTACTTCAAAATCAGAAGCATGTGAAGTAGAAGTACTCACATCATCAATAATTAAAGCAGGCTTGTTAGAAATATCTGAATGAATACAAAGCATGCTCTTCAAATTATCACTTGAGAATTTTTTCAAGAGATCCTCAGATTCTTTTAATTTATTTTCAAGTGTATCAATAATGTTAAAAAGCATGGTATTCTCAGATCTCAAAGAGTCAATCAAAGCATGTGATTCAGACAATTAAACAATCAATGACTCTTTTTCTTGCTTCACCTTTTTGAGCTCTTTTGGAGAAACAATTTTATCAATTTTAGCAAAAACTTTAGAGAGCTCAATATCAGAATCCTCAATACATAAGTGAGAAGGATTCATGATAAAAGGTGTAATCAAAAAATAGAAGTCACAAGAGTTGAGGATCCCACTCAAGAAATAAATCCTAAACAGAGTGCACCCGCTCTAATACCAATTGAAAAATTAATGGACTTCTAATTTGACAGTGTGTGTGAACAGTGTGCAACAAAATATTAAATGCGGAATTAAAGGAGATGAATATTTTGTTGACGAAGTGAAAACTCAATCAAGAGAAAAATCACTCCGGGGCAGCCAAACCCAGAAATTCCGCTATTCAGAAGACAAAGCTAGATACAAGATAGTAACACTCACATATACTCGATGCAATGGTCGTACCTTGCTCTCTGACGTGTAACCCAACACGAACGCTTCACAACCAGGTCTCCTACCTGAAGGGCTCTTCAATGGAATCCTTTACCTTAAGGCCAACCCCTAAGATAGACTTCAGATGTAGCACTTGCAATGGCTTCAGAGGAAAAATCACGTCTCTGAGCAGTTGTGGAATTCAATACCGAATTCTTGCAGTTCTCAATGCCCAAGGGCCTCTATTTATAGGCTGGGGGCTCAAATGAGCGTCAGGCAAAATATCGCTGGGCACCGTCCGGACAGATAACTGTACGACAGGATTTTCCAAAAATTTCGCTGAGAAATCTTTCCTGTTTCAGAGCCGCATTCGGACGGGATGGCACATCGTTCGGACAATCGCACGTCCGTTGCAAGTAATTTCCTTATAAGGCTTCGCGCGTCCGGACCATGGGCGATGAGCGTCCGAATAGCTGAACTTCAACACGCAATTTCCATATCTGCTATGCGCGTATCCGGACCATGATAGGCAGTCGTCCGGACGGTTGAAATCGAATCGACAATTTCCATATTAGTTGCACGCGCGTCCGGACCAAGGCTGACTGACGTCCGAACAGTGATGTTTGAATTGCAATTCTTGCCTTAAGGAGATGCGCGTCCGGACGGGATACCACATCGTCCGGACGGTTGAATCAGTCTTCCC